>JAQQTO010000052.1:27462500-27925000 GCA_029884595.1 Ormosia semicastrata
AGAAGATTCATAATAATAAATATCATAATTATCCTAATATCATTTGTATATTTCTCCCCCTCTGGAAGAACTCGCCTCTAGAGAGTTAAATCTCGGCTTCATCCAGGATCAATATGGTAAGAATGATCTTAAAAAATTGAAATAGTGACAAAATCAAGGTGACCCTCTTTCTTCACAAGATAATGACAAATAAGATTAAGAGAATAATCAACAATCAGTAATGTATCATCGATAATCAATATTGTATCATCCACAAGCAACATTGTATTAATTTGATCCAGATATTGTGGTGGAATTAGCGGAACTTAGGCACATAGGTAGTTTTGTTCGAATATTGTGGTGGAATTGGTGGAACTTTAGACACGTAAGCAGTCAAATGATCTGTAACAATAGCTAGAGAGGACATAGAAGACTTAAAGGTATATTTAGAAGGAAGCAAATCATCAATATCAAAATTATGATCCCTAAAATGTATATTAGAATCTAATTTATAATTATCACTACTTAATGCTAAGTGACGTCTAATGGTGGCACACAATTTAAGGATAAGATTGGTAATTATCTTAACTGAATCAAGATATTTAAGATCTGGTGGTATGGGCTTAAGACTAATGGGCTCAATATTTTCTTTCTCGACAGTAGTTATGTCTTTAGAATCCCTAACTTTACCTTTGGACATTCTTTACTAGGATCAATAGGTCGCAAGATAAGCCTTTTACCATTAAAGATAAAGGAATATGTATTGTCCCTATCTTGGTGGATCACATCATGATCATATAACTAGGGACGACATAACAAAACGTGAGCAACATCCATAGGTAAAATATCACAATAAACATCTTTCGCATAAGACCCTAGTACAAGTGGGACCTTACACCTGTGAGTGACCTTTACCCTATGTTTGGATGTTTTTTCATTAAAGGAACGAAATGGAATAGGTGGGAATGGAACGTAAAGGAAAGGAATGGAATGGAACATAATTTTCATTCTCTTTGTTTGCAAGTTTCATTAACGGAATGGAACGGAATGTAATTACCTATGTGTTCCCCCCATTCCACCTCAATTTTGGGGGGAACAAAAGTTAGACATTTAAGGGGAAGAGGGGGGAAATGATTCCCCATGTGTTCCGTTCCGTTCCCATACATTTTAAAACTCCCAAACAAGAGAAGTCATTTCCGTTCCCCTCATTACCTATCATCCAAACATAATGTTAGATAAGTATCATCTACCCAATGTATCATAAAAGATTGTGGGTGAGGTTCCACGTTAAGACCACATCTAATCACACCCTTTTTAGAAATCACATTTAATGTGTTATCATTATTGATGATTAGATTACAAGTTTTATCCTTACATTTTAATGGAAGTTTTCCATGCATCATAAATAGGAGATTTATGAACGTACTTTATGACACTATTGTGATTTGGACACAAATTGTTCATACTTTATAATAATAACATATCACAAATAAAAGAAGTGCCAACAGACTAAAGGCACAAATAATGATCAAAACTTCAAGAGTTAAGATTAATTGGAAAAATTGCATCTTTGTTAAGCAATACAAGAAAATAAAACCTAAATTTTGGTGGCTTTTTGGCATTTTTAGGCAAATTTAATGGAGATCTAGTGAGCGATAAACAGCGAAATAACTTTGGCTGTAAAATTTTTTTGCTTTCAAATAACTCAAAGTGTGGGGATCAACAAGGTTCAAATGCCAAATTGATGTAGAAATAAAGGACAAAGGGAACAAAGAATCCTTGGAGTTCCAAATGTACTCGATGCCAAATGACCTAGTCTAAAAATGGAGGGAATATAATCCACTAAATTCAACCACTTCCAAAGTGCGTAGGAGAAATATTTATAACTCTCAAATAAAATAAATAAAATGTAAATCAAATTCAACTAATTAAAGATAAGATTTGAGATTTGATAAAATTTCACTAAAATCCTAATTATAAAATAGATAAGATCTTTAACTAACAAAATAAAATCTCAAAATAAAATAACAGAAAATTCATAATAATAAATATCATAATTATCCTAATATTATCTGCATCAAATGATCTTTACTTGTGAAACTGAAGCCTCTACCACCAATACTAGATCACCAACAAAAGCTAGATGGGACAATCTCGGGCCTCCACGTCCTAAGGTAATAGACCTCCATACCCCTGCCACTTTAGCTTGCTTAATGCATTGGGCAAGATGTTTAACAAATTGACCAAAAAGGTAAAGCGAAATTGAATCCCCTCGCCTAATTTCTCGAGAGGGAAAAAACAGATCCATGAAGCTGTCATTCCATTTCAAGCACATAGTGGGCGAAGAAATACAATGAAGTATCATGTTAACAAAAAGCTCACCAAATCTAATGTCTTGAAGCGTCTCACAAATAAAACTCTAACTGAGTCTATCATATGCTTTCTCCAAGTCAAGTTTGATGGTCATAAATCCCCTCTTCCCATTTATAGTCCTCGTAGTATAAACAACCTATTGAAAAATGACTATATTATCAATGTTATGTCTCCTTGGAACAAAACTGCATTGTGTGGGAGCAATGAGTTATGATATAATAGAACGAATATGATTAGCTAAAACTTTTGCCACCGACTTATAGATTATGTTACATAGTGAGATGAGGTGAAATTGGGACACTAGCTCGGGGTTCTCCACCTTTAGAATCAAAATGATCATAGTTTGGTACAACTATCCAATTTTGTTAAAATTATTGAATATCTCATTGATAAAGTCGCATACGAAGACACCTAATGAATCTCACCGACTCTTGAAGAAGATAATACATTATTTAGTCTATAGTGGAAAGAAGTGATTTCTGATAAATAAATAATTAAGCTATTTCAATTAATTAATAATTAGTCATTTCGATTACTTAATTAGTTATTGTTTTTTTATTAATGATTTGACTTTAGCTGGAATCCCCTAAATCTTTTGTGATGATAATAATAAGTATCGGTAGCTTAGTTGCAACAAGCAACTGGTATTGACCGCAGATCCGTTAAGCATAAACACGTGTTCTGATTTCAGTGAGTTTTGGATCTGGGTACCAGTACCTTAATACTAAATATGGGTACAGAAGAAAGCTGCTCCATTATTTTTTCGTACTTTCCCACATTATTAAACTGAACTCATGTTCTGTCCGAGATCACTACACCGCAGGAGCTCGTTTACTCTCTGAGTTTGCCTACAACTACAATTACACGGTGAAGAAGGTATGTGTCTTTCATCAACAAATCTCTTTTTGTATCTCTCTTGCTTTTTAGGTAGGCAATATGCATGGTGGGAATTTGCTAGGTAATGTTAAGATTCATTTTTTCATACATGTCAAAATTGTTGATTTTTATGTGCTCTGAAAACATTTATAGTTTTATACTTCATAGATTCCAGCTGAATATTGTATGCTTTTCTGGGTGAAATAAGTATAACTGATTTGCTATATAGGTGTAAGCTCTTGTTGGGATGATGATCGTTCTACAGAAAATAAACTACCCAAAAATTTGATTTCAATGGAATAGGTTCTTGTTTAGATGTTAGTCTGAGTTAAATTTTCCCACAGATGAAAAATACCAGCTTTTTGTTTATATTCTTTATTTTGTCTAGAGAGGAATTTTCTTAACTCTGCAGTGAACTGATAGGGAAATTTATTTTCAAACCAAAAGATAAAAGGCTTGACTAGAATGTGTTACTATACTATAGGCACAATGTTCTGATAGGCATGCCACTTTTTGAAACAATACAGAAGGTGTTACTATAATTTGGCATAAAGATTTGGTTGAGTTTGTAGTTGTGATGTTGTTGTCTAGTATATGCTTTTATCGTCTGATTTCTTTTTGAATTCATTGAGTATGTGGCATGATAGGCATGCTACGTAAATTAAAATTAAAGCATATCGGTTGTTGAACTACGTTTTATAGCATTATTTACTTTGAAGATTGGTTGTGTGATTTGTTCTTAAAATATATACTGCTTAGCATATTGTTGCAATGGCGCGATCAGCATTGGATGAGATGTCAGCCTCTGGTGCTTTTGTGAGATCTGCTTCCACATTTCGACAATTCATTTCAAGGGACCCAAATTCCCAAATTCCAGCAGAGTCAGGAAGGTATCATCTCTATATATCATATGCTTGTCCTTGGGCTTCCAGGTGCCTTGCTTACTTGAGTATCAAAGGACTTCAAAAAGCCGTCAGTTTCTCGGTTAGTAGGCTTCATGTTGAATATTTTCTAAAAGAATAATTACGTTAGTTATAGTTCCTTCCAGAATTTCATATCTCTCATGTTTAATGATCAGTCAGTCAAACCCATCTGGGGAAGAACTAAAGAATCAGATGAGCATATGGGATGGGTTTTTCCTGATTCAAAAACTGAGGTGCCAGGAGCTGAACCTGATCTGTTGAATGGAGCGAAGAGTATTAGGGAACTTTATGAAATTGCAAGTACAAACTACACTGGAAAATACACTGTTCCTGTATGTTTTCCCTTTAGGATGAACTTTTTTCTTTCTTGGCTTTTAAGATTTGCTTTACTGAGCAAAAGTTTATTGTCAACTGATGGATTTTGATCTGCACAGGTTCTGTGGGATAAGAAACTCAAGACAATTGTTAACAATGAGAGCTCAGAGATAATCCGCATGTTTAACACTGAATTCAACAATATTGCAGAAAATCCCACCTTGGACTTATATCCCACTGATTTGAAAGCCCAAATTGATGAGACTAATGAGTGGATATACGACAGTATAAACAATGGTGTTTATAAATGTGGGTTTGCAAAGAATCAAGAACCATACAATGAGGTATGTAGCTTTTTTTAATTTTGTTTAGGGGCAGTTAATACTTTAATGTTTGCATTCACTAAAAGGCTGCTGTACTTAGGCAATTGAAACTGTTTACTTGGTCCTCTCTGCAGGCTGCAAAACGATTGTATGAAGCTTTGGACAAATGTGAGAATATACTGAGCAAGCAACGCTATATATGTGGCAACACACTTACTGAAGCAGACATTCGTTTGTTTGTCACTCTCATTAGATTTGATGAGGTATAGTGTGTGTGTGTGTGTGTTATTGGGCATTTATTGGTTAGGGAATATCTTATTTTATTTCATGTTACTTGTATTATGCAAACCATCCACTCAAAGACATACAGAGTAAGTGCCTCCCTTTAGAACTCAAACTCAAATGAAATCAGAGGCAGACCTAAGTTAGTGAGCGGCTAGCTGGAGTCTAGGGGGTTTTCAAAATACCAAAATTCAATTCAACCTTTAATTTTAAGACCATATTTCTTGTAAGAATGTTGAGTTTGTCCTGTCAAATTTCATATTTTTTAGTTAAAACTCATTATTTCTATCCTGGGCTCTGAATTTTACAAAGTTGTGCCTCTGACTTGAATGCTAACAAATGAAAGCTCTACATATTTTGTTATGGAATTGGAACCTCTTAAAACATCCATCTCATGTATTAAATCATTTTTATATCTCTAATCTTTTCCCTGTCAACTTAGCTGGATTCAGCTGGCCCCCTGGGGAAGAAAAAGAGTCTTCCAAATGTAAACAGAAAAAGAAGAAATTAAATTTTCTGTAGTTCAAAATAGTCAGTTTTCCCTGTTATGTTTTTGGTGAAGTATTATACTCTTAATTAGGCTAATGAAAATAAATTTAAAAAATAAATAATCTCAGTTTGTTCTATAGTTTTATATTGGCTATAGCTGGTGCGAAAATGTAAACTTCTCAAATTCCTTCTCTATTCATATTTAAAACTTTGAGGTACTATTAGCCATAAATCATTGTTCTACAGTTTTTTCCTCCTTGTTATTGTTGTTATTAGATGAATACTTAATGGTTTACCTTATAAAAAGAGCATGCCAAAGGGAAAAGCTCTAAAGTGGAAGGGAAATTTTAAAGGTCTTTCTCCATTCTTTTTGTGCATTTATTATCTCCTCAACATTTTGATGTTATGTACTCATTTTGCAATCTATCCATTCCAATGTTTTGATTAATTAGCCTTTGCTGTAATTGTAGGTTTATGCAGTTCACTTTAAGTGCAATAAGAAGCTACTGCGGGAATACCCAAATCTCTTCAATTATACTAAAGACATCTTCCAATATCCTGGCATTAGTAGCACGGTGAACATGGAACATATAAAGTTGCATTACTATGGAAGCCATCCTTCTATCAATCCGTTTGGGATCGTTCCTTTGGGGCCAGATATTGATTATTCTGCTCCTCTTAGCAGAGAGAGGTTTTCTGCATAGGTTGTTTATTTGTACAATTGTAAGAGATTTATGAGAAGTTTTCTGTATCTTTTAAGGGATTGTTTTATTGTAATATTGCAGAAACAACCAAGCTTTGAGGGATAACATATTTTTAAAATAAAGTGAGACAAATGGATGTGTATATGATGTAGTTTTAACTTTTTAAGGCATGAACAATAATCAACTTGTGGGGTGAGGCGGGGGTGAGACAGGTTGACTGCTGTTATGGTATATATTTACACAATAATATTTATAAATGAGACATAATCTTAATTTTGTTATGTAATAATATTAATTGCTAGTTTCTCTTTATAATATAGTAAGTGTAGTTACCCAGTGGGTGACTTATTGATATACATCACATTAATTAGAACATTATATATTTATAGCAAAATAAAACAACTTTATAAAACATAAAAAGTAATTGTTTAAAAAATGAAGTCAAAAGAACATATAAATAAACATTTTTTAGAAAATATTCAAATATATATATATATATATATATCACTAAAAATGAAGAAATAATGGAATGAAGAAATAATGGAAGTTACATGTTGCAAAGGCCCATTCAAGTATTTATTTACTTTTCACTATTTTTTTTATAAATAAAGTTTAATTTGGGAAGCCTAATTCTTCATATTAGGTTACGTTTAAGTGAAGCTCTCCTCAAAATACTGGTTTTAGTATAATTCAAATACACACACATTTACCTATAGGAGTCATAAGTCGTTTACTACTTTGTCCAAACACCATAGGTTATAACTATTCACTATTTAACACCGAAAATAAAACCTTCTACTTACACTAATGAAGTAGAATCTTTATAACATGTAAAACAACTATTTCAAATTCATCTAAAAAGCACAGCCGCAGTTCCTATGTCTTAACCTTATTTTCAAGTTATAAATTACGGTGATAATATACGTTGTCTTCTCAAAGCACTGCCCTTAACCCTCATTTAGTTATCACTTTCATGAATAAAAGTTATTATTAACACCTTGTATTGTATTTGCATGGATGCCAATGGGAAAAAGGCATATCACATAAGCAAGTGAATGACAAATTTTGAAAGCAACAATGAAAGCCAAATTGACATAAAAAATTGAAGCAGAAACTAATTAACAAAATAAGATAGCAATGTCCAAATATTGAAAATAATGGACAACTGGTACCAGAAAATAAAACAGATAAACAGAAAAAAAATTTCATCAACTCTTAAAATAAACTATTTCTTCATTAAGTCAGATCCACATATGGATAAATGCTAGTCTTGAATACATTGGCCTCCCCTTCTACCACCCTAAAGTAAATGATGTCCTTTTCCATCAATTTGTAATTTGTGCAGATAGTGACCAGATGTGAATCCCTCTCACCAATGAACAATTTGCAAATGTATTTTTTGTAGCCATTATCCACCCTCAAAACAACATCCTCAAGATCTAAATCAACCCATTCCTTAACGAAATCTTTAGGAAGAATATGGACAACAATAAAAAACAATTACAATCTCCACAAATGTTCACATAAGAAAATATTACCAATAAAAGGTTTTAAAAATGGAACCCTTCTCAAAATATATAATACAAAACAATGTTGTTAATAGCGGATGGCGGTCCATGGCGGAAAGCCAAAAATCCGCCATACAAAATGGCGGATGGCGGTTGCGGAAAATGGCGAAAGCATGGCTGATTAAAAAATAAAATATATACAAAAAAAATACAAAAAAAAATCTGATAAATATAATAAATAATAAAAACTACCATCATACACCAAGAACAATAAAATTGTAAATATATTCTATCAAATAAAATTCATCAAAAGTATCACAATCAAAAGCTAAAGGGAAAAACATAATCTGTCATAACTTAGTCATAAACATAATCAAAGTCTTCATAAGTCATAACATAAGCAATTAAGCATAAGGTCACTAGAAAATAAAAACTAACAATACTAACAAGTGACCAAAAAGTGACACAAATCAAGAGTTCAAGACAAGACACAGTCACACAAGTGACAAGAACAAGTTAAAAATCTATTTGTCCCCCTCCTCCTCCTCTTGACTCCTCCACATCAACATAATCATCATTGTCGTCTAGTGTCGAGATAGTGAGGCATATTCCTCAAGTTCTTCTTCTTCCGAATCATCAAAATCAATTTCTTGTAATTCTTCTTCCAACTCCTCATTGTGGTCTTCAAATTCCAATTCTTCGTCTGTCTTCTTCAACTTCAACCATTTTCTCTTTTCCTCTTTTGGTTGAAGATGCACTTACTTGAACCTTTCTTGGTCTTGAACTCTTTGCGTTCTTTGTGCTTGAACCACTTGTTGGTTCCTTTCTTTTTTTTAGTTTGACGCCTAGTATATGTTCTAGGCTCTCCAATCCCGAAGCCCATAAACAGTTTCCCAATTAAGACCATCATCATCCTCAAAAACCCTCTCATTCGCAAAGATCATCATCATCACCATCACCATCCATCTCTCCAAGTAGCCATTCATTACACTCATCAATATCATAAGTGAGATTGGGTCAATTTCATCCCTAAGATTGTATCTTCGGTTGAGTGCTTGATTATATTTGACATACACTAAGTCGATGCAATCTTTTATGCTCAAGCCTATTTCTTTTCTTAGAATGAACTGCAACATTAAGATAAATAATTAAAAAGTATTAATAATTATAAGAAAGTATTGACTATTATTGAGGATTTGAGGTAGACCAAAATGAAAGCAAATTGATAATTACTTGCTCAAACACACTCAAGCTTACGTTCACATCCCGATGCACTCTGCATGTCAAGCTCAAGATTTTAATAGCTAGTTTATGCAAATTTGGAGTTATTCCATACATTCGCCACCATTGAGCTACAAAGCCAAAGATATTTTGTTAAGCAAATGACTTAAATTTTAAAAGTTAGAAGAACTTAGAAGTTACTTAGAAGACTAGAAGTTCTATTCTTAGTTTCTCACCTGGTGCAATGGCTTTCCTCGTAATATTGCAAATTTATTTCCAAACATACCACTTGACTTTATAAATTGGTAACTCCAAGAGTATCTTTTGTTTCACCTCTTGAACCAACTTCTCGATGCATGCATACAACCCATTTGTAACCTCAAAATCATATTCCATGTCGGGATTGTCATAGAAGAATTATGGGTTTAAAAAGTGACAGTTGCATGTAATGGGCGATGAAGCTGGCAAGTCCACCTCTTATCAATGATTTCAAAAACCTCTTTGTATTTGCTTTCATTATTTTTGAAAGACTTGATAATGGCTTCTTTTGCCTTCTCCATTGCTTCATAAATATAACCCATGGCTGGCTTTTTCTCACTATCAACAAGTCGAAGCACTCGAACAAGAGGAGCCATCACTTTGAGTATAAACACCACATTATTCCAAAAAGATGGCATGAGTACAGTTTTTGTTGCTTCCCTCCCCTTAGCCTCCTTAGACAACTTGTTTCTTACCCAATCTTCTGAAGTAAACATCCTTCTAAGATTTGCTTTCTCTTTATGAATCCTTTCCAATGATAGAAAGGATGTTGCAAATCGGGTGACTGCATGCCTCACCAATTCCCTCTTGTTTGTAAAGTACCTTAACAAACTCAAGGTACTAGAATGGCTATAGATGAAGCCAACAAGAGAGATTCCCCTTTGAATTGTCTTCTTTATCAGAGGAAGCTTACCAATGTCTTCCAAAATCAAGTCTATGCAATGGGCTGCACAAGGGGTCCAATAAAGATGTGGTCTTTTTTCTTCCAACAACTTACCGGCTAGAACATAGTTGCTTCCATTGTCCGTTATAACTTGGACAACCTTTTCCTCTCCAATCTCCTCCACAATAGAGTCAAGCAACTCAAATAATTTCTCATAGGTCTTCACAAAGTTAGACCCATCAATAGACTTTATGAACATTGTCCCAGCGGGAGAGTTGACCAAAAATTGATCAAGCATCTTTGCTTCCTATCACCCAAGCATCCGACATAATAGAGCAACCAAAACTTGCCCATTGCTTTCTTTTGACCCTTCAACAATTCTTGGGTGTACTCAACTCCTTGTTGAGAAGTGGAACTCTTATGTCATGATAACTTCGCAAATGTGGTCGAAGCTTCCAATGGCTGCAACCATGTCATGAAAGCTTTGCAATTTGATCATGTTAAATGACAACTTGGTACCAAAACCGAGCTATATATTGATGGACTCTAGCCGTAGCTTGTTTATCACATGCCTCTTTGATGCTTGCTTGCCTCAACTTCTCTCTTCTATTTTTTTCAATTGCAATTTCGGTTTTCTAAAAAAACAGATCAATAGGGCCCTTCAAATTACCCCTCCTACTAGAGAGCGAGTGCAGTGTTGCACAGTATCTCTAAACCCAAACTCTTCATCCATTGCACGTTCTTCATCACTATCACCATCAAGATCAAGAATATCTCGCATTTGCGCTTTTTCGACTTTGAATTTCAGCAATTGCTTCACTCTCTCGCTTCCTTTTATCCTTCAAATATCCCCACAACTCTTCTCTAACTTCCTTTGGACATTTAGAGCAAGCAACATTGCCCTTCTTCCCCATTAGATGCTCTTTTGCTCTAGTGATTCCTCCCTTTGTGACTTTACCACAAAAATTGCACACACTGATCATTGGTATCATTTTCGCAAGTGGTGGCAATATTTCCACCCAGTGGTCTGTCCTATTACTATTAGCGAGACCTTGAAGCGTTTGAAGAGACTTGACTTTGTCCACGACATGCCATTGTTCTAGGTTAGGTCCTAGAAGTGAAAATAAAAAGAGACTTAGATAGGATCATTGGAAAATATAGTGCAAAGAACTAAAAAGTGTAAAAAGAGAGTAGAGCTTGAGAGTGTAAAATACTAAAACCCAAAATGAAGAGAGGTGAGAAAACCAAAACGAAAAAAAAAAAAAGAATGACGAACAATGAACAAACAGTTCGAGTTTGAGAACAGAGAACAAATAAATAAAGAAAGAAAGAAGAAGTGAAGAAAGAAGAAAATGTGAGGTGAGAAGTGAGAAAGGAGAGACTGGGAGCTAAGAAGGAAAGCCAAAACGAAAAAAAAAAAGAAAAAGAACGAGAATGATGAGAACAATGAACAAACAAGTATGAGTTTGAGAATAGAGAACAAAGAAAGAAAGAAAAAAGTGAGGTTGAGAAGTGAGAAGTGAAAACAGAGAGAGGGGAGCCGAGACTAACGGAAAACCCAAAACGGAAAAAAAAAAAAAAGAATGAGAATGAGAATGACGGAACGATGAACAAAAAAAGTATGGACCGTATGAGTTTGAGAACGGATAACAAAGAAATAAAAAAGAAAGAAAGAAGAAGTGAAGAAAGAAGAAGAAGTGAGAAATGAGAACAGAGAGACAGGGGAGGAGCCGAGAAGGAATTTATCATTACCTCGCCGGAGAAGGTCGTCACCCGCCGGAGATACGGGTCCCGCCGCTCGGTCGCCGGAGTTGATGGACGAGGCATTGAGAGAGGAGTGGGAGGAAGTCTTGAGAGGCGAAAGCGTAAGTGGGAAGTCTGTCGAATGGGTTAGGGATTTATAAAATCCCTAACGTTGAAAACCCGAAAAAGCCCCTAAAAACGAGGCGAACCGCTATTTCACCTTGAAACGCCATAACCGCCATGGCGCCATGGTCGTGGCGGCCGCCATCCCCAACAAGGCGGAATCCGCATTTGGTGGCGAATGGCGGATTCCGAGAATCCCGCCACCGCAATCCGCCATGGCGCCGCCATAGCCGCCATTTGACAACACTGATACAAAATTACCAAGAACCTTCCAGCAACATCAAACACAGACAACTTGACACAGAAAAAGTGTGGAACCCAGTCATCTAGCTCCATGCTATCACTGCCTTCATCTAATTCCCAGTCTTCATCATCTGAAGAGGTGGTATTCCTTGTATGAGGATCCATTTTTACAAACACTACTGTGAACAATTTTTGTAACGAAGAATAGATATCAGATATGAAATCAGCAAGGAAACAATAGAACAAAAGGTTTGGCTATACTGCATAGCAATTTTTCTCTATCCAATTATCGAACTGAACAGGATAATTGAACGCACCTCCATACTAAAACAAATAATTAAAGGAAAATAATTTAAAAAATATTAACCTTATATCAGAAACATACTTAAAACAATCAATAGACAGAAAATAGTATATAAAAACCACCTGCATTTCTTTAACCATGTCAGCACATGACTTTTTCAAGAGAATACTTGCATCACGGTCACAGACAACAAAATTAGCACCATCAGTCTCATCAGCCACACTTAATTTGATCCTATATCTTAAAAAAAAAAACAAAAACACACTGAATCAGAGTTTAAGTCAAATAACAATATAACAATAAATAAAGAATGAGAACTCAAGGATTCATTCATCTAATCAAATAACTAAATATCAACACTCAATAAATCAACTTTTTATTAGAAGAGACTGACCATGGGAACACATTAACCACATAAGAGAAGCAACCATCACGGTAGTACATTCCGGAATCAAGAGTAATAGCATAAACAAATCAAAATGCCAACCGTTGACTTAGTACTCTGACCGAATTGATGACCGCTTAGAGTTAAATAATTATGATTGAGACTATGCTTTCAAGTTATTTATCTTGGACTTGGTTATTGAAATCTAGCAAGCACTTTGCCCAATGACTATTTTTCTTGACTGATATATTACGTACTGTTAGTGTAACAAGTTACGTGATTGGTATTTTTTTCTACTCGTGATAAAGAGAAATCAGGTACCATCACTGGTTCAGATAGAATCATAGAGGAAAACTTCATATGAATATCATGCCCACAACCCTACTCTTTTACTTGATTTGAGTCAGTTTATTTTGTTTTGCAGCTTCTAGTAAATAAAGCAAAAAATGTTCCAGAACTGAATGAGTGTTGCAGCATATCTTGGAGGGACATGCATCTCAATGAGCAAACATCAATCTTAGATTTCGCTACCACCACACAATCAATAACAAGTTTTCAATGCAAACATCCACTTTTAGAGCTTAAAATCTAAAGCTAGAAAGTAAGTAACTAGTAAATAGTTATAAACAATTTTTATATCTAAATGCCCTTTTTGGCTTGTCACAAATATTAAATGGTACAAAAGCCATTTACTCCTAAAATGCAGTTTCTTAAGTTACATCAACTTAGGCAATGATAAAAATGTGGATTTTAATAAACCATATTATTCTGATCATATCATTTCTGTAACAGTTCTACATTCTAAAACCAGGTAATTCCAAAACCATATATATGAATGTAAATTATCAAGAAAACAAAAGCATGATCATGGAAAGGATTCTTTGGTGCCTTATTGTTCTAGAAATCTAAATGGAAGAATGGAAATATAGGTACTTTATGTCTAAAAAACTTATGCAAAGCAATATATCCACAATCAAGAAGGGTTTCTCTAGTACTAAATATCTAAAGGATTATGGAATGAAATTCAAACACAGAATTATCAAATGTTGTATGGTAAAACTAAAAATCACATGGTGAAAAAAATATGTGTCCTTGATGATCAAAGTTTATTAAAGTCTAGAAGGGACCAATGAGTAATTTAAGAAGAGAGATGAATCAATTACATTGAGATGGTATCCTTGTGAAGCACTTTAAGCAACAAATATTTAACGAGATAGCAATTGAATTACCATGCCAAGAAAAATATTGGAGTAGTTGATAACCAGTAGTATGGTTTCCATGTTGAAAATACATAGAAGTTTAGCCTACCAAACTACTGAGAAATATAAAATTGTTGCATTGAATGGAATAAAACTGTCAAGTTCAAAACATCAATCACGATATGAGGCAAACATCAAGTTTTAAATAACTATATAGAAACGGAAGGTCACAGTAAACTTTCATGAAACAAAAGAAAAGAGAGAGAAAAGAGATATTTCTCTTCATTATAAGTAGCCAAACCTTAATCTCAAGCTCTCTGTGTCTACACATGGTGAGCATCTCGTGTCTGTTTTATGACCTTATTAACGTCCTGGTCTTTGTCAAATTTTCTATTTTTCACAAATAAATATCCAATAGCTGGTGTGTATGGGGTTCCATAAAAAAATGTCTCCATCATTGGGCATTCTTTAATCATTATATATCTACAACGTGGCAGCTCAAAATCATAATTAAGTGCTACGACAGAAACAATTTAGGCTGTGTAGATCCTCAAGTTGAATCTTATGCAACCATGGGAATATGATGTTAGCCAATTTTGGTTGCTGTTCTTCTACAGAATTATTGTGGATTATCTCCTCCATATTGTTACAATGAGACACTTCAAGGTTGCACAGTTCTGGATGGCTTGTGATCATAGAAAAAGGAAACACAAATTTCAAGTCATCGCAGTCTGTGATTGTTAGATATTTCAAATTCTGAAAGCCTAAAACCTGACCATGATTGTTAGCTTATGGAAGCTTTCAAGCCCCCAAACATTGTGATTCCATAAGTGCATCAGTTCAGGTAATTTGATTAAATACATATATCGTAGCTCATAATTTGTCATATGCATTGTGGCATCCCTTTTATTTGTATCTACTCCTCCTTCGGATTCAAATATCTCAGCATGTTGAAGCATATTTATCTCATTGAATGGAACAAAAGCTTTAACAGTTCGCCAAATGTTATGATATCCATTTCTGAGTTTTTGATGTATCCGAGCTTGCTCCCCGTCAGCATCTCCGAAAATGCCACCTGCAAAACATTCATTAATGTGTCTTCCAAAACTATTACCTTACTTTTATTTCAAATGACAGCTAGCAAATCAATTGTTAAGAATGTTTTAATTATTGAAGTGTAACAAATCATGAAAGTTATAATTTATGCATAATGTAGGCGTTCAAGATGAGGCATACAGATGCTTTAAATCTTTGTACAGTAGCATTCAGGTCGTTGCTGCTGTGTGGTTTGGTCACCATAATGACATTCTCAATCTTCTGGGAGACGTTTAATATGCTCCTAAAATGTTTTGAAATATTGGTGTTTTATGAGTTTTTATCCATTATAATCGGTTAGCTGATTTTTTATTTTTTTTAAATTTTATTATTATATGTGTAAATATTATTATAAATATTATTAATTAAAATTTATAAAAAAATTTATATGTACAATAATTTATAATAAAAAAATAAAATTAATCTAAATTTTTATGTGAGTCTATTTGTGTGTAAATATTAATAATTAAAATTTATAAAAAAATTTATATGTAAAATATAGACCATACTTATTACTTATTAATTAAGTAATAACTAATTAATTTCATCTATTCATATCTTTTAATATTATATTTATTATCGGAGATCATGAAGCAAAGGTGTTCCATAAATTTTTAGAAGCACATCAAACATTTCCTTCTCAAGATTGGGAGTATAAGACCCTCGTGAAAACACTTCCATATTGGGGCAACCTTCAATTTCCACTTTTTGCAATGATGGGAAATCAAAATTATAGGAACCCTGGCAGAAGGCCTTAAGGTTCGGTAGGCCTTGAAGATGCAGATGCTATAATTCAGGAAACATAATCTTATTTACCCTTGCTTCTACTTCTTCTTGAGATACAATTTCTTCTATGTTATCGTAGTCCTGTATGTTTAGCTTCTCAAGACGCTCACGACTTCTTGAGGATGAAGGAGAAGTCAGGACATTGATTTTGTTGCAATTCTGCATGGTTACGGATGTTAAGTTTGGAAACAAGTACACCATCTATAACTGGGCCATGTCGTATCCTCGTTTGATCTCCTTCTTGCAGAAACAATTTCTCATGCAAATCCATCTTTTTTACATGAAGTTCTTCAAGAATAGGCATACGGCCCATTTCTACCTTGATCTTCTTTTCAGAAATGGAAGGGGCAAGATCTTGTGTTAACAGAGTAGTCAGCAATAAGTAATATTGTTAAACAAGAGACTTATAAAAAATATAGAAAAGAAGAGATAGGAAATTGAAAGTTATATATATCGGTGACTTTTATAATGCACCTATTAAGTTTTGGTGCATCGATGTATCTTAAAATTGACTTATAATAATAGATTATAACTAGTTTATTGATTATTATATTTTAATTTAAAAATTTTATTATATTACATTTTAATCTTGTTTTTATTATAATTTAACTCCTTTTATTAAATTATTTATTTTTTAGTCTTTCTTCATCTTCCTAGAACCAACATAGACTTCCACCACCATGGGCTTGCACGGTTCCACCACAACTACCAACATGGTCCTATTGAAATCTACGCACCCCGGTTGCAGCCTTGCCACCGTGAGGTTCGCGATCCTCGGAAGACTTGAGTCACTGGTCACGTGAGGGTGGATTTCAGAATAAAGACATTGTCACTGGTCATCGAAAATGGAGAACAACTTGTCAGCAAAGAAGACTTCTCAAGAGCGGGCTTGAAATTGAAGAAGTGAAAGTCGAATTCGACGCACACCAGAGCTCATAATAGAACCAACCAGCAGTCAACGACAACAACCAACTTCACCGGTCCTCCTCTAACACCAACAAAAGGCTATCGGAGTTCAAGCAGTAAATCAGAACCGAGGATCAACGAAGACAAAGATTTGCTCACAAAATTCCTTTTTTATGCTTTAGTCAATTTCTGGATTCTGTTGATGCGGCGAGGAAGTGTGAGCGGCGACGACGATGTCTTGGAGTGAGAAAGCTTGCATGGGTGTTGCATTTTGCTTGATCCAGTGAAAGCTTAGATTTACATCTTCGCGTCATGGATCTACAGCTCGTAGAGGATCGTTGACTAGCAGGAATCACTCATTGCTGAGCCGCCGCCTTTGCAGTGAAAGCTCAGATTAAATGTCATCGACTAGAGGAGTTTTTCTGCAAAAGATTGATTACCACTCCTTTACGTCAAAAGCTTGTTGTAGCACCTAACTAGCCACCTTTGCCAACCACGACCACCATGCCCCAGCCCCTAAACTCGTCATATCTCTACCTACCTTCTAACATCCACCGAAAAACAACATCAATCGCCATCCATGGTCTCGTCGAGCTCCGTTGTACTCAGCCAACCATAACTACCCGAATCAATCCCTGCATCACCCAAACACTGCCATCCTCCGCTGGAACCATCACCACCGCGCCATTGAAACCTTCTATACAGACGAGAGAATGAGGGAGGAGAGAAGCTAGGGATTTAAATTCCTTTTTTTATGTAGCTAATTTTGTATAATAACCTTAAACAAGTAGTAGGTCGTTGTTTTTAGCTATTGATATACTTGCCTCCCCAATCAACGAATTAGATAGCATGGTTCATGCATGCACTCAATCTATTTAGGAGCATGTTAAACTTTTCCATATATATGCAATGAGATTAGACCTTATTACTTTTCTTATTTATGTTGCCTTGACAAATCAATTTGGAACATAATGGTGTACATCCAAGGTGCAAAGACCTTGAGTACTTTTCTTTAAAATCTTGAGACAAAACTGATATATTCAACTTCGTACAATCATCGATGCACAACTTCCTTAAGTAAATGGCAATTCTAACTCATAAGACTTTGCACAAATACTCACAATGTTTGGGAGATTTGAAAGTGTTAAGGAATCCAATTTTTATTGTTTTGGTAAATTTCAAAATCTCATTATGTTTTATAACAAACTGACTTGCTATAGTTAGCTTTTGAATGAGTGAAAGAAAAAAGATGACACGTCATTTTGTAAAAATTCATAAAAGCATCATTCGTACTTATTATCATTTTCCAAATAAAAATTAGAGTTGGTTGTAATGAAAAGAAGCTCCCGTTGGTTAACACCCAAACATTATTACAACTTGAAAATAGAAAATTAATGACAAAGAATTTTAAGGAGTAATATTTAATTTTAAGGGATTGTTCTGGACCGTGATCGGGGATTTCGTCTAGTTGGACCAACCCGACACACGTATAACTGGACTCTATCCTAGACGACATAGCTAAAGCCTTGAAAGCATTCTGGATTTCAGAGTTATGTGCATTGAGCGACATTGGGTTATAATATCAAGATTATTAGATACGTGTAGAGGATATATCCCTAAATATTCGTAACTGTCAACTTACAAAATTATAGGACTCATAATTGTCTTAGATTGATAAGTAGCTCTCGTATTAAGAGTTCCTAACTTATAGGGGTTTACCCCAATAATAATGGGAAGGTAATCATTGCCAGGATACTAATCCTAAATACCTACATTCAATACAGATTGTATGAGGATTCTATACACGCTATATAAATACAAGGCTAAGTAGATGATAATCACATATTTTATTCATTAAGAAACCCTTATGTTTAGTCATTTACACACTCCATATTCTTAATTGATTGAGTTTAGTATGATTTTGTGAGTTTGAGCTCAAATTGGTCCTAATTGAATATTTTCAGCATTATTGAGATTTTACACTGTTTCTATATTTTGGTCATAACTTGAGTTCCTGATATCTGATAATCATGAATTTTATCTTGTAGGAAAGCTAAGAGGAAGCTCTACAACTTTGATGAAGAGCTCGAAGTCCTAAACAGATGTCTAAAGGACCTAAGTTTACATGAAAGTCAGAATACGGGTTCTGTCACTAGAATCCGAACGGTGTGCACTCATAAAATTATATGTCAAGCTGTAATAATGGGGATGGGCTGAAATTTGGATAGATGATAGTCAAGACCCAAATAAACAACTTTCATGAAGAACACATTTTGCAATAATGAAGTCTAAAGGGTCATTTTGGGCTTGCAAGTAGGAACAGAGGTGCTGAAGTTGGGTTTGAGTAACCCATGGTATTTGGGTCATATCTTGGGCTGTAGGAAGCCAAATTGGATGATCCAGATATGCATGTTATAGCCAAGACAAAGATCTACAACTTTCATGAAGAGAACTTTTCATGAATCTGAAGTATAATCGGTCGTTTTTGGCTTCCAAGTCAGACACAAGATTTTCGCACTCAACCACTCCACTCCACTCAACCACTCCACTCAACCAAATCACTCCACTCATCCACTCAACCACTCAACCACTCCACTCCACTCATCCACTCAACCACTCCACTCCACTCAACCAAATCACTCCACTCAACTAACCCACTCACTCCACTCATCCACTCAACCACTCAACCACACCACTCATCTACTAAATTAATCATCCACTCATCCATTCATCCACTCAACTAACCCACTCAACCAATATTTAATCTACTCCACTCAAACCAACCCACTCATCCACTTACCCAATCAACCAATCCACTCAACCACTCCACTCCACTAACCCACTCATCCATCCACTCACCTTTGTCATTTTGTTACCCTAGACTTCTATAAAAGGGCACCATTGGTTATCATGTAGGGGGTTGGGGGTTGGACTCTCCTTCATTTCTCTCAGTTTTTCTTGTGATTTCCTTCTAGCTATGTGTAACTAAACCTCCCTTAATTAAGGGGGTGATGAAACCGCTAGTATTGATGTTGTAAACTTTGCATATTTGATTATTTCAATACAGTTATGTTTTTATTCATATATTTCTGAATCTATTATTGGTATGAAGGTTTTTATACTTGTTCCCTCTTGAAAAGTGGTAGATCTAGGTTTATTATGCGCGGTTGCGGTAGTAGATCTAGCGGAATGTTTAATGTTCATGTGGGTATAATTATCTTTGTGCTTTTTGCCAGTTATAAAAGTGGTAGATCTGGGTTTATTATGCGCGATTGCATGTAGTAGTAGATCTAGAGAAATATATGTTCTAAGTAATTTAATCCCGGTGTGTGATTAGATCTTAGTGTAATTGGTTTTCTAAATCTTAATGCAATTGTTGGATAGTTGTAAGAGCGGTTGCTTTATGACTAATGGTGATTAGGAGTTGATTTGATCTATTTTGGTTCTTTGAATTGGCCAACACGTAAGGAAAACAGAGATTTACTCTCACAATTGCATAAAAACATAATTGAGCATGTTGGAATAAAATGATATGTGGATTTACATCATCATATAAATCTAGTGGTGGATTCAATCTCTTAACCAATTTTCCTATATTTTTGTTTTCAATTTATTTATTGTTATTGTCTTTGAAACTGTTCATTATTCATCAAAACTCCAAAACCCCTTTTTACTGTTTATTGTTAATCTGAGTTTAAATTGGAAATTATTTGATAGTGTTAATTGACTTGGTTCTCTGTGGATCGACCCTTACTAACTACAACTAGTTGTAAGGTTTTTATTTTCTGGTGGGCCTGGCAACTGAATTTTATCTGAATTTTAATCACTACATCCGCACGCATCAGTAGCCTTAATCAGATACCAGTAAATTACTCACCATACACTACCTTACTTGTACACAGCTTGACTTAAGCGTTGGAGTCCATTTACAGGTACCCACCCGCTATCTTAACATGCTCGACTATTGTTGCTCAAGGAGAAGACCACCATCACGTGCCTATCTCAGGTACCCTATAAGTTTAACTCAAAATATAGGCGTCGTTTATGGGAAACCCTAAACTTCTAATCCCACGCAATCATGGAAAACACACGTCAACATTCAAAAAGGGATGCTACGCAACCTCCTATGGACCAAAGATAGAAGCCAGCAGCGCAGCCCCCTCCTCAACCAGCTCCACCACCTGCGATCGAAGCTTCATCTGTAAGAGACCAAGCATGCATCTTAGAGCGACTGTGCGATGGACATGAAACTGCACTTTCTAACGAAAGTGCACTTTCATCGCGCAAAAGGTCTGTCATGGATGGGCTTGCCCGCCCTAGAGAGAAGGCCAATAACGCCACTCAAGTATCTAGGGGTCCAGTGCAATCGCGCCTAGGCCCTCTGAATAATGATGTTGCTGACCATGCTTCCAGCCGAGCCCCCGCCTACTTTGAGATAACCAGAAACCGCCTCTAGGAACTGGTAGCCCAGCAAATGCAGTAGCTTGATGAGCAACGGTGTCAGATCGACGAGTTAGAATGATCAGTGCACGTGGAGAATGACCACGGGAGGCAGAATGTGGCTAACAACTAGAGGAGGCCACCGCGCAATGAAGATAGCCATGTCATCGGAAACAACACTCCAATTCCTGGCATCCAACAATAACCCCTCTCGGATGAACTAATGGCGTATAGGATCCCTAGAGGCTTCAAGCCCCCCTCCAATCTTGAACAATATGATGGTACAATAGACCCACAGGAACACCTCGACGCCTACATCCACTTTATGCAGTTCCATGGAGGATCCCTAAAATTGCTTTGTCGGGCCTTCCCATTCTTCTTAAAGAAGGGCGCCCTCCGTTGGTTCTCAACCTTGCAACCGAGGTCTGTAGTCGGATGGGATGATCTCATGCAACACTTCCTTTCACATTATACCACTGCTGAGGAGCAAGTAGCAACCTAAGTCAGTTGACTCTCCCTTCGGGATTCGTCAAGGGAGTAATGAATCCCTTCGTGAATATATTAAGAGATTCAGCACCGCCCTTACTCGTGTGGCCAGTCTGGATGGTTGGATCACCCTTCAATATGCCCAGAGTGGCCTCTGGACTGATTCCGACTTCTTCCAATCCTTAGCAAAGAAGAAGGTAGAGAATATGAATGAGTTTTATGCTCGCTCTGAAAAATACATTGAATTGGAAGAAACTATTAAGGATAAATAGAGTTTGCAAAAAAGTGAGCCAATTCACTAGAAAAATAACCAAAGCTCTAACCAACCTCAGAACTCCTCCAGAGGCGATGCTTACCGGCCTAAATATTCCGACTACACAACACTGAATGCCCCGCAAGAAATAATTCTCAAAGAAGTACTTTGGACTAAGTTCCAGAATATTAAGAGGCCACCACCTCTGAAAAAGGTGAAGGACTACTCCAAATATTGTAAGTGGCATAAAAGCTATGACCACGAAACAAAAGAATGTTACTAGCTCCGAGATGTCATCAAGTCCTTTATTAAGGAATGCCGACTTCAAAAGTATATTACTGGGATCCAGAATAATGATAACCCCAGAAGGCGGAGGGAACAAAGACGTAGTCATAGCCCCATGCGAAGTCCGACCCCATGACAAAGGAGGAAGACGCGTAGCCCAATTAGAAAATCTCAGACTCCACCCCATCGTGATGTGGATAATCGGCAAGATAGGAACTGAGATACTCAAAATGGGACTAACAGGACTGATCAATTGGTCAACACAATCTTTGGAGAATTTGCAAGAGGAGGTTCACCTAGTAATTCCCAAAAGAAAACACTACGGACTGCGATATTGAGCATTTTTTGCTCTACACGCAAACCCTGTGCTGATGACAGGGAAGAACCACCAATATCTTTCACCACTAAGGACTACGATGATATTGTCCGAGATCACGATGATCCACTCGTCATCTCCAGAATAATATCTAAAGCCGCAGTTTGACGTATTTTCGTAGACCAAGGTAACTCTGTAGATATAATGTTCATAGATGCTTTTCAAAAGCTGAAGTTCCCCATGTCCGCCTTAACCCCCTATGAAGGTGAGCTCACTGGGTTCTCCAGTGAAAAAATCATTCTGGTGGGCTATTTTGAGACATTCCTGATCCTCAGGGGTGATAAAATCTACAGAACTGTCAAAGTCAGATTTTTGGTCATAAACTGCTCGTCTGCTTACAACATTATTCTGGGGCGACCTACCCTGAACGATATTGCCGCTATAGTGTCCACCGCCCACCTGACCATGAAATTCCTTAACAAAAATAATAAGATGGTCACGGTCAAGGGCGACCAAATCGCGGCACGTAAGTGTTATAATGAGAGCCTCAAGATCTGCAGAATTCCCAGGAAAGCAAGAGTACGTACGTCTAGCTCGGCCTTGGATCAAGTTAACATCCTTATGACCGAGTTGGAAGTTAGGGAAGAAATTCGGGGCACTAGACCCCGTCCAGAAAGAGAACTACTTCCACTCTAACTAGATGACAAGCCTGATCAAGTCACCCAAATAGGCGCAAATCTGGAAGAGCAGGAGAAACGTTAGTTGATAGAGATCCTTCAACGAAATAATGACCTATTTGCATGGACGTCCTCTGATATGCCTAGGCTTGACCTCGCTTTTGTCTGCCATCATTTATCTATTAAATGGGACACGAAGCTGGTCTCCCAGAAGAAGAGGAAAGTCGATCCTGAAAGACAGCAGATCATTGAGGAGCAAGTCAAAGAACTACTCGATGCTGGATTTATCAAGGAGATCTCTTACACCACATGACTCTCCAATATGATCTTATTGAAAAAGTCAAATGAAAAGTGGAGGATGTGTGTGGACTACACAGACCTGAATAAGGTGTGCCCCAAAGATCCATACCCCATCTCTAACGTTGACAAGTTGGTTGACAGCTCATCTAGTTTCTAGCTACTCTCTTTTATGGACGCCTACTCCGGGTATAATCAAATTCTGATGTACCTCGGAGACTAAGATAAAACTTCTTTTATCACCGAAAAGGCAAGCTACTGTTATAGGGTTATGCCCTTTGGCTTAAAGAATGCAGGAGTCACCTATCAGCGGATGATGAATAAAGTCTTTGAGGGTCAACTGGGAAGAATGCTTGAAGTATACATTGACGATATGATCGTTAAGACTCCGGAGTCTTGATCCCACACTGCTAACCTCAATGAGGTATTTGCAGAAGTCAGAAAGCACAACATAAGGCTCAACCTAGAAAAATGCATTTTCAAGGTCCGAGCCAGGAAGTTCTTGGGCTTCATGTTAACTCATCACGGGATTAAAGCAAATCTAGATAAATTCCAAGCGATGCTCGATATGCATAGCCCCTGGAATGTAAAGGAAGTTCAACAACTCATAGGGCCAATCGCGACACTCACACGCTTCCTCGCTAAAGTTGCTTATAAATCTCTTCCCCTCTTCAAACTGTTAAAAAAAGGGACGGGTTTTGAGTGGACCCAAGAGTGCGAGGATGCATTCATGTCTTTTAAGAACTTGTTATCATCTCCTTTTATCCTGACTAGGCTGAAACTCGGGAAGACTTTATACATATACCTTTCTATTCATGAAGAAGCCATTAGTTTGGTTCTCATCCAAGAAAATGCTGAAGGCCAGAAGCCGGTCTACTTCATAAGTAAGGTGCTGCAAGACCCCGAACTCTATTATCAGAAGATCAATAAGGTCGCACTTGCCCTAGTTATCACAGCCAGGAGACTAAGACAATACTTCTAGTGTCATCCGATTTTTGTAAGGAAGGATTAACCAATCCAATAAATATTGCATAAACCGGACCTAGCAGGAAGGATGATTACTTGGTCCATCGAGCTCTCTGAGTTTGGAATCTCATACGAGCCCAGACTAGTAGTTAAGGCACAAGCACTCTCAGACTTCCTTACCGAACTTACATCGGACCCTGGTGACCCCGAGGAAGTATCGTGGACATTGCTCGTTGACAGATCCTCTAACCTTATGGGAAGTGGCACCGAGGTAATCTTCAAAAACCCAGAAGGCGTGACAATCGAAAGCTCCTTGAAGTTCGAGTTCCCCACTTCGAACAACCTGGCAGAATACGAAGCGTGCATTGTTGGATTGGTGATGGCCAAGGAACTGGGTGCAACAAGGATCACACTTTGCAGTGACTCCCAACTCATGACATCCTAGATCTAGGGAGACTACTAGGCTAAAAAACCCTTCTTATAGAGATATCTAGCTACGGTACAAGGACTCCTTAAGAGCTTTCGAACGGTGAAGGTGGAGCACATCTCCCGGGAACAAAACTTAAGGGCTAACCTCCTATCTAAGTTTGTCAGCACGAAAAGACTAGGGAACAATCATTTGATGGTCCAAGAAACCTTAGCCCAACCCTCAATCATGGTTTTAACCATTTTCCAAATTGAAAATTCAGAGTCCACATGGATCACTCCCATCGTGAAGTATTTACAGTCCGACCTCCAACCCGAGGACCCAAAGGAAGCATCTAAGCTAATAAGAACTATTGTCTGATACACCATCTATGATGGGCAATTATACCGACGGGGATTCTCTTCACCTCTTCTCAAATGTATGATCCCTAAAGAAGTAGAGTACATATTAGCAAAGGTCCATGAGGGGAGTTATAGACACCATTTGGAAGGTAAAGCATTAGCGTTGAAAGCTCCCAGTGCTGGTTATTATTAGCCCACAATGGAGGCCAACGTAATAGCACACGTCCAAGTTTGTGACAAGTGCCAGCACCACACAAATTGCTACCATGTTCCACCTGAGGAACTCTCCACAACATCCTTACCCTGGCCATTCTATAGGTGGGGTATGGATATTCTGGACCCATTCCCTTAAGCACCCAGACAACTGAACTTTCTAGTAGTAGCAGTGGACTACTTTACTAAATGGATCGAGGCCGAACCTCTGGTCATCATTACCTCGGCTAGAATCCAAAAGTTTACATGGCGCCGTATTATTATAAGGTTTAGAATCTCGGAGTCTATTATGACAGATAACGGGATGCAGTTCAAGGACAAGGGGTTTGAGGAACTACTTACTAGTTTAAAAATCAAACATCATTGTAGAGCTGTAGAAAACCCCAGATAAATGTACAAGCTAAAGCTGCCAACTAGGTTATTATTTACGGACTCAAAAGGAGGTTGGATGAAGCCAAGGGAAACTGGGCCGAATAGCTCGACCACGTTCTTTGGGCCTACCGGACTATGCCCCACTCTACAGGTGAGACTCTTTTTAAGCTCACCTACGGATGTGAGGCAATGATCGCGGTAGAAATAGGAGAATCCAGTTAGCGTCTCCAATATTTCTCAGCAGACAGTAACCTCGGACTAATCAGGGAGGACCTAGACCTCTTAGAAGAAAGAAGGTGCATCACCCATATACGCAACGCTACCATCAAACAGAAGATGGCAGCATGCTACAACCTAAAAGTTATCCCCAGAAGATTCCATTCAAGCGACCTTGTACTCCACAGGGCTGACATCGGAGGAAAGAACGCCTCCTAGGGGAAGTTAGCCCCTAACTGGGAAGGCCCCTACCACATTATGATCAGCATCGACAAAGGAACTTACATCATTGAGACACTAATAGGCAAACTGGTAAAGAACTTTTGGAACATAGACAAACTTAGAAAGTACTACAACTAAGTGCCTTTTAAGGCCTAGTTTAGTTTACTTCATGTTTAATATACCCCAATTACTACGAAAACACTTTGCATGGACCTTAGTCCTTTCTTGAATCAATAAAACAAAGTCATATTTTATTGTACTCTAAGATCGTTCTAGCATGGACAGACTACTATGGTACCCCTCGATAGTGTCTTGTGCTGAAAAGGTTATGCAGTAGAGAAATCCCAAGTCCTAAGAAAATTCTTACACTGAACCATATGCACAAAAGACCCCAGTAAGGACCATGTATGCCAAGGTCAAAAGGGATCCTAAATACCCAAATGGTTAATGACGGACCCCAGATAATGCTTCATTTATGTCAAGGTCAAAAGGGATCCCAAACACCTAAATAGTTGGTGACGGACCCCGAACAAGGCTTCATTTATACCAAGGTCAAGAGGGATCTTAAAAGCCAAATTAATTGGTAATTGACCCCAGATAAGGTTTCTTTTATGCCAAAGTCCCAAGGGGATCCTTAAGCCTTTAAAAGGCATTGGACCCTGAACCATGGTTCCTAACGTACGAATAAAACCTAAGTCCTAAAGGGGACCACAAGTCCAGAAAAGGCGTTGGACCCCAGATCGCGGATTCTAATACCTAGAGATTTCCCAAGTCATGCAAGAATCGTAAAATGAACAACATAATGGCCATTAGACCCAAAAAGATCAACAGGAAAATAAACAAGCATACAAGGCAAAATAAAAGTAAAGGAAAATAAATTAAAAACCCTAGGAACCAGGGCGATTGTCTATACAAAGTCAATAAACCCCATGCAAGGGGCAGGCTAATGGTTAAAGAAAAAGGAAGGACCAGTAAGCTATTCTTCTGCTTCATTCCCTTCTGTCCTCGGCTGATTCGTGCCCAGATCCCTCTCAGTTAAATCCACCACGAGAGCAGACACCTCTTCTACAGGGGAAGGGGCGGCCGGTCTATCAACTGGCCCTGCAACGACTAGATTCCCATATCAAAAAATCTTGTCTGGACTAATCTCCCCCAAAGCTAGCTCCACGTCAGGATTCAAGTATTGAACCTGAGCAACCACATTGTAGAATTGATCAACACCTATATTGGTGTTGATAGTGAGCATATCATCACCTTCTTTCTCTAGTTCTGCTATTCTATCCTGAAGTATAGCATTGGCGACATCAAACCACTTCTTTTCCCCAGCAAGCAGAGCCTGAGAGTTAGTAAGCTTATTTTCCACCCTAACAAGCCTTGCCTCCAGCTCCTCTTAGCCCTTGAGGGCCTCCTCCAGTCGCTGTTTTCCCTCAGCCTCCATTGCCCTCAATTCATTCTCGTCTCTTCTTTTAAAATCTGCCACCAACCTTTCTAGAAGTCCGGCTTCAGCGGTAGTCCAGAGAGCGGAAGTTTGAAACAATGATAGGGCCTCAAGAATCTTACCCCGAGTGATGAGTTTCACAACATCATCACTCAGAAAGATCTCATCGATGAATTCTACGGGCATCCTGTCCCTGGTTATTAGGGGCAAAGGGTTTACCCTCTGACTGCCATCTCCTTCCATGACCATGATTTTACCTAACCCCTCGTCGTGGCACCTTCTACGACCTTCCTCTTCTTTCCTTGTTGGGGCTGAGGTGCAACATCGAGACCCGATTCCTAGATCACTAGAGGTCGGGCAACGACAAGCTAAAAGCGAGATGATCCAGCCTGATTCCTCCTCGCTTTAAATGCTTGGAGTGCTTTTGTCAAAGACCCAACACCCTTGTTGGTGGTCATGTTATCTGTAACAAGAAAAGGAAAAAAGGTCAAGAACTCGAAAAAATCAAATGTCAAAAAAGTAAAAAGTATAAAGAGGAGCAACAATATACATATACAAATTCAATCCCCTACCAAGGATAGCCCAAAGGAATTCATCGTTGGAAATGTTCAGGACATCCTTGCATTTGATCTGGCCGACCTTTAACCCCCATTCAATTATAAAATTAACATATTTAGCGTCTCCCTCATCCAAATCTTCCTTCTCATTCTCAATGGATTCAATGGGAATGCCCCAGGCATGTTGGTCCCAGTATAAGCAAAATTTTGCTTCCCCGTCAGTCTTCAGGTAAAAAGGTCGGGTACCGATGCTGCAGTCAATTTGAAAAACTTATGCTTCCACTCTATGTAGCTGCCCTGGAAAATTTCAAATACTTTCCTCCCGGACCTCGATTGGATGGACATCCAGTACTGCTGCAATGCACTCCCCCTTAAATACTTCATCGCGTGAAGAAATAGAAAAAGGCTCTCTCAGAGCACCGGAGCCCAACCACCCGACAAAATCTCTTAAAGGCTAAGATATTACCCCTGTCATTATGGTGAATCTGGATCGGGGCAGGTTGAAGGGTTCAGAGAACCAATATTTGGAAATCGATGAACGGAAGCCGAAGACCATAGTCGAGGAAGAGGCCCTCGTACAAGAACATGAAGTCTTGACCCTTTTCCCATTGCATGCATACTCTGTCATCATGCTTTAGGCACAGAACTTGGAACTCTCGGTCCCCCAAACCTCTCTCCGTCAACTTTAGATACCCCAAAAATTTTCTGAGTCTCACCTCAGAAGAATATACGGACGTATGGTTCCAAACGTCGTTGGTAACCCAAGGGTAGGTGGGCCACATAGGGGCAAGAACCAGAGGTTCTTCTTCGGCCACTCTTTGTTGCCTCAGCCATTTTCCTCGCCATTGATCTCCTGAAAAACACCCGTCGAGATCGTTAGGCTAATTTCAGAATCAAAGGCTTTTATCGATTTGGACAAAGAACGGGTGGACCCATAGGGATTCGCATCCACCCTCAAGCCCTAGGACTACGGCCTCGAAGCCCATGAAGGTATGAACCTTATTAGGACTCCCCCACCGCCCTTGGCGTGGCGGGGTGGGTGTTTCACAGGGGGCATAATCCAAAAAGGAGAATAAAAAGTGAATACAAATGAGAAATGATAAAAGGAGTACCTTTAGAATCTAGAAAAAATAAGAGATTGTGAGGTTGTTGGATTGAAGCAAGCGAATTGCTGCAAGCTGCTCAAAATCACACCACCTCGTTCGCAAAACTTGTAAAAAAGAAGCTCTCTTCGAAGGTCTCTAATGTTCAGGAATAGTAAAGTCTGGTAAAGATGAACTTAACCCCCAATTAAAGTGGCGAGACGGTTCGGGGACACTTTTGTCAAATCCTCTTTAATTTCGAAAGGCACTCATAATGGCGCGCGAAACATTAGGCACGTCCACCTAATTAAAGCATACCACGTGGCTTTCACAGCTGTCATAGCAGTTGAGGGGAAGGTTGCGCAACAAGCCAAGGGACACGCAACCTCAGCAAACCAATTCTATAAATTTTTCCACAGACCTTGGGTGAGTCTGTGGTGCCAACAAATGTGAGATACTACCCCCAAGAAAGACCGTGGCAAAACTCTTCACCCTATGAGGAACACGGACCCTGGGGCCAAGAGCTAAAACTCGTCATTTCGTTGTACCAACAACCAAAGGCCAAGCTGGGGGCAACTTAATATAGCTCCCAGGTAAGCGTTGGGCTCACCCCGGATAATGTAAAGCAGAAAACATAAACATAAAGTTTCAGAGATACAAGACAGATAACCGGAAGGAAATTTTTTTATTAATTTCATTCTATACATTGTCAACCTCCACGGAAGGAGAAAGAAAAAGTACATTAAAAGAAAAGAGAAATTAATGTCCGTAGAAGAGTTTAAGGACGGAGCCAACATCGCCACAAAGGCACCCAACTATATTGTTATATCCACAGTTCCTTCGCTCTCTTCACCGGAATAGACTGAAGCCACTCCACTTCTTCTTCCTTGCCTCCTTCACAGCGATAATAAAGGCCGACATCGGCTACCTCTTAGCAAAGCAAGTCCAAGAAAGCAGATCACCCTAAGTTACTCCTAGAAGGTTTTCCTTTTTGCTGGGGTGGCATTCTTGCATATTCAATCGCACTAGAAGAAGACCGGCCTAGTGCCTCTAAATCACTTAGAAAAGAGGCAGGGAGAGAGACAGAGTGTTCTCCAGTGTCCCCATGCACCGGTTGACGAAAGCATTATTTCATCCTAATAACATGCTGGGTCAGAAGCCCCCGTGTACACTAGGAGAGAAAGGCTTCTGCCTCCCTAAATGCATAGCGACTTAACATTATGTCAAGAAAGAAAGGCCTCTATGAAAAAAAGAAACCACTTGCAGAAAGTCAATCACCTTCAGGAATTTTGAAAAGATTAAGAGAATAAACCTCGCAGGGGGCAAAACCCTCTATATAAGTACAAAAAATGAAGGGGAAACTACTCTTTGAAAAAGGATCATTCCCAAATAGACTTACAAAATGAAAGGAATGCAATGAAAGGGATGACAGCTTCAGTGCAAACATTCTCTATTTATAGAGAGAATGAAGCACACTCTAATTGGCCCCATAAAAGGTGAACTGATTGTGTGATGACAGCCACATTTAATGCTCCCAGTTTCTGATTAGTCACGGGAGCAGCGGGCAATTGGAGAACAATACGAAACTGAGATCCTCTTTAAAGGATATTTAATTCCCAATAAAGTCAAAGTAACAGTTTCTCAAAGAATTGCAGACTGTTACCACTTGCAGGTTCAGAGAATATACTCAGAGTTTATACAGAGAACGCCTAAGAAAATCCCAAGAATTAATACTTGGGGGCAATAAATTTGTGGGATGTAACAGCATATCATGGACACTAGCATTTCGCATAAAACGTTCGGAGTCCGATGTTAATTTTCTAGACTCTTGTGTTGACCGTATGCTCGAATAATCCTGTTAAAACTTGGCACTTAGCCGTCTTTCCAAGCGTCAAGTTGGGGGCAACTGTTCTGGACTGTGATCAGGGATCCCGTGTAGTTGGACTAACCCGGCACACGTATAACCGGACTCCGCTCTGGACGATGTAGCTAAGGCCTTGAAAGCAATCCGGACCTGGGAGCCATATGCATTGAGCGACGTTGGGCCATAATATCAAGATTGTTAGATACGTGCAGATGATATATCCCTAAATATTTGTAACTACCAATCATATACTTACAATATTATAGGACCCATAATTGTCTCAGATTGATAAGTAGCTCTCGTATTAAGAGTTTCTAACTTATAGGAGCTCACCCCAATAATAATGGGAAGATAATCGTTGCCAAGATACTAATCCTAAATACTTACATTCAATACAGATTGCATGAGGATTCTATACACGCTCCATAAATACAAGGCTAAGTAGCCTTAATCAGGTATCAGTAAATTACTCACCATACATTGCCTTACTTGTGCACAGTCTGACTTAAGCATTAGAGTTCCTTTACAGGTACCCACCCCTTGTCTCAACACACTTGACTGCTATTGCTTAAGGAGAAGACCACTGTCACATGCCTATCTCAGGCATCCTATGAGTTTACCTCAAAATAAGGATAAATAAAATGAAAATTATTAAGAAAGATCATTTAAAGTTTAATAAGAGAGAATGCCTATTTAATCTCATCAAATACTAACAGGCAATAATATTCTTCATGAGTGGCTATTAGTTTTCTTTTATTAAATGATCATTAGTTGCTATTGAATGACTAACAGTTTCAAATTAAGTTCTATTTGAAAGAAATTTGTAAATGGTTACTGCTTTTTACTAAGTGATCATTTGTTGTCACTGAGTAGTTAACGTGTTAAACAAAATTCAATAAATAAAATACATGAAATTAAAAAGAAACTTGTGTATGACTATTGTCTTTGATTAAGTGGTCATTAGTTGTAACTGAGTGACTAACAGTTTCAAATTAAGTTCTATATAAAAGAAATTCAAAAATGATTACTGCTTCTTATTAAGTGGTCATTTATTATCAATGAGTGACTAACACTTCAAATGAAGTTTGATATATAAAATAAATGAAATTATGAAGAAATTTGCAATGACTATTGTCTTTTATTAAGTGGTAATTAGTTGACACTGAGGCTAACTATTTCAGATTAAGTCTTATATGAAAAAAGTTTGTGAATGACTACTTCTTCTTATTGAGTAGTCATTTATTGTCATTGAATATATAACGTTTCAAATTAAGTTTAATATATAAAATACATGAAATTATGAAGATATTTGCTAATGACTATTATCTTTTATTGAGTGGTCATTAGTTATCATTGAGTTATTAATAATTTCAAATTAAACTTTATATGAAAGAAATTTGTAAATAGTTATTGTTTCATATTGAGTGTTTATTTGTTGCCTTTGAGTAACTAACTTTTCAATGAAAATTTTATTAAGTGTAATTTTGACTATTAAATAAAATTAAATGATCAATCTCTTTAAAATTTAAATTTAAATGATCATTCTTAATAAATTTAATTTTTTTATTCTTTTAAATTAAATATTACTCTTTAATAATGCTTCTCATTAATTTTCCCATTTAAAATTTTGGATGTGTGTTCCAAGTTTGCACGCACCAGACGTAATGGGGAAAATTTATTACCTGCATTTTTGGAGTGGCTTATAAGATTGTATTAATTTTATTCATATTATGATTTCATTTTTAATTAACGATGGATTCTACCACTTATTTACATATTTATATTTTTTATATAAAAAGTAAATAATAAAATGTGTACATAAATAGTAAAACTGTTATTAATTAAGACTAAAATGATACAATATGAAAAAAATAAACACAATTTTATGTGACACTTCAAATATATATAATAATTTTTCTCTTTGCAGAAGTTACGCTGAACCTGAAAGCAAAAGAACCAAGAAACCGTGTTGCAATTTATAGGCGGCTAATGTTATCACCGGCTGAAGACAATAAAAAAAAAAATGTTATCACCGGCTAGCTTCCGTGCATATAGGCTATTAAACTTTATTTTTGAAGGAAAAATTGCTCAATTTGATGTAATTATTCTCTTTAACGTTGGATCTGTTTTGTTAAATATTTACTTTTTTGCTCCACAAAAGTATTTATTTACGGAAGTCAAAACGAGTTAGACTCAATAGGTCGGCCCGTTTAACTTATAAAAAACGACATGTTAGAGTTATATTTTGCAACACATTTAGATGAGTTATTTTGACCTGCCTCATATAACGGCGGGTTATGACAGGTGGGGAAGGTTGACTCATCGAGTCACATTTATTTTTTTTCTTTTTTTGTGACGGGTTAAGCATGAGTTGACTCGTCTAACCCTTTATTTTGTTCAATTTTAAGCTAATTAGCTTGTTTAACCCACTACTTTTTCTTATTTTTTATTTAATTTTTGACAAAGTGACCATTTAATTCTCCAATCCATCATCTTTTTATTTTCTTAATTTTAGACAATTAACCTGCTAACCTACCATAAAATGGGTGGATTGATCTTCCCAACCTATATTCCAAAAACAGGTCAATGTACTCCACCCTACGTGAGAAACTTTGTGTGAGAGTAACATTATTGTTTCTTATATTGAACTGAAATTATGTTATGTTGGAGACCACTACTATGTCTTAGAAGCAATGATTTAAAAATTAAATCACAAACACATAAATTGGGGAGACTTTTGTGTTATGATTCGATTAGTTCAACTGATTAAATTGATAGTTTAACTAGAATTGAACTAGATGATGCAATAAAAAAAATATTCAGACAAGAGATATAACAAGTTCACTGTCTAACTATTTGAATAGACTGGTTGAGTCTAGATTTTAATAAAATATTAGCCAGGTGCTCCTTCATTATTTTTGAGTTTACTTACAACTACAACTTACAAGGTGAAGTTATGAATGTATCATCAACAATCCTCTCTCTATTTCTCTCTTGCTTTTAGGTAGGTATTGTGGGTTTTTTCAGGGTAATATTCTAATAGGCATGCCACTTGAAACAAAATAAAAGGTGTTACTATAATTTGGGATCATCCTTATAAGATTTGGTTGAGTCTATAGTTGTGATGTTGTCTAGTTCCATCTAGTATATATGTTAGAGATATAATAAAGTCATTCATGTGCCTTCACCCAATAATTTAAGCTTTTAGGAGAGTTAGTTCATGACATGGTATCAGAACCTCTATGACCAAGAGGTCATGGATTCGATTCTTGCCATTCACATTTTTCTAAATAAAAGTTGAATAAAAAAGCACGTGGTAAAAATAAGTCTATCTATTGTCCACGTTTCAAGTCTAAAGCACTCTTATATGAGGAGATGTGTTAAAGATATAATGTCAAAGCCATTCATGTACCTTCACTCAACAACGTTTAAGATTTGGTGATGCTTGTGATTCTTTCTTAAAATATATGCTACTTAGCATATTGTGGAAATGGCACGATCTGCATTGGATGAGATATCAGACTTTGGTGCATTTGTGAGATTTGCTTCCACTCCACATTCTAACAATTCATTTCAAGGGACCCAAATTCCAATTTCCAATAGAGTCAAGAAGGTATCATCTTTATATATCATATGCTTGTCCTTGCACTTCCAGGTGCCTTGCTTACTTGAATCTCAAAGGCTTCAAAAAGCCATCAGTTTCTTAATTAGTAGGCTTCATGTTGAATATTTTTAGTCGAATAATTACATTAGTTATAGTTCCTCTCATACTCTGAAGATTTGATTTTTGATAAGACACAATGACATGTTTTGATTCATATAGCTAATTCTACTTAATGGAAAAATGCTTTATTGTTGTTTCTAATCTCCTCCCAGAATTTCATATCTATCATGTTTAATGACCAGGCAGTCAAACCCATCTGGGGAAGAACTAAAGAATCAGATAAGCATATGGGATGGGTTTTTCTTAATTCAAAAATTGAGTTGCAAGGAACTGAACCTGATATCTTGAATGGAACAAAGAGTATTAGGTGTGAGATTTTAACTTAAAACTAATTGGCATTAAGTGGAGTAGCCCAACAGATATATAAATTGCACCTGAAATATAAAGGCAGACGATGTGAGACTCTTAATACTCCCCTCCATATATGCCTGGACGGAACAGGCGATACAATCGAAGTAGGCAAAAATAAGTCTATCGAAGTAAGCAAAAATAAGCCTAGCGAAGTAGGCAAGAGAAGCCTAACGAAGTAGAAGGTGTTACTATAATTTGGGGTCATCCTTATAAGATTTGGTTGAGTCTGTAGTTGTGATGTTGTCTAGTTCCATCTAGTATATGTGTGAGAGATATAATAAAGTCATTCATGTGCCTTCACCGAATAATTTAAGCTTTTAGGAGAGTTAGTTCATGACATGGTATTAGAGCCTCTATGAGCAAGAGGTCATGGATTTGATTCTTGCCCCTCACATTTTTCTAAATAAAAGTTGAATGAAAAAGCACTTGGTAAAAATAAGTCTATGTAGCATTCTTATATAAGGAGATGTGTTAAAGATAATGCCAAAGCCATTTATGTACCTTCACTCAACAACGTTTAAGATTTAGTGGTGCTTGTGATTCTTTCTTAAAATATATATTACTTAGTGATGTGTGTGAAACAACATCATGTTTTGTTCTTGTTTTGCATGCATTCTTGAGCATTTTAGGCATTTTAGTTTCCCTTTTGGTTTGTTTTTCTCTTAGTTCGGATAACTGCGGTGTTTTTGTTGTTCTTGTGCAGGATTAATGTTGAATTGGCCTTGGATTGAATGAAATGCTTGCATGTTTGAAGTTGGAGCTTAATGGATAGCAAAAAGGAGCAAAAAGACCATTTCAGAGGGATCCACGGCCTGCCCGTGGTTTTCACCACGGCCATGGTTCGAGGGAGTCAAGAAAAGCAAAATCAAAATTCCAGAATCAACCACGGCTTGGCCGTGGTGGCCACCACGGCCGTGGTTGAAAGTCAGCTTGACAAACTTAAATCCAGAACTGACCACGGCCGTGGATCGCAGTGCGCAGCAGTTTTTATGTTTTTCTTTTTATTTCTTTTGGGGGCTTTTTAGCCAATTAAAACCTTAGGGTTATAAATAGAGGTTCTGAATACAATGAGGGAGTTCTAATTTGTTTTGGAAGAGGCACATTGTAGGCTTTGGTTTTTTTATCTTTCTTCCCTCTTCTCTCTTGGATTACGGGTTTGGATGTCGATGAACATGTTTTCTGATTTCTTCTTCTCTATGTCTGAGTAGTTTCCTTTGTTTCTAGGATTGGGCAATGCCCTTTGATACTTTGATAATGATTAATTGACGTTGTTTCCCCTTTTATTGATCTTGAATATTCTTTGATTCAATTCTTATTGCTCTTATTCATGTGAATTTACTGGCCACTTATTTGCATCTCATAGGCATTTAGGGATATACTGAGAGGTGAACCTAGGTGTTGGAACCATAAGAATTGAACTTAAGGTCTAAATCACGAGAGTAGTTTTAGCCTTTCGAGGATTCAATGAATTACCACAAAGCGTAATGAGTTCAATTTAAATTCAATTACCACGAGAGTAGGAATTAGTTTAATTGGGCACGGATCTTGTATCTTGAGAAAGAACATTAACTAATTTAGGGTAATTCACCTTTAATTGAATTTCAGATTTAATAAAAGGGTTGTCAATTAGGATTTATCTTATATCATTGTGGTATCCCAATCTTGGAAGCTTTCTTGAATCTGAATTTCTTTTTTGATAACTTGCTATTTTTGTTCTAAATTCTGCACTTTGATTTTTATTTAATTACTTGTTGCTACGTTCTTCTTAATAAACAATCATATTCTCTTTTGTTTAATTTAATTGAATTAATTAATAAATTGGTATTCATAGACACAGTCCCTGTGGATTCGATCTTTTTATTACTTGACGACGAAACCGTACACTTGCGGATTTCACGCATCACTTAGCATATTTGGTGGCGCGATCTGCATTGGTTGAGATATTAGACTTTGGTGTATTTGTGAGATCTACTTCCACTTCACATTCTAACAATTCATTTCAAGGGACCCAAATTCTAATTTCCAGTACAGTCAAAAAGGTATCATCTCTATATATCATATGCTTGTCCTTGCATTTCCAGGTGCCTTGCATACTTGAATCTCAAAGGACTTCAAAAAGCCATAAGTTTCTTAATTAGTAGGCTTCATGTTGGATATTTTCAGTAGAATAATTACATTAATTATAGTTCCTCTCATACTCTGAAGATTTGATTTTTGATAGGACATAATAACGTTGTTTGATTCATATAGCTAATTTCACTTAATGGAAAAAGGCTTTATTGTTATTTCTATAGCTCCTCCCAGAATTTCATATCTATCATATTTAATGGCCAGGTAGTCAAACCCATCTAGGGAAGAGTTAAACAATCAGACAAGCATATGGGATGGGTTTTTCTTAATTCAAAAACTAAGTACGTGTTTGGGATAGCTGTGAAAACTTGATTATTTCAATAATTGATTATTGGATAAAATTTTTTTGTTATAATTGATTATAATAGAATCAATTTTATGTTTGGATATGTTAGTTGAAAAGTGATTTTAAGCTAATATGTTTTGTTTGGATGGTATAAAAAAGAATCGCTTTTATGTATTAAATTACCAAAATAGGTATAGAATGATTAAAAAAAATTATTTGATTGATTAAACAAATTATTTGATTGAGGACAAAATAGTATTTACATATCAAAATGGAAAATAATCCAACAACATTTTTGCAAAATGCTCAACCAAATAAATTTTGCTCCAATAACTTTTTTCTCCAATTAAAAGTTGTTGATTTTTTCCAACTTCCAACCCAAACACGTTGCATTTTGCTCCAACAACTTAAAGTTGAAAAAAAAGTTGTTGGTTCAGCTAACATGCTATAAGTTGCAAGGAATTGAACCTGATATCTTGAACGGAACGAAGAGTATTAGGTATGAGATTCTAACCTAAAATTAATTGATATTAAGTGGAGTGATCTAATAAATATATAAACTGCACCTAAAAGATTAAGGCAGACAATGTAGAACTCTTAATACTCCCATTCACATATGTTTGGACGAAACATGCGAGCCTATTGAAGTAGGCAAAAATAAGCCTATCGAAATAGGCATAAATAAGCCAAACGAAGTAGGCGAGAGAAGCCTAGCGAAGTAGAAGGTGTTACTATAATTTGGGATCATCCTTATATGATTTGGTTGAGTGTGTAGTTGTGATGTTGTCTAGTTCCATCTAGTATATATGTTAGAGATATAATAAAGTCATTCATGTGCTTTCACCCAATAATTTAAGCTTTTAGGAGAGTTAGTTCATGACATGGTATCAAAGCCTCTATGACCAAAATGTCATGGATTCGATTCTTGCCTGATAAACCTGCAAAAATTCATATTTTTAGGGTTTAAAATCTTATGTTTTAATCATCTTTTAATTTTTTAAATTTAGTTTTGTTCTCAAGTCTTGTTATGTATTTATTATTTTAATTGTGTTCTTATTACGTATTTTTATATGTTTTTGTTAGGTAATTGCACATGGAGAAGATTAGACATTTAAAGAAGTAATAAAAGGAAGAAAATCCATTCAGAAGCTTAGCACTTGAGCGTTAGGCCATCATCGCTTGAGCGCGCGACGCACACTGGAGTTTTCCCTTTAAGTGATCCAACGCTTGAGCCCTAGACGATGAGCGCTTGAGCGTTGAACACGTAACAGTAGCGTCAATTTCCTTATAAATAAGAAAGTTACGCCATACTCTAACACACTTGGACATAACGCAGTGGCCGTCAAGAGGCACAAACCCTAATATGGTGTGGTCGCAATTAGGCTTGAAGATTAGGAATTTCTTCAACCTTTCCACCTTCCTACAATGGAGTTTGTCAAATCCTTATCTCTCTTTCATTCTTCATCCATGTGTAACTAATTTTTCTTTGTTATGGTGATGATGGATATTGTTCTTGAATGATTTAAATTCTTTTATGAGTTTAATTAATGTTTCTATTTCATGATTTATGTGTTTATCTCTTTTCTTAATATTTTTCTAAATCTAGCCAATTTGGGAAGGATTTTTGGGTTTATGTATGATTTGAAAAAATTTACATGAACCTAGAACCTCTGATAAACACCATAATTTCTGCAATCGCTAGCAATAGACATTGTGGGTTATGTGGTCTTTCTTTTAATTTTCTCGTTCTTGATAATGCCTTTCTATTTGAGATTAGACTAAGAGATTAGTTAATTCTAAACAGTGTAAGAGGATTAATATACTAAGGGGTTAGATATTGATTAATTTTGAGAATTGACCATGAATCATTAGAATAGGACTTGATTAAACCAATATTTGATTTTGCATTTAAAGAGTTCAAGTGAAATCTGACCCTTAACATTTTTATATCATTGTTTTCCAACTCAACCCAATTCATTAAATTTGGATTTTGTTATTTTTGTTTATTCTTTCTTTTTATTATTTTTACTAACTCTTTTTTTAATAGCTTGAATAGTATCGATTTGGAATTTAATAATTGATAACATAATACTCGTGGGAACGATACTCTTATTCACTTTTTATTACTTTTGCGATTTGATTAAGCTGCCGATTTCACAACAAGTTTTTGACTTCGTTAGGAGATTATTGTTATTAATATTAAATAGTAATTAAAAAGACACTAATATAGACACTTAATTTTTATTTTTTTATTATTTAATTTTGATTTTAAATTTGTTTCTTTTTATTCGTTCTTATTTTTTTAATTTTCTTTGTTTATTTTTATTAGTCATTTATTTTTATTTTTATTTTTATTTTTATTTTTATTTTGTTTCTTTACTTCACTCTAATTCGCTTGTTTGTTTGTTTAAGTAAGGTTCTGTGGAGTCAGAAGAATTACTCTTTGATCTAGAGATAACAAGAACAGAAAGAGCAATCAAAAAAGCAATCAAAGAATGAAAAAGAATTGAAGAAAAAAAGATGGTTAAGAACGCTAATGCATAGAGAAGATGCACTTTAGCTGATTATGCTACTCCATCTTCTGAAAATGTCTCAACCAGTAATGTGCGACCTACTATCCAAGCAAACAATTTTGAGATTAAACTAGCTTTTCTACAGCTGGTGCAACAGAATCAGTTTGGGGGAAGTCAAGCAGAAGATCCAAATTTACACATTGCTAATTTCTTGTAGCTCTGTGATACTATCAAATATAATGAAGCTAGTGATGATGTCATCATATTAAGACTTTTTTCATTCTCTTTGAGAGATAAAGCCAAAAGTTGGCTACAAGCTCAGCCTCAAGGAAGCATCTCCACTTGGGATGATCTGGTTAGTAAGTTCCTTACTCGGTATTTTCCTCCATTAATGTTTGTGAAAATAAGGAGTGAGATTGCTTGCTTTACTCAACATCAAGGATAATCTCTCTATGAAGCATGGGAAAGATTTAAGGAGCTACTTAGAAAGTGTGCTAATCATGCTTTCGAAGTTTGGCAGCAGGTGCAGATCTTTTACAATAGTTTGAATCATTCCATAAGACTTATGGTGGATGCATCTGCAGACGGATATCTGAATACTAAGAATCTTGAAGAGACTCAGGAACTATTTGAGACTATGGCTACTAATGAATATCAGTTGCCTAGTAGAAGAGCAGTAATCAAACAAGGAGTTATGGAGCTTGTCGCTCTCGATGCTTTACTTGCTCAGAATAAAAGTATTTCTCAATAGTTAGCTAACCTCACCAAACTAGTTGAGAATATACAGGTGAATTCAGTGAACTACCAAGTGTTAATTTGTGACTTATGTGGAGGCAATCATGCTAATGGTGGATATGAGACAAGCAACTCTGGTTTCATTTCTCCAGAATAGGTCAATTATACGAGAAATCCTTCAAGACCCCAAGGTACTTCATTTTCAAATACATATCATCATGGGTGGAGAAATCATCCCAATTTCTCTTGGAGCAATCAAATGATACCATTAAATCCTCAACTAGAGAAGAAGTCTTCTCTTGAGATTGCACTTGAAAAACTTTCGCAACAGACATCTACTTTCGTGCAGCAAACTTCTTTTATGGAACAAACCTCAACTTTCATGCAAGAAACAATGACTAATTTCAAGAATCAAGAGGCAGCCATCAGAAGTCTAGAAAATCAAGTGGGACAGATATCTAGACAGCTCATAGAAAAACCTCAAGGTAGTTTACCAAGTGACACTGTAGTCAATCCAAATGAGCAATGTCATGTAATCACCTTGAGAAGTAGTAAGATATTGGAAGAAAATGTGAAAGAGGTATCTAGTTCCTCTGGAGAAGAGAAAAAGCAAGATGATATTCTTACTGAGGATGTTTCCATTAAAGATGCACCAGAAGCAAAGGTCTCTACTAAAGTCAAAGTGAAAGGAGAAAGAAGAAAGAAGAAGGATTCAATTTTGAATAAACCATTTGACCCTTCATTATTTGCCAAACTTCCATTTCCTTACTGTTTGAAGAAAGATACTCAGGAGAAATAGGAAAGATAATTCTTCAAGTTCTTGGATGTCTTTAAGAAGTTACAGATCAATATTCCTTTTGTTGAGACACTTGAACAGATGCCTTCCTATGCTAAATTCATGAAGGACTTGATGTCTAAGAAGAGGAAGTAGGAAAAAGATGAGACTGTAGCACTTACCGAGGAGTGCTGTGTCATTATCCAGAGGAAGCTACCACCCAAGTTAAGGGATCCTGGAAGTTTTAATATCTATTGTACCATTGGGGAGTTGAGCATTGATAAGGCCTTATATGACCTAGGCGCTAGCATTAATTTGATGTTATTGTCCATCTTGTGCAAGCTGGACATTGATAAAGTTAAGTCTACTATGGTATCCCTCCAATTAGTAGATTAATCAATCAGACGTCCATACGGTATTGTGAAAGATTTGCTAGTGAAGGTTAACAAATTTATTTTCCTAGTTGACTTTGTGATCTTAGGTATGGATGAGGATGTTGATATCCCGTTAATTCTTCGAAGACCATTCCTAGCAACTTCAGGAGCATTAATTGATGTGCTTAGATAAGAGCTTATTTTGAGGGTGGATGAAGATCAAGTCATTATAAATGTTTTTAATAAGTCTGCCCCAACATCAGATCTTCATGCCTCTGTTAATTGCATTCAAGGTAAATTTCAAAAGGGGTTGGATGGTAAGAACTCTTTTTCATCCATTATTGTTGATTTTTATACTTCTAAGATTGTTAATGAGAAAAAGAAAGGTCCTCCTGTCTCCAAGATTGCTGAAAAAGCAAAATATTCTTCCATTTCTCAAAGTTTAGTGCAAGCTAATCTGAATTCTTCTGACAAGATGAAACTTGGCACTTTACCTGTTGATAAATTGAAAATTCCATGGCCTAATGGAGTTTCTGATGCCAAGGCACACTTGGGACAACCAGTTCCAACTGGAGTTCAGAATATTTTTGAAGAGGATTCCAAAGGCAGTGATCGAGTATAGAGGCAAAGATCTGACAAAAGAAATATGTCATCGTGTTTCTCTTATTTTTAACCACCATGATTAATTGAGAAAAGGCAACGTCGAGCTAATGACGTTAAACAAGTACTTATTAGGAGGCAACCCAAATTTTCTTTCTTTTCCTTCACTTTTTATTTTGTTATTTGTTTATTTTTCTTCAGTTAGCTATTTGTTTTTGATTTTATTTTGTTATTTCTTGTTAACTAACATTTTTCTATTTTTTTTTTGTAGTTAGCTAGTGTTGAGTCGGCTTAGGTGCCTCCCTAAGTTTGGAGCCTTTGTAGGGGGATGTATATAGTTGTTGGCCACCAAAAAGATTTTTCTTCTTTTTCCTTTACTTTTAGTTTCCGCATTTAGTTATTTGCTTTTTTTAATTTATTTTGTTATCATCACCCATTTTGTGTTTTGAGTCATTGTGTTGAAACTGTGCATGTCGGTGTGTTGAATTGAATATCTAATGATTGTTTGAATTGTGGATTGATCTAATTTCCTAGAATATCATATGAGAATCCATGAGTTGCATTTATCTCTATCAATTCAATTGTGTATGGATGTTCTTCCCATTTTTATGTTTGATAGACCTTGGATTATGCATGCATGTCAGGCTTAGAGAAAGTTTATGAGATTACATGGGTGTGGGTGATTTGCATATAGAAGTTATTTGATTCTCTCTTGAGGCGAAATCCTAGGTAGTGCATGATTAAGAAAATGATAAGGGCATTCTTTGAACCGTTTGAGCCTTTCAAGCCAACCTGTATACACAGTATATCCTTAGGTTCCTTTTGTAGCCTTGTTATTATTTGGTCTCTTTTTTTTTTCTTTTATCCATATTTTTCTTTCCCATACGCACATGAAATATATATATATATATAAATATATATATATATATATATATATATATATATATATATATATATATATATATATATGAGGAAGGATCGTTTACACCAGTGTAAGTCTTTTTTTTTTTCTTACACCTATTTTCAACCGTTAGTTTCACTTTCATCTAATGGTTGAGATTATTTCATTAAAGGTAACTATTAGATGAAAGTGAAATTAACGGTTGAAAATGAGTGTAAGAAAAAAAAAGACTTACACTAGTGTAAATTGATCATCTCTCTCTCTCTCTCTCTCTCTCTCTATATATATATATATATATATATATATATATATATATATATAAATCTTCTCTTACATAACCTTTGTTGAGTGCATATCTTATATTATTTTATTATTCAAGCCTTCGATTAAGAATAAGAAAAAAAAGTGAATGTTGTGTTGTTTCTTATGCTCCATTTTTCATTTGTTCAATATTTTGAGGTTTGGGTTGTGAAATTTGCATGATTATATATGTCAACTTTTGTTTTCATTATTCTATCCTTTCTTTCTTAACCATCACCTTTGGTCGTGCATTACAAGCTTTATAAATACTTTTTTGATTCTTGGTTATGTGTTGTTTACATTAGTGGAGAGAGAGATGAAGAACAACCCTATGGATGTGGGTTTGATGTGCACTTACAGTTTTATAAACCTATTTAGGCTTATACCTTTTGAGTAGATTTGGTCTTTCATTCATGTTTTTGGGAATTCATTTATGCATGAGAGTTGCATATGAGAGACAGTGTGGTAATTAGATTGTTCATGTTTGACACTTTGAAATTAGATTGTGAAGCAGTTTCTGAGGATATGTATGATATTCACTACCCGGTATTGCCATGTTTAGGTCTGTGTATTTTGAGTTTTTATTTGTTTAGTCTTTTTGTTTTGTTTTTGTTTTTATTTTTGCTTGAGGACAAGCAAAATCTTAAGTTTGGGGGAGTGATGAACCTGCAAAAATTCATATTTTTAAGGTTTAAAATCTTGGGTTTTCATCATCTTTTAATTTTTTTGATTTAGTTTTGTTCTCAAGTCTTGTTTTGTATTTGTTATTTTAATTGTGTTCTTATTACGTGTTTTTATGTGTTTTTGTTAGGTAATTGTACATGGAGAAGATTGGACATTTAAAGAAGCAACAAAAGGAAGAAAATTCATTTAGAAGCCTAGCACTACGCACGACGCGCGCTGGAGTTTTCCCTTTAAGTGATCCAACACCTGAGTGCTGGACGGTGAGCGCTTGAGTGTTGAACACATAACAGCAGCGTCAATTTCCTTATAAATAAGAAAGTTATGCCATACCCTAATACACTTGGACAGAACGCAATAGCCGTCAAGAGGCACAAACCCTAATGTGGTGCTAGCGCAATTAGGCTTGAAGATTAGGAATTTTCTTCAACCTTTCCACCTTTCTATAATGGAGTTTGTCAAATCTTTATATCTATTTCATTCTTCATTCATGTGTAACTAACTTTCCCTTGTTATGGTGATGATGGATCTTGTTCTTGGATGATGTAAATAATTTTATGGGTTTAATCAATGTTTCTATTTCATGATTTATGTGTTTATCTCTTTTCTTAATGTTTTTCTAAATCTGAACAATTTGAGAATGATTTTTGGGTTTATGTATGATTTGAAAAAAATTACATGAACTTAGAACTTGTGATAAACACCATAATTTCTGTAATCGCTAGGAATAGACGTTGTAAGTTATGTGGTCTTTCTTTTAATTCCCTCATTCTTGATAATGTCTTTCTATTTGAGATTAGACTAAGGGATTAGTTAATTCTAAACAGTGTAAGAGGATTAATATGTCAAGGGATTAGATATTGATTAATTTTGGGAATTGACCATGAATCATTGGAATAGGACTTGATTAAAAACCAAAATTTGATTTTGCATTTAAAGAGTTCAAGTGAAATCTGACCCCTAACATTTTCATATCATTATTTTCCAACTTAACCCAATTCATTAAATTTGGCTTTTGTTATTTTTGTTTATTCTTTCTTTTTATTGTTTTTACCAACTCTCTTTTTGATAGCTTGAATAATGTCGATTTGGCGAATTTAGTAATTGATAACATAATCCTCATGGGAACGATACTCTTATTCACTTTTTATTACTTTTGCGATTCGATGCACTTGCTGATTTCATAACATTGCCGCTCACATTTTTCTAAATAAAAGTTGAATAAAAAAGCATATGGTAAAAATAAGTCTATCTTTTGTCCACGCTTGATAACTGTACATAGTGTAGTTATTAGTGTCCTATATCTGTATTTTATGGCATGATTAGTCCTTGTTTGTAAGCATTAATGGAAGGTTTTAGCATCATTTATATCTGATTTCATTTTGATGACTTCCATTGTGATCTTGTGTAAATACTTTCAAAACTATGATCAAATTGAGTACATTTGTGTGATTTAATGAATTGATACTTTCTCTGTTATAGGCAGGTCTCAAATGAAGCATGGAAATGAAGAAATTACAATAGCTTTGGACCAGGAAGCCTAAGAGAATATTAAAAGTGAAGATCAACACCCAACGCCGCGACGTGGATTGGAGGCGCCACGGCGCTCACCTGCTTCAGTAGATAAAACCCGAGGCTGGAGCGCCGCAAGTTTGAAGAGTGGACGCCTCAGGCGCCTGTGACCTAATTACATGCGCGCCGCGGCGTGACATGTTGAACGCCGTTGCGTGACCCTCTTTTATTCAGCCTATAAATACATTTGCATCGAATTTCTATGAGAGTTTTTCATCATTTTTGGAGAGCAGCTGGTGGTTATAGGTTTTTAGACCTAGAGGAAGTGAAAAAGGCTAAGGTTGGAGGCCATCCTTCCTATGGAGGGTGAATCAAGCTTAAAGGATAAAATCTAATGAGCTTCCTTCCTTTCCTTTCTTCTTTTCCCTCTTATTGCTTCATGAACATGATTTATTGTTTGTACTTTTATGTTTCATGGCTAGCTAGGCTGTATATAAGTTTTCCTTTGTAGTTTCTCATAGATATTGATGAATATGTAATCTTTTGAGTATATATTAAAGTTTAGTTAAGTTCAATCATAATCTACGTTTAATGCTTGTGGTTGGCTGATCACTGATTTTATCATGATTCTAATATTGCAAATGAACTAGACTTTGAGCTGTCATGTCAATATGGAATGCTTGTTTTGGTTGGCCTTAATTGCATGATGTTAGTATTGGCAAATGAACTAGACATAGGGATTTGTTGATATGGATATGGTATGATTGATGCATGTTCAGTAATGAGCTGATTCGTTAATAGGATAGAAATATACCTATTGGCCATGTATAGTGGGTGATTGAGAATAGATCATTAATGAGTGGAGTTTGCACTGGTTCTCAAGGAAACTTAGTGAGCTAGGTAAATGAAACCAGGGTTAATTGACCTAGCCATAGGCTTTTGACTAAATCAGATTCTCAAGCTAACTTACTAATTCTTTGATGTTGCTTGTAAGGATTGCAATTCATTAATTGAAATAGGAGATGAAAAGTAATTCTTATTTCTCTATTTATCTTAGATTTATGGCTTTTCAGTCTTTATATTTCTTTAAACATTCATTTATAAATTTTATGCTTTTGGATAGCATTAATTAGACTATTGGTTAATACTTAGCTTTTATATGAAATACGTTGTCCTCGTGGGAACGATATCTGACTCCTGGCGATACTATAAGTGCGACCCGTGCACTTGCGGTAAGCAAAGAGCGAACAAGTTTTTTACGCCGTTGTCGAGGAAAACGGTTCTTTCTGTTTAGCTAATATTAGCAACGAGTCTAGTTATTTTTAATTCAAATTTTGTCTTGTACATATTAATCTAAGTTTTCAGTTTATTTTTGTTATAAGGTACTAAGATGGCAGACGATAACGCTACGCTCCAGTTGGAGGATGATAGTCATACAAGACCATTAAGGGAGTTTGCAACCCCTCAAATGGAGAACTTGTAGTCCAATATTAGACGGCCTGCCATCCGTGCTAATAATTTTGAAATCAAACCAGCCATCATTCAAATGATACAGACTTCTGTACAATTTGGCGGTTTGCCCAAGGAGGATCCTAATGCGCATCTTTCAAATTTTCTGGAGATCTGTAACACGTTCAAGCATAATGGTATCTCTGATGATGCTATTCACTTACGGCTCTTTCCCTTCTCTCTCAGAGATAGAGCCAAGAGTTAGTTGCAGTCTCTACCTATGGGATCCATCAGCACTTGGAATGATTTGTGTGGCAAATTCCTAAATAAGTATTTTCTACCGGCCAAGACTACTGAGATGGTGAATGATATCACATCATTCACCCAATTTGATTCTGAGTCCTTGTATGAAGCATGGGAGAGATACAAGGATTTGCTTCGAAGGTGCCCTCATCATAATATTCCACCGTGGCACCAAGTTTACTCATTTCACAAAGGATTGCTACCCCATCATCGACCTATAGCAGATGCAGCTGCTGGAGGCTCTTTATTGAGCAAGTCATTTGATGATGCATTTCAATTGCTTGATGAATTGGCAGCTAACAGCTATCAATGGCCTTTGGAACGAAATACTTCAAGGAGAGTGGCTAGAGTGCATGAAATTGACCCAATGGCCGCATTATCAGCTCAGGTGGCAACATTAGCAAGTAAAGTGGATCGTTTGGGGCATAGCCATCAACAAAGCCTGTTTGTGTTGTGTAACAAGTGTGGAAAGAATTATACAAGTGATAGTTGCCCTTTCAGTACAGAAACTGCTCAGTATATTGGTAACTACCACCCGCAACAAAATAATCCATACTCTAACCAGTACAATCCCGGATGGAGGAATCATCCCAATTTCTCCTGGAAGGACAATCAAGGAGCTTCCTCATCTACTCTACTAAATGACAAACCTTATAATTCTTCAGGTTTCCCTTCCCAATCAAGACAACAGTACCAAGATTGGAAACCCTCTTTGGAAGACATGTTCTCACAGTTTATGGTCAAGACAGATTCTCACATGACAAAGATCGATTCTCAGTTGGCAAAACATGAAGTGATGTTGCAGAGCCAAATTGCTTCCATGCGAGCATTAGAAACTCAAGTAGGGCAGTTGGCTAGTGCCATCAATAATAGGCCTCTAGGCACCCTCCCAAGTGACACTGTAAATAATCCGAAGGGTGTCTCAAATGAGCACTGCAATGCCATCTCACTGAGAAGTGGGAGAAATATTCAAGGGAATCCAAGAACAAAGCTGCTTGAAGAGGATAATGAAGTTGTCAGAGAAAAGGAAGTAGAGATCCCAAAAGTCAGGCAAAGTCGAGATATTGCCAATGGGAATAGAGAGGAGAAGAAGAAGGAGTCCAAGCCATATGTCCATCCGTTGCCTTTCCCTGGTAGGCAAGTGAGTAAAAAGCTTGAGCACCAATTCCAGAAATTTTTAGAAGTGTTCAAAAAGCTGCAAATCAACATCCCATTCGCAGAAGCTTTAGAACAAATGTCAAGCTATGTTAAGTTCATGAAGGAAATTTTATCCAAGAAGAGAAAGCTTGGTGAATTTGAAACAATTGCCTTGAAGGAGGAATGTAGTGCAATTCTACTTAACAGACTCCCTCCTAAGCTCCAAGATCCCGGAAGCTTCACCATACCCCGCACAATTGGTGATAAGTTCACTGGCTATGCCCTGTGTGATTTAGGAGCCAGTATCAATCTCATGCCCTATTCTATTTACCAAGATTAGGTTTGGAAGAAGTTTCGCCTACTTCCGTTACACTTCAGTTGGTGGACCGAACCCTTACTCATCCGAAGGGGGTTATTGAGGACGTGTTGGTTAAAGTGGATAAGTTTATCTTCCCTGCGGATTTCATTATACTTGATATGAAGGAGGATAGTAAAGTCCCGTTGATTTTTGGCAGACCATTCCTAGCAACAGGAAGAGCTCAGATTAATTTGGAGAAAGGTGAACTCACCATGAGGGTTCAGGATCAAGAGGTGAAATTCAATATTTTTGATGCACAACAAAGCCCTCAAGATCAAGAAGATTATGCATTTGTGAGCAATATTGATGGGACGACATCCAAGGAAAGAGGTGTACGTGAAGCCTGTGTTCATGGCAAAGGTCAAGTCCTTTTTGATAGTGAAATGAACCAGCTAAAGGCTACTATGGTAGTAAATTTGTTAAAATGTACCTATTGAGCAGACTCCAAACTTGGAGTTGAAAGTCATGCCATTCTAAATGCATCAAACTAATTTTTTAAATCAGGAGGAAGATCCTCCTTACTGATAGCAATGCATTTAGAACAGCAAACAAGTCCTGCTGAGACTATAAATTAGGCCATTTTTGGGAGGAACCCAAATTTTCAATTTTAAGGTTTGAATATGTAAATATTTCTATTTTTAAGATTTTGTATATTTATGTATTTTATTTTGTAAATTAACCTTGTAGGCAAGTTTTTGAGGTGTTGGAGGCCACAGTTTAGTAAAACTCACAGCTGAAGTGAGTTTGCTGCAGAATTATGCAGTTAGACTGTTAGCGCCGTGGCGTGGTACTTAAAGCGCCGCGGCGTGATGTTTGTTTTGGGCTACATTCCAGGGAGCTCAGCGCCGCGACTTGGCAGACCCTCATGTCGTGTCGCTATGAGCGTAGCAGTAAAAAAAAAAAGGTAAGTAGTAATTAGTCAAGAGTAATAATTTAAATAATTAAATTAGGAGGGAATTAATACACGCCGTGGCGTATTTGGTTTCATGCCGCAGCGCGTATGGGTGGTGGTGTTTTATGCAGAGACGCTTGGGTCTCTTCATTTTGTAACCATTTTCTCTCTCACTTTCCTTTTCTCTGTTTTCTCTCTTTCAACTTCCCTGCGTATCTCTGCTTTCTCATCATCTTTTCACCCTACATTTGCCTCCATTAAGGTATGTATCTTCTTCTTTTTAGCTTTTTGTCCATTTTTAGTTTAATTTTTCTCGCTTTCTTGGGTTGTTTTGGGTTTCTGTTTATAGTTTTGTTTTTAATTTGTTAGATAGCTCATTTTTGTTAATTATGCTTAGGTTTTATTAAGTTTTAGTCTTAAATACTGCCTGTTTGCATTTTTTTGGGTTGGATTGGACGCCCTGAGGCGTGTGTACCTGGAAATTTAAGGGTTGAGCACCGCAACGTTGGGTTGAATGCTGCAGCGTGAGCAAGAACAGGTTGAATGTTGCAACATTATGTTGAATGTCGCGGTGCTGGGTTGAGTTTTGGGCGCCGCGGCGCTGTGTGTGCATGTCGCGGCGCTGAGTCTTAAAATTTGGTAGAATTGTTCATTTTTCAATATGTTCAATGTTTTCTATTCTCCACTCTGATTTTTGACAATTCTTTTTTAGATTATGGCTCCAAAGAGAGGGTGAGTTTTGCATAGAGGCTCATCTAGCCGGATGACCAGGGAGTCTTCTCTCCCTCCTGCTGATTTTGACCAGAAGCGATTTATCTGCCGAGAGGTATTCGACTCTTATCACCCGACCGCTCATTCTGGAGCGCGGCTTTGCTTTTTCACGTACTCTACATCCGGAGCTGGAGAGACGCTTGAACCACCTGAACTGGAGTACATTTGCCCAGTATCCGGAGTCCTCTGTCGTGCTTCCTGTTGTTCGCGAGTTCTACGCGAATGCTGCTTTCCTTGGTGAGGGGGGCACAGCAGTCCGAGTTAGAGGTCGTGTGGTATCGTTCTCTCCATCGGCTATTTGAGCTGCACTGGGACTTCCTCCGCCTCCAGAGATTTGTGACTTTACTAAATTTTATCGTTGGGAGCCGGAGGAGGGTATTGATGTTAACGTGGTCACGACTCGGATTTACTTGGCTGAGTTTCAGCCTGTGATGTGGGCCATGAGCATCCAAACCAACAGGCCTCGCTACTTTGCGCGCACTCATTTGACCCCGGAGGCCCAGGCGTGGTACCATTTTATCAGCACGCGCATCCTGCCATCTGCTAACCTCTCTGAGGTTACCAGAGATAGAGCCATCCTGATTTATGCCATCATGGAGGGTCGCTCTATTGATGTTGCCGTGCTCATCTTCCATCGGATACTGAGGTCTGCTAGGGAGTATCGGAGCCTCTTCTTCCCATTTCTCATCCATTCCTTGTGTAGCCGACATCAGGTCTGCCGGGGGCCTCACGAGGAGCTTACCGATGTTTGACAGCCGCTGAATGATACCTTTATTGAGCGAGTAGGGGTGGTTCCCGTTGCAGCACCAGCCTGGCAGAGGCAGGCTCGTGGAGAGCCTCGACCAGCATCTCGACCAGCTCCTGCACCTGAGGCCGTTGTTCCATCCCAGGCCGCACCTACTGATGATACTGATTGGCGTGCCCGGATAGAAGCTATGTTGGTGTGTCAGATGCAGACGCAGTGGTGGATGGCAGAGCGTCTTGGGCTGCCGCTGGCTGATTATCCAGTTCCTTCTTTCCCACCCACTTCGGTGGCTACTCCCACCCAGGCTGGCCCTTCTCGCGCACCTACTGCGGACGTCCCTGATAGTGATGCTGATGATGATGAGGATGGTGATGGTTCTGCTGCCGAGGGTCCTGACAGTGATGATCCATCCTTTTAGTTGTGCATTCAGGGCATTATTTCTTCCTTTGTATTTCTTTTTGATATATCTGTATCTATCTTTTTGCAGTGCTGGACACTTTGTTTCTCTCGAGTTTGGGGGGTGTCTTTAACTTTATGTTTTGATTAACTATGCAATATTATTATATTACCAAATTATTGTGTTTATTTGCATATGTTTTGGTATTATGTATGTTTGTTAGTTTTATATTTCTTTTAGAAGTGTATATATATGTTATAGTATAATAGTTTAAATATTAACTATAGGAGCAGTTATCTTGAAATTTTGATGAAAAATCCATTCAAGATACAATTGTCGTTCCCTTTTACATTGTGAGTTATTTTGTTTGAAAACATGTTGTCTAATGTTGAAAATGTGAAGAACATCATGTTGCTCCAAAGCTAGTGTGTATGATTGTCCAATGATAGACGTGGATGCAAATTTACCTTCATTTTTCTGTGAATCCATATGTAATCTTTGGTGCATGCTTAAGCATTCTAGTTTCTTTTTATGCATGGTGAGTTTCCCAATTACGTGCTTTTTGAACTTTGGAAAGGATAAGAATGTTTGCTTAAAGAAAGTTTATGGATGATACATGTGAAAAATTTGATTATCCTAGAAATTGTTTGGCAACTCTCTTGAGGCAAAATCCTAAGTTGTGCATGATTGAGGAAATGATTAGGGCATTGTTTGGATCGATTGAGTCTTTTCAAGCTTACCCTGATATGATGATATCTCTAGGTCCCTTTTTGAAGCCTTATACTGTTTGGCCTTATTTGTTTTTCATACCCATTGTGATCGTTAACCTGTTAACCGTTCTAATGCATGTGAAAACATTACATTTTCTTCCTACCTTCTTTGTTTGTTGAGTGCATTATATATGTTATTTCTTGAAGTGAGTCTTATGATTAGGGGTATGAATATTCAGTACAAAATAAGCCTGAAGGAACCCGATGCAGTTAAAGAAAAACATTTTTTTCTTTGCAAAAGAAAAAAAAAAAGAAAGAAGGAAAAAACAAATGAATGAAAAAGAAAAGCAAAAGCAAAAGTGAAGTAAAGTTGAAAAGCATCAAAGTGGTTCTGGCAAGTTTTCTGATCTCATTGTTAAATACCCTGCTAATATCATTATTGGCTCATGAATTGGAATATCGTATTTATGTTTCTCAATATTTGTGTTTAATCTTATCCTTTTATTCTGTTACCCATTACCCTTGGCCTGACATTATGAGCTAATAAAGACCCTTTTGATCCTCAATATTGCATGATTTACATTAGTGGAGAGAGAGTTGTATTACAATCTTGTGAATTTTGTGAATTATGTTTGTGTGTATGTTTATAACCTCATTTGGGTGAATTTGAATTGAATGAAAGAGGTTTTTCTTGCATGAGTTTGGGAAGAATATCTTGTATGAAAGGAAGTTATGAATGTTAGCATGATGAGGATTATGTATGCATGAAACTGATTCGAAGGTATATGTATTCTTTGAGGTTTATGCAATCATCATATACTAGCTTGAGTTAAGTGAAAGTGGAATGTTAAAAAATGGCTGAAAATAGGTTGCCAGTTGATCTTTGTGAATATACTTTGTTTTGCTTGAGAAATAGCAAAAATCTAGGTTTGGGGGTATGATAACTGTACAGAGTGTAGTTATTAGTGCCCTATATCTGTGCTTTATGGCATGATTAGTCCTTGTTTGTAAGCATTAATGGAAGGTTTTAGCATCATTTATATCTGATTTCATTTTGATGACTTCCATTGTGATCTTGTGTAAATACTTTCAAAACTATGATCAAATTGAGTACATTTGTGTGATTTAATGAATTGATACTTTCTCTATTATAGGCAGGTCTCAAATGAAGCATGGAAATGAAGAAATTGCAATAGCTTTGGACCAGGAAGCCTAAGAGAAGATTAAAAGTGAAGATCAACACCCAACGTCGCGACGTGGATTGGAGGCGCCGCGGCGCTCACCTGCTTCAGTAGATAAAACCCGAGACTGGAGCGCCGCAACGTTGAAGAGTGGGCGCTCAGGCGCCTGTGACCTAATTACATGCGTGCCGCGGCGTGACATGTTGGACGCCGCTGCGTGACCCTCTTTTATTCAGCCTATAAATACATTTGCACCGAATTTCTATGAGAGTTTTTCATCATTTTTGGAGAGCAGCTGCTGGTTTTAGGTTTTTAGACCTAGAGGAAGTGAAAAGGGCTAAGGTTGGAGGTCATCCTTCCTATGGAGGGTGAATCAAGCTTAAAGGATAAAATCTAATGAGCTTCCTTCCTTTCCTTTCTTCTTTTCCCTCTTATTGCTTCATGAACATGATTTATTGTTTGTATTTTCATGTTTCATGGTTAGCTAGGCTGTATATAAGTTTTCCTTTGTAGTTTCTCATAGATATTGATGAATATGTAATCTTTTGAGTATATATTAAAGTTTAGTTAAGTTCAATCATAATCTACGTTTAATGCTTGTGGTTGGCTGATCACTGATTTTATCATGATTCTAATATTGTAAATGAACTAGACTTTTAGTTGTCATGTCAATATGGAATGCTTGTTTTGGTTGGCCTTAATTGCATGATGTTAGTATTGGAAAATGAACTAGACATAGGGATTTGTTGATATGGATATGGTATGATTGATGTATGTTCAGTAATGAGCTGATTCGTTAATAGGATAGAAATATACCTATTGGCCATGTATAGTGGGTGATTGAGAATAGATCATTAATGAGTGGAGTTTGCACTAGTTCTCAAGGAAACTTAGTGAGCTGGGTAAATGAAACCAGGGTTAATTGACCTAGACATAGGCTTTTGACTAAATCAGATTCTCAAGCTAACTTACTAATTCTTTGATGTTGCTTGTAAGGATTGCAATTCATTAGTTGAAATAGGAGATGAAAAGTAATTCTTATTTCTCTATTTATCTATTTATCTTAGATTTATGGCTTTTCAGTCTTTATATTTCTTTAAACATTCATTTATAAATTTTATGCTTTTGGATAGCATTAATTAGACTATTGGTTAATACTTAGCTTTTATATGAAATACGTTGTCCTCGTAGGAACGATATCTGACTCCTGGCGATACTACAAGTGCGACCCGTGCACTTGCGGTAAGCAAAGAGCGAACAACGCTTCAGGTCTAAAGCACTCTTATATAAGGAGATGTGTTAAAGATATAATGCCAAACACTCAACAACATTTAAGATTTGGTGGTGCTTGTGATTCTTTCTTAAAATATATACTACTTAGCATAATATGGAAATGGTGCGATTTGCATTGGATGAGATATCAGACTTTGGTGCATTTGTGAGATATGCTTCCACTCCACATTCTAACAATTCATTTCAAGGGACCCAAATTCCAATTTCTAGCGGAGTCAAGAAGGTATCATCTCTATATATCATATGCTTGTCCTTGCATTTCCAGGTGCCTTGCTTACTTGAATCTCAAAGGACTTCAAAAAGCCAACAGTTTCTCAATTAGTAGGCTTCATGTTGAATATCTTCAGTAGAATAATTACATTAGAAGATTTGATTTTTGATAGGATACAATGACATTGTTTGATTCATATAGCTAATTTCACTTAATGGAAAAAGGCTTTATTGTTATTTCTATAGCTCCTCCCAGAACTTCATATCTATCATGGGATGGGTTTTTCCTGATTCAAAAACTGAGTTGCAAGGAACTAAACCTGATATCTTGAATGGAACGAAGAGTGTTAGGTGTGAGATTCCAACCTAAAACACTACAAGAAAAATCACAATTTGTGAAGGATAAATTCATCGTAAATTACATAAATTCTGCCGTAAATTAAATTTTTACGATGGATTTACCACAGATTCGTGACCACCGCAAAAACTGTAGTTATAATTTTATTTGTGGCAGATTTTAATTTTTGTCACAAATTTACGGTGAATTATTTTGCCACAAATCGCTCCGGTAAGTTGCCTGAATTGTTAGTGGAATGCCGCTAATTTGCGGTGGATTTTTTCACCGCTAATTTGTGGCGGATTTGTCCACCTCTAATTTGTGGCGGATTTTTCTGTCACAAAATCTACCATTAATTTGCAGCGGATTTGTCTGCCACAAATTAGCGGTAGATTTATCCGCCACAAATTTGTGGCTGATTTTTTGGCGGATTTGTCTTCCTTCCTCGGTGATTTTGCGACAAATTTTTTTGCCGCAAATTTTTGAATTTTTTAAATATTTAAAGAAATTATTCAAAATCCATAATTATATTATTATCAATACGTACAGAACTCAGACATTAATTTTAACCTATCAATGCATTTAAAACAACACTCAAACATCAATTTCAACTTATTAATGCATTTAAGCAATCCATAAAACAAACATTATCCATATACAAAGTTTCTTCAAATACAAAGTTTAGCAAGAACTATCAGAATCCTCAAACATCAATTTCAATCCATATGATCATTATCATTGTCATCTTCATGATCATCTTCAGTATCCTCATTGTCTTCATCTATTGGTGGTTGTTGCTGGCTTGGCTAAGTGCCAGCGGCTTGTAAATATGATTTCATCATATTACCAATCATTTGTTGTTGTTGACATTGGTATTGTTCAAATCACATTTTCTACTCCGCCTCACGTTATTGGTCACGTTGTTGGCTCCGCTACTCCATTTGTTATTGAATCTCCTGAACCCGATCTAACATCTCCTACTGCAACTGCTCCTTGACCTGATTAACATATGTAAATACAAATTCATTAATCATTCCATAAATAAATTATTTAACCTAAAATATGAAAAATGGAATGATTGAGTACATCCATCAATATTCTAAAACTAATTAATAAAAAAATGTTGCAACTATTACTTAACTTGATTAATAACTGTTCAGGAACTTGACTCGATCCAGGCCTTGAGGAGGATGATTCTTCATGGTCATAGATAGATGCTTGAAAACCAAGACCATAAACACGCCCCTTCTTTATCGCGCCAATAGTCTGAATCCAAAGCTCGTGACTGGTCAGTTGTGTACCAGATGCCCCTTCTTCATTGGAGCACTGAGAAGATTGTTCAGATTCCTTTACTTTGAATTCCTCCTAAAGATGGAAATAAAAAAACTGTTATGGCTATTGTTATAAGATGAGTTAATATTAAAATAAAATATTTTAAGTTAAGAAATACTAACATATACATCATTAGTTTTTGTAGAAACCCATGTAGTGCGGTCTTCTTTTCTCAAATGTACGTGACGAAAGGTCTCATCAACTGTAGGCTCTCTACCCCAAGCCTTAGCCTGTAATAAAGAGAAAATAAGTTAATAACAAAATAATAAAATATATTACTAAACAACCGACGATAATAGTTACCAATTTTTTAGCATGGGTGCCGGTAGAAATGCAACCACCTGTGTGCAAGCATCCACCAGTGTCAGAAGCATGATTCATCTTTGCTTGCTGACATTTCTCCTTATACACGCTACTAGCCCAGTGCCTGCATAAGTCTTCCCATATGCCTTCTCCAATCCAAAAAGGCCTTTCATTTAAGTTGCGTGCCTGCCCTAGCAAACTTGATAGTCTCTTCGAACTATGACTATTATATGCCTTTCGCATATGTTTATAATGCTGAGGCATCCACCAAACATAACCCTTCAAAAATATGTTGTAAATATCATGAAAGTTTAAAAAAAATTACACTATTACAAGATAAACAAACATAATTAAATAGATAAAAAATGATACATACTTGAAACTCTCGAAACCACATTTCTCTAGTATCCTTGGGTATTTCTCCCCAAGATGTCCAAGGTTGATTATACCTAGATTGTATAATCTTTGTTATGGCATCAGCAGCAAGTTTAGATGGCAGAAACCTACGATATAATTTAAAAAAGGAAATGTAAATATTCTCAATAAAAAAATTTGAATGCGCATAACTATAAATGAATAACAAGTAGTTGTACACATACCCAAAATCACCATCAGGCTCAACAAATGTCTTATTGCTTTGATTTGTTTACAGAAATGGAAAAATTAGAATCACGGGTAGCCGGCGACTCACGGGTACTCGGTGACGAGCCAATAGTAGGTGACCCAGAATCATACGATGTACCATGTAGTGAATGTGAAGTATGTGACGGACGCTATGATCCAGGTGTGAGTATCATAATGTACTCAGAAGATGGTGGCTGAAGCAAACCTGTAGTGGGTAATATTACAACTGGGGGTGGGGATGATCCTGATGTTTGCCCCCTAGGTGGCCTCCCTATATTGATCCTAAGACGTCGAGGTTGTTCCTTCTCCTTCTCCTTCCCTTTCCCCTTATCACCTCGTGATGATGACATCTACACAAATAATAAAAATATAATGTAAATAAATTCCAAACACAACACAATAATGTATAACTAGTAACTACAACATATTAATATAATTTTATACTCACAGTTATGAGGAAACATTGTCCTCATCACTATTTATTTCATATTCATGATTAGAAGATGTTTCATCATTGTCGTCATTAAAACTTTGCTTATCTTCATCATTTTCATTCTGTCTACTAGAACCAACATCTTAAACTACATCAAAAACCACATTAGTGTCTTGCAAATGGTCAATGAGATCCACATCAACAATTGGATCCACAGGAGTCATAGTATCATCTTGAAATGTAATTTCTTGGGCACTTTCAATTTCAACTCGACCTCTTGCCTTGGTCTTTATTACCACCCACCATTGGACCTTATCATTTTTCTTTCTAGGGAAAGGAATGTAATACACTTGTCTCGCAGAGGAAGCAAGGATTAAAGGATCAAACCTCTCGTATCGTCTAGTGTATCGAACCTCGACAATCTTATAATCTTTGTGAACTCTTATACCTCTATTAATCATAAGATCAAACCATTCACATTTAAAAAGAACAACTTTTTTTTGGGTTCCCCAGGATATTTTAACTCAACCACATCTTTTAGTATTCCATAATAATCATTTTCATTTTCACAATTAGTTGAGCCTTTAACACACATGCCACTATTGATTGTTTTCTTTCCATCTGACCAAGCATCTGTGTGAAATTTATATCCATTGACAAAATACATTGGCCAAGATGTCACACATCTACTAGGCCCTCATGCCAAATCATGCAAGTAAGAATTATTCACCATATTTTGTGGATTAAGAACCTAGAAAAAAATATAGTTAATGTTAATGATCTAAATCATATATAATGATTGGGATCAACAATTTAGTAATGTTTAAATACTTATATAACTTCTGAACCACTCTATAAAATCTGCATTTATTCTTTTATTTGAATGTTTCTCAGGAATGTTGAAATATTGTAAAAAAATATTAAAAAATTAAAAGTTTATGATTTGATTGTTAGTGAACAATACATTTGAAATTTAAATTAAATTATTAGAACCACTTACTTGAGGTATGGTTCAACTTCTTCACAATTTAGCAAGATGTGCAATGTCACAGATTTCATCTCAGCATCATTTAGCCATTGTATTTTTTATGTTCCATAACCTCGACCGGGTTGATTAAAAATTGACAAAGTCGATTCCATTGACATATTTTCATCTGTATCATCATTTCGTCCAACTCTAGTTCTCATTGACTTAACATGAGGCTCAAAGTAAAATGAACAGAAATGAGATATCTCTTGAATCAAATAAGCTTCACAAATAGAACCTTCAACCCGAGCTTTGTTCTTAACTATTTTCTTTATCTTGTTTAAGTACCTCTCGAATGGATACATCCATCTGTATTGAACTGGCCCACCTACTCTTGCTTCATAAGGTAAATGAACTGGTAAATGTTCCATGGAATCAAAGAAACTCGATGGAAATATCCTTTCTAATTTACACAAAATCATCGGAATGTTATGTTCCATTTGAAGCATGTCTTTTTCTGTCAACGTCGTTGAGCACAAGTCTCTACAAAATTGACTCAATTCAGTTAATGGCTTCTAAATTTGATCTGGCAACAAAGAAAAAGTAATTGGAAGCAAACTCTCCATAAACACGTGACAATCATGACTCTTCATCCCAGACAATTGTAATTGATTCATGTCCACACATCTAGCTAAGTTCGAAGCATAACCATCAGCCATTTTTAAATGTTGCACTCATTCACAAACAATTTTCTTTTGCTCTTTTGTAAAAGTATAATTAGCCTTTGGTTTCATGATCTTACCATTTGGAAAATCATTAAGCTCCAATTCTGGTCGTTGGCAATATTCTTTTAAGTCCATTCTTGCCTTGACATTATCCTTTGTTTTGCCCTTAACATCCATAACAGTGTTGAATATGTTATCAAAGACATTTTTCTCAATATGCATGACATTTAAATTATACCTAATTAAATTATCCTTCCAATATGGTAACTCCCAAAATATGCTCTGCTTAGTCCAATTATGATAAACACCATACCCATGGTGTTTACATGACTGCATTTCAGTTATTTTATTAAAGACACTAACAATCTCACTTAATTCATGTCCAGATAATCTTCGTGGAGGCAAATCAGTCACTACAGTTTTCTTCTTAAATGCATTTTTGTTTCTTCTAAACATGTGATCAACATGCAAGAATTGACGATGGCAGTCAAATCACGAATTTTTTTTCCCATGCTTCAAAGTGAATGCCTTTGTTTGATCCATGCCATATGGACATGCTAATTTACCAGCAGTCATCCATCCAGACAACATTCCATATGCTGAAAAGTCATTTATTGTCCACATCAATGCCGCCCTCATCATAAAATTTTGTTTGCTTGACACGTCATAAGTTAAAACACCCACCTATAAAATTTTCAGTTCATCGATTAATAATTGTAAATAAACATCAATCTTGCTCTTGGGATTGTTAGGGCCGGGAATAATGCATGTTAGGAACATGTATGGGGCAGTCATACACATTTCTAGAGGCAGATTATATGGAGTGACTATCACAGGCGAACAAGAATAAGGAGAAGTAGATTGATTGTATGAAGTGAAACCATCAGCACACAAACCAAGCCTAACATTTCTAGGATCAATTGCAAATTCAGGATATGTCCTATTAAAATGCTTCCATGCTTCACCATCGGATGGGTGGGACACCTCCCCCAACTTCCTATTATTTTTAGCATATCATCCTATGTGTGCAGATGAGCTCATAGAGGAATACAACCTCTTGAGCCTAGGAATAAGAGGTAAATAATGCATTCTTTTCACCGAAATTTCATTATTATTTCCATTACTGATTTTACGAAGTTCGTATCTTTTAGCACCACAAAACCTACATTGTCTGGCATTGTCATAATATAACATACAACCATTTACACAACAATCTATTTTTCTTGAAGCAAACCCGAGTTTAGAAACCAATTTTTTTGTTCTATAGTAATTCAGAGGAATTCGTGATCCTGGAGGAGCAACCTCTCTTAATATCTCCATAAATAAATCAAAGCACGCATGCGTTACATTATAATCAGATTTGAGGCTTAACATTCGAACTGCCAAGGATAACTCAGAATGAGTTTTTAGCCAGGCCATAATGGCTGACTTGAAGCATTTAATATATCATAAAACTCTTCGGCCTCTGGATGTGGAGGCTCCTCAACACTCCGTTGAAAATGACTCCTAAAATCCCCAAATTCTGTTCCAGCCGCATCACAAACCATATTTTGATATCTATCAACCACGTCTTCCTCCTCTAATATAGGACTATTAGCAGTGTTCACATCAAAGTTTATATCTACACTAATTGGATCAGGCTCTTCCTCTCCATGATCTGTCCAATACCAATACCTAAGTTTGAATCCTTTTTTATACAAATGAACTTTCACAATCTCAAGTTTCAACAATTTCTCACTATAACACATCAAACATGGACACCTAATTGTTCCTTCACTTAAGTAATGAGAAGATCGACATGCATAATTCACAAACTCTTCAACTCCATATACAAAATCTTGTGTAAGTCCTCTACGACCCGAATGAGTCCAATTATACATCCATCTATGATTTTCTGGAACTACCATTTTCTGCAATTATAATTTTACACTTAAATCAAAATACAAAAATGTAAAATGCACAATATATATTACATAATTAATATATTTTAAAATTATACTTGTATAAATATTTCAATCCAAACAACTATTATTTTCAAAATCTTAAAATCTCTTAACATGATATGACCCTATCCTATTCAAGAAGAAACTTTTTCAGCACTTGATTAATAGTACTCTTAAAAATCACACATCGTATATTTGACAAAATTTTGGTAACATTTCTCATTGGTCTCCAAGTGCACGACTAGAAAGTGGTGACATCTGCCACGATCAAGTGTGCACCCAGAGAACAAAAGGAAATGTTGCACAACAAAATTTCATCAAGTATATGGTATGAGATTTAATGAGTAACTATAATCAAGTGAAGTAAAAGTTTCTTCCTAAACTGTCCAAATTGGACAATTCAAGATTCAATACAATGAGCAGTTCCTTCAAAAAGTACGTGTGCTCACTAATATTGAATCTCAAAAGGGAAACTAAGGCTTCGCTCGGTAATATGATTTACCACATGCATCAAATATATTACAAAGATAACAATACCAGGCAGAGTTACAGTACATTACAATAATCAAATTCAAATTAATCATAGACAGATAAATTTTTGAAACCCGGTTATGAGCATGTGATCAAATTTTAAATCTACAATTCATAATTTACAAATCACTCATCTTCTTAGCAAACAAATCATTGGTTCAAACACTAAACGAATGAACAAAGCAAGTAATTAACAGTGGGGTACCTGGTTGGCAGGTGGGCGGACTGGTGGAGGCGTGGAGGAGTGGTGGCCGGCCAAGTCACTGGTGCAGTGGGGTTGGGGGGTCGCAGGTGGCGGTGCGGCGCGGTTGGTGGGTCGCGGGTGGCGGTGCCGCGGGTTGGTGGGTCACTGTAAGGGGTCGGTGGGTCGCGGGGAGCTAGTGCCGCTGGTCACGGGGTCGCCAGTGCTGCCGATTGTCGGGTCGTTGTAGACGGTGCGGGTCGCGGGGTGGCTGGCGCGGGTCGCGGGGTGACTGGCACGGGTCGAGTTCGCTGGCGCGGGTCGCGGTGGCTGGCGCGGGTCGGGGGTCGGTGGCGGCGGGCAGTGGAGGTGATCGTTCGATTGAGGGAGAGGAGGAGGTTAGGGGAAGAAAAATGGATTCGGAAAAAATGAGAATAGAAGAAGAAGACAGGAGTTAGATCTAGCTTTTGCGGTGAATAATTCACTGTAAATTCAATTTTTAAATTGCGGCAAATTATTTTTATGATTTTTATTAACTTTTTTAAATTGTGGCTTATCTTTTGCGATAGTTTTTTCCACCGCAAATACTTTTTTTTTTATTTTTTTATGAATTTTTTATTACGTCATATATTTTGCGATAGATTTTTCTACCATAATTTTTTTTTCAAATTGCGTCGACTTTTTTGAGGCGAATTTGTCCGCCGCAACAAATTTTAAAATTTTTTTACTAATTTTGTTATTAGTTTATCAATTTTATGGCAGAACTTGTCCGTCGCAATTTATTATTTTATAAATTGTGGCAGATAAATTCGCCGCAAATTGTTAAAAGTTTTTTTAATTTTTCTGCCAAATTTTTTTTATATTTTGTTAAGTTTGCGGTGGATTTTTTCGCCCAAAACCTTTTTTACCAACTGCAACAGCATTTCAAGATGGAAAATGTTGTCGAAAAAATTTGCGGGGGATAATCCATCGCAAAAATTCACCACAAAAATTATCTGCCATAAAATCTGCCTCAAATTTAGACTGATCATAATCCACCACAACGCCTTTCGCAATTGCGGCGGATGCGAATCTGCCGCAAAAAATTTACCGCAAATTTACTATTTTCTTGTAGTGAAACCAATTGACATTAAGTAAAGTGACCCAACAGATATATAAACCACACTGAAAAGATTAAGGCAGACGATGTGAAACTCTTAATACCCCCTCCACATATGCCTAGACGGAACAGGCGAGCCTATCGAAGTAGGCAAAAATAAGGCTATTGAAGTAGGCAAAAATAAGTCTAGCGAAGTAGGTGAGAGAAGCCTAGTGAAGTAGAAGGTGTTACTATAATTTGGGATCATCCTTGTAAGAGTTGGTTAGGTATGGTTTTTTGTTGAAAGAAGTTTTGAGGTAAAAGAATATGGGTGTCCAAGTCTGCACTTGGTCTTATTTACTTGACAAGGTGCTTCAAGGAGGTAGAGGTCATCATGCTCTCTAGCACGTAAACACAATGATCATTGTAAAAAATCACTTTGCAAGATAAATCTTTAATTAATTTCTGAACAGAAATCATATCTGTGGACAGTTTAGGGACATGAAGGACATTGTTTAAGGTCACTAGGGGGCTTAGTTAGACTTCTCCTACACCGGCTATAGTGATCAAGGAACCATCAGCTTTGGATATTTTCTTACTGCTTGGGCATAGAGCATAGGTGAAAAATATAGTGGGGTTGTTGGTCATATGGTCTGTGGCTCTTGAATCCATAATCTAGGAGTTGGTAAAAATCGTACTCGAGACATTGAATCCTACAGAAAAAGGTAACTTACCCGAATAAGTCAAAGAAAAAGTACCTGAAAAATTTTCAAGGCTGTGTAGAGACATTTGAAACCTCACCTTCGGTTGACATCGTGAGAGACAAAATAGAACCACTGGAGCAATAGAGTCAAGGAAGAACCATAAAAGACGTCGGAGAATGTGAACCTACTATCCAAACAGCTTTGGACTGGAGTTCCAACCACTGAAACAGAAGCAGAGGTCGCTGGCGAGTTGAACGAAACCAACGATGTCGCTCTCCGGTGACCGGATGGTGGCGCGTGACTCCCATGCACTGAGAACTCCAAATGCGTGTGGCGGTGTGTGGTAGCGTGTGACAAGGTCTCCGGTGGTGGCGCTCAGGTGGATGGCCGGTCGGAGGTTTCTGAGACACCTCGTGACCTTACTTGGATGGAAGAATGACTATGAAAGCTTTGGTTGGCAATGAAGGCCGACTGTTTGGGTTTCTGGGTATTGTTTGGGGGGTGATGAAGGCAAAAAACAGATATTAGTTGGTAATGAAGGCCGACCAAAAAAAAGGCTCAACAGAAAACAAAGACAGTCTCGGATCGGAACTGCTTTGATACCATCTTAGAATTTGAAGAATATGAACATTGTATATTATTGCTCATCAGAAACAGAATGTTTACAATGAAGATTATATAGAGGCAGGTGCTTACATTAAAAACTAGTTCCTAAAAAATAAGCAACAAAGTAATAGAACATTAAAAACAATATCTACACTAAAACCCGTGAGAACACCATCCACAAAAGCCACCGTCCAACACCACCATCTAACATCAACTACACCCGAAAGATTAAAGCAAGCGATGCGGGATTCTAACAGATAGGTTGAACGCTGTTATATAGAGGCAAACTCCGGGATAAATATATATCAAATGTATATGCTGCAGTCCCATATTTTGCTGAATCATTTTTGTATAGGGACTTTAACCTTTATGCCTATGTAACACTGAACTGCAAGCATGTAACTGAGATATCTGAGTTTTTTAAATGGAGTCTCCCTAAAATTCTGTTTACAAATTCCAAACCCAAATAATACGAAAACTAGCCTGAACCCATACGTACACTTTCCAAAGTCCTAAGCTTATTTTTGTTATGAAGGTGAACTTGTTATAAAAAGGTGAAATCAACGACACATAGGTTGGGCATTATTATATTGATGTTTGCTTAATCTATTCAATGTTATATAATATTTGTTTTTGAGTTTGAGACACAAAACGTACGTTTAATCTCCTCGAACACAAGTCTATTTTTGTTTGGCTATCCTTTCATTTGCTCATCTTTAACGTGATTTTACTCTCAAACTCCCAATTTGAGCTTAAGCAAGATTTTCTTGCTTTTGTGTTGAAAATGTTGTTGTTAGAGATAAAGTTCTCAAACATAAATTACGTTGTTACAAACTCACTTTTAATCAAAATTAAATTTGTAAAATCAAGTTGGTTCAAACTCAAATTTATAAACGTTAATCCAAATATACACTTTAGTGCTACGGGCTTTTTATTTTTTGGTCTGATTAGTGCTACGGTTTGTGCTGTGCAAAAGTGTATTGCATCAAACTATGCAAAGCCCAGAACCATCTATTGGCTCCATAACCTCAACATATAGGTATTTGATACTGAGTTTCTCAAAGTTGGTTGCTTTTGTTCCCCAAGCATTTTTTTAAATCCATTCCTGCATTTTTGAGCTTAACAAAATCTCTATAATGAACACAAGTATCTTTAAAGTAATTTCTTTATTCAGTTTATCACTCTCTTCAGGTGCCCTAAATCTCTTGCAGTAACACAGTTTTTACAAAGCAGTACGTAAAGAAAATCAGTATATGCAATCAGTGTAGTAGGACTAACGATTTCGAGAAGCACAGCGGCTATTATTGGCAAGCATTGACCATTATGACATATGTAACGGTTCTGGTCTTAAGACTTGTGCCAATAGCTAGGTCAAATATGATCATTAATAATGTGTGACACCAATATGCAGCTGAAAGGAGTTATGCCAGTTGAAAATGATGAGGCTGCAGATCTGTTATCAAAGGATTCCAATGGAGAGATAATGTTGCTGATAGGGTGGCTAGTAGTAAGGATAATGAGGAAGTACAAAGGTGGCAGTAAAATTTTAATCTTCATGTAAACTCTTCGAGTTTTTCATCATTATCTTGCTCCTAGTGGCTTAATGCAGACCCATTTTTTTCCAAGCAACCAATTAATCTTGTTTAGCCTTTGCAATATTTAGCCATATCTTGAGGAGTCCCTAGTAGTGTATAGCTTTTACAAAATTAAAAAAAATGTTTTTGTTTTTTTGTTGAACTATTGCTCATGCAATTATGAGTAGGGATGATGGTTAGGTAAAGTCTTTCCCAAATCGTTGATTTCAGGATTTGAATCCTTGGCATAATTTTTTTTCTTTCCAAATAAAGGTTCATAGGGTATTCTCCTACTATGTTATTTTTCTCAAAGAGTAATACTATCTATATAGCCAAAAGAAAAAAGAAAGAAAAAAACTAATCAGAATTTTGACAGAATTCAATGGTAGTTATTAGATGAAATAAAGTGGCAACTAGTAATAACCATTTATCCATCTAAGAGTCAAAAAAAATAAGAGCCACACTCAAATTGATGGTGTATGAAAATTCAAACCCTTTAATTTGGACCATCAAATATGTACATACTACATAGTATCAAATTAGTATGACAATAAATGAATAAAAGAAAGGTGACATGTAAAAATAAGAATTGAATGTTGTGGTAAGCAAATCATGCTTCTAAAAAGATGATCAAAGTTTTAGAGGTAACTTTTTTTTTTTTGGCTTTGTAAAGTATTTCCATATCATTTGGGTATGATACTCGAACTTTTGTCCTTTCTTAAGAGCATAGTTCGCTTACTATTGCTTCTTATCCGTTGTGGGTAAGGCAACTTATATTTTTGTGATATAAAAAAATGTATGATATTACTCTCTTGAAAATATTTTAAAAAATATTATCTTCACACCTCAAACTCATATACCTCTTCAAATACTTACTATTATTTTTTAATAAAGTGAAACTGAAAAGATAATAAAAAAATGAGAGAGATTTAACTTTTTTGTCCAAAATAAAAAAAATATAAAAGATAAGTATATCGGTTTGGACGTAAAAATAATATTAAATATAAAGAGAATATATATACCTTCAAATCATGACATGTATCACTCTGACATAGTAGTATATGAATAAAACGTTGTCATGTGATAAATATGTGCTCCAAATAACTGTTGTGTGGCATATCATGTTGTAATTTAATTCGAAAGTGTACATGTGTCGCCACATTGAAAAAATTATGCCAAGCTAGAAAAAAAATTAAAGACTAAAAAATAAATAAAAATTTGGAATTTATTTGTTAACATTATAAATTATTAAAATTTTGAAAAAATAACTTTAAAAAAACAAAGAAATTATACATGGGTTATTGACAATAAGGTATTGACAATGTCATGTTTTGATAACATTCCTCTTAGCAAGCATCTTACAGGAGTTTCCATTTGATAAATTTTTTCATGCCGTCAACGAATTTCAACTTCTGCCAAAGAAATTGTTCATCTCCTCAAAATGTCATTTCCTTCTATCTAAAACATGTTCTATCTCTCTAAAAAAAAAAACCAAACCAGTACGTTCTCTTTCATTACCACAACATGTCACAACTTCTTCATTGTAGTCGATTATCCTCTTCACATGCGACCCAATGCAAGTGTGACTCGGCTTCAACTCGTTGTCATCATTGTTGTGATCTATGTACAGTGAAGGTTGGGTTGTGCAGTGGTTAGAGAGTTGCATGAGCAGCGAGCTAGATCTTCGTCTAAGTAGCGAGTTAGATCTTTGTAGAGGGGCATCCATTCTTCTTCATCCTTACGTCGTTACTACTTAGCGACCTCAAATTCATGTGGATGTTGCATATGGATAGGGTAATCTTGTTGATTATGGTATGTTTACTCCTGTGCATTGACTATTTTCTTCCAAATCATTTTCCTCTTTATTGATTTTTTCGATGAATTAGATAAGCTTGCATGATTAGTGGTGTCCACAAAATTTTACAGTTGACTCTTTTATTGACTTTTTGTTTATTCTGATCACCCATTTAATTTTTAATATGGAATATTTTGATCACTTATATTATTTTTCAATCATAATAATGGATTCTACTAATTATTTTTGAAAATTTTACTGATTGGTAGATAATTCTTTTATAATAAGATTTCTTTGGGTCAACTTTTATTTGTATGTAATTTATAATTATTTCCTAATATAAGGTGATTGACAATCTTAGATTAACTAATGTGATTTGCAATCTCTAAAATTTCTTATGTAGCTAATACCAACTCTCTTATATATATGTTATGCCAATTTGCATCTTCATATATACAAAGCTTTTCACAAACTACACAACAAGTTATTTGTTCTTCCTATATGTCATTCGTCTCCATATGGTTTCATTTTTAAAATTTTCCCATGCACTTTCATCCTTACCTTGCATCTTTTCCATTTTACTTGTTCCAATGGTGAAGTTTTTTATTTTCTTTTCATATAGTGTTCACAAGGATTGTGTAAAAGCTTGACATTTTATCTTTTTAGCTAGACACTTCACTAAGACTTTATTCAATTGTGTTAAAGCATGGGCAAGAAATTTCATCCTAAACAAAATAATTATTTGCTACTATGTGCTGTGAGTATTTTCTTCATGTTAAACATAAATTTATTCAATTTATAACATGTTTCCACCCAAGAGATCCCAAAGAATACCCTTAAGAGGTTAAAGAATTAGTTAAAAAAAAGTTTTTGTTCAAAGTCATTGTAAAGGAATTAAACATTGATAATCCTTACACTACAAATTATAATGTCCAAAAAAGTTTGCTTTGATCCCAACATTATCTACTCTTTCATGGATATTTATTATCTCCATGAGGTATTATTTAAAATTGAGTTTTTCCCTTTCCAAAAATGATAGATTAACAAGTTAACAATTACTTGTGTACATGCAAAAGGACAATTCTTTTACTCCATCTAAGAGTATGAACGATAAGACAAATGAAAATGTAACTTCTAACATGGTATATATTTTCTAGACCTACAGTGCACACTTAATGTTAGTATACACAATTAGTTACTAAACCTTCTTTCCAATATAATTGTCATGAGTGAATGACATAAATAATTATCCTTCACTGAATGATGTGACTCCTGCAAAGAGGAGAACTAAAGGAGAAATAGTGATAGATAACTACACAAGACATGTCAATACATCAACTTCTAAGAAGTTGAAAACTATTAAGATGGAGAATAGTGATTAATTATCATGCGAGAAGACTGAAGTGGTTAAATCTATTTAAACAATTATAATTATGTTGATAATAATTTGGTGTTTTTTTTATTTTTAAGTATTTTAAGTTACAATTTGATATTAAAAGTTGCTTCATACGATAGTTTAATATTCATTTGAATTTATCGTTTATTTTGGCTATATATGCTCCTATTGACTCCTGATATAGTGTTTCACTTGGTATAGCTATTTGGAGTTGTATCAACTTTATTTGTTATTATTTTCTTCTTTTTCTTCCAATGTACCAAATTTAAATCAATGACTTTTAATTTTTTAAATTTGTTTCATTGGGTGAGTAAAACTTTTTAATTCAAATCTCATGACATTTTACATCTTATATTATCAATGGGATTTCTCATCTTTTTAATTTCTCATCTATTTGATTTAAATCATGGGATTCTATTATCAATGCAATTCACATAAAGATATATGTGATTGGGTAGTCCAAATCATAAATGTATAAAAATAGAAAAATATATTAAATTCTAAAATGGATATTATTTAGTTCATATATTTAGTTTTATTGATTCTATTAAATTTGGTTATATTTTATTGTAAAAATATATACATAATTGTTATGGGTATACAAATCGATCTTGTGAAAAAATCAAAGTGATTCATATTTGATCAACATGATAAATGATCAACTAAATTTTTCATTATATTAAGGACAACTAAAGTGAAAAATATCATTGAATAAGGAGTCAAGTTCAAATTATTTTATTTTAAAAAAATTAATTTTTTTCAAAAGAAATTTTAAAATAACAAAAATGATGTTCTTAAGTTTTTTAAGATAAGTGAAATTATTTTTTTAAATGTCAGATCATATAAAAAATATATATTTTTGAGGGGAACCTTCTATAACTATTAAGAATGTTAATGCATTAAATCATTGGTGATATTTTCCCAATAAATATGAAGTATCAAGTATTATCACTAATGTTGTTTATAAAATTTTTTTCATAAAATATGATTGGTAAGTATAACTATTATATTTACTTTTGACAATTGATTTAACTATATATGTTACATAAAAAAATAATATATAATTAATTTTAATTCATTACATTGACATTTTTAAATGAGTTTATCTTCTCTACCTATACGAAAAAATCAATATAAAAAATATCTTGAAAGTAAATTTTTCTGTATTATATACATACTAATTATCTTCTGGAATACAATTATAACACTGATTTTTCCTTTTAGCATAAAACGTGATTTGGTTTCAAAAGTTGATTGTTTTGAGAACTTTGATCATCTACTTTATATATACTTTTACTATCTCTATATATAGATATGAGGAGATTGTCATATAATGTTCTATTTTTTTAGCAGTAGTTATTTTATTATTATTATTTTATGTTTCCTTATAACACTTGATTTTTTAATTTAGGTAACTTAAATCATATTTGATAATACTTAGTTTTTTAAAACTGTTACATTTTGTTTTATTAGGTTTCTTTGCGTGGATGACATATAAAATATTTAATTTTAAAACTTAAACTTTTTCCAAACAAATCAATTTATGTACATTTTTATATTTTAGAATTTTAATTAAATTTATTATTTTTGTTACCAATATTTATTTTTATACTTAATTTTTTTCAAATTTTAAAATTATATTATATTACCAAATTCAAAATATAATTAAAAATCACAATTAAAATTACTAATATTAAATACAACTTATTTGATATTAATTTTAGAAAAACATTTTTCATCCAACTAAATATCTTTTAATTTTTTTAATGTATTTTTATATGAGAAGAGTGTCAAATCAAATTATATGTGACTATAATATTCTTATATGATATAATATAAGTTTATGAATAAATTAAAATAAATTAGAGTATAAAAATTGAATAAATAATGAGACCATTAATTTTAATTTAACAATAATTTGTACAACACATGGACTAAAATAATGGTAACATTGTAATATTTGAGTGCATCCTTGGGCTGTTGGACGAGTGCGCTGACCATATTAGCATGCGTAGGAGACCAGATAGTGGTGGAGCCCATCTATATGGGGTATACCAGTCCAATAATTGCTTGCTTGAAGTCCTCTTTCTTTCAGAAAAAAAAACCTTTCTTTCTTCTTTTTTATTGACAAAATATGTTTTAAATAATCTCATGCTTGATAAAGATAAAAAATTTAATTTTAATATATTATTATCTGATTATGTATTATTATATTATTAAAATTATTTAAATTTCATAATAATTATTTTAAAAATTATATATAATAATACTTAATTAATTAATAATATTAAAAAATTACATTAATATGAAAATCAAACCCTAAAACAGACGCATAAACATGTATAAGCTTAAAATATACATGACAAATGCAAAAAACTTAAAAGTATATCCTAGAATATCTCTTTTGTCCTGGACACCTAGCCAAGTTGGCGGATCTAACTGAAAGATCAGTGCCTTTTATCATATTAGCCTCTGTCCTCTGATTAAATGGCCCAGACTTCAGACACATTTGTCCTATTTTTGCTCTGTTTCTTTGGCTGTGGTTATCTTGATTTTTATTTTTTTTATTTTTTGACGGAGGTGTTTATCTTGATTCTTGATAATGCAAGCGCACCATAGATGAGTGTAAGGTTTATAACATATGTAATAAATCCCTTCAAAGTCTTTGCGTTAATTATTTAATGTGACTTGAAAGATATCATGATTTGATGATTGAAAATTGAAAATCATGATGTGACTAATAATTTGAAGATAATGAAAGGATAATAGATGATTGGACGGGGAGAGAGAAAGTGAGATAGAGACAAATGGTTATTGCTAAGTTTTCTTAAAATTGATTTGATTAAATTGCTATGTTTTTTATAGTATTATTGAATTTTATCAATAAATTGATCTGAATTGAAGAGACTTAAAAGTCATTAAATATATAATATTAAATTTGATTTTGAGATTTATATATATATAAATAATATTATTATTAAGAGTTTTTATTTAGATATTTAATTATAATTTAAAATATTAATTTTTTATTAATTCAGTAAAAATATTTTAGAAATAAAAAATAATATTATTACTGAATTTTTAAATAATTTTTTATAATTTAAATATTTTTAACATGTTTTTATATCTCAAAATTTTTTAAACAAATCTGGATGTTAGCTTAGTAATAAATAAATATGTGATGTGTGGTATGTGTTAGAAATATTTAAAATCAAACAAATTCAATCAAAACAAAAAAAATTGAGTCGAAAAATCAAAAATCAAAAAATTAAAAAAACTAAAAAAATTAAAAACTAAAAACAAAAAACAAAAAACAAAAATATTAATTAGATTGAATCAATTTTAAATTTAAATTTAAAAACCTGATTAAATTCAAATGGAACTAGAATTTTGTATACATTTTTAAAATAATACTTTACTTAGGATATCCGTATATAACATACTGAATTTTCTTATTTTAATTGGATAATTATTATAAGATTAACAATTAATTTGGATTTGTAATTATAATTTAGATTTATATTTTAATGAATTAGTTTAAATTTATATTTGTTATACTTTAATAAATTACTTTAGACTTATATTTGATGTATTTTAATGAATTTAAATTTTTCATATTTTGATGAATTTATTGAATTTATGTATAAAAAAATTATAATAAAAACCTAAAAAAAATGATAAAAATAAGAAAATTGATTAGATTAAATTAGATTACTTTTTCTTTCAGAATCGATCTAATTTAATTTATGAACATTCCTATGAAAAATCAAACTGAATGATGAATGCACACGTTTATGTTACATATTTTTAAAGTTTCAAGATCCAAATATACATGATTATAACTTAGCTAAAATAAATTATAATTTTCACTATTTTTTATCATATAAATATAATTAGCCCCACCCAACTTTCTATGTGTTTATAGTTTGATTTTACTATCAATATATGATGTGAAATGATATGTACCTACCATAATATGTGTAACAACTAACAGGAATTACATTTTCCCTTGTCTCCATCATATGCTATTACCTTGTCCCAAAATAGTAAAAGGTTTTCAGTTGTTTCCTAGCAATTATTAGATCATTCCATATATTATATTTATTACTTTTTTTTGGTTGTGAGAAATTTTAGCATTAAAAGTGACTGTCTTATCCCAAACAAGTTTACTAAGTATTTGTACGAATATTTTTAGATAATTTATTAATAATGAACTCTAATAAAAATTAAATTTTGATCAACTTAGTTAAAGTGGCTCATCTTTATCAATTGTACTAACTATTGTTCATATATTATATTTATTACTCAATGTGTGTTATCCTTTATAACTTAACCATTATTATTATTATTATTATTAATTTTAGTTAATGTATAATTAGTCGATTGAAGACAATAATAATTTATTAATATGACACACATCGAGTGTTGCGTTATAAAAACATTATCTTACTCATATACTAAATGCATCTAAAAATCTTTGATTATTCCCACATTTCCATGGAATTCGCATGCAATTCCGTTTGATTCTCCATCTGAAGTACTTAATTCACTTGCTATATTGTAAAAAAATAAAAAATAAAAAATCACTTGTTATATTCTTATTTTCTGTTTTGCATGCATTCGGTTTTTGTTTACATCCAATAATTACTAGAATTAGTTTTAGTATCCGAAGCAAATTAGTCTCATATACCTAAAGAATACCACAATATTGGGGGAAAAAATCAAAAAATTAGTGGATTAAGACTTTGGAGGTAGAGTTGGCAAAATGAGCCAACCCACTCGACCAAGCCCGCCTGCTCCGACTCGCTTCAATCGTTAAAATACGGGGTAGAAAGTAGAGTTGGTTCATTTTAAAAATGAGTTAGAAGAGTTAACCCACCCGCTTTAATGCGAGTTGACGGGTTGGGGAGTTGACCCGCATAAAAGATAAAATAAAAAAAATAGATGAGTTAGCGGGTCAACCGATTTAATTCACCTAAAAAACAAAAAAAATTATATAAAAAATCAATAAATACTATAAAATAATAATAAATAATAATAGATAAAAAATTACAAATCACATATTTAAAATATAATTTTTAAAATAGTCTAATTAAATATTCAAACATAAATTATATAACATTTAAAGAGTTTTTCATTTATAGTATTACTTATCATTTTTAAAAAAAAAATCAACCCACAGGGCCAACCTGCTTCCGCCCTGCTTAACCCGCAGATTATGCGAGACGAGTTATGCAAATTTAAAAAAAAATATGGATTCAATCTTTGAATTTAACTCACAAAAAAATAATGGGTTGATGGATTAACCCGACGGGTTGAACCCGTTTTGTCAACTCTATTTAAAAGTAAAATAAATTCCATACTTTGAGAGATTCCAAAGGGCAGAAGGATTTTTATTTTTTTCAAATAAATTCCCCAAGTGATATATTTATAGGAAGTGGGAAACCGCTCGACCACTTATTGTTTAGTATTAACAAATGGACTAGTTAATCAAGACATTTTCACAGCTACTTGTTCCATTTGTAATCTCGTCCTCAACTTGATCACCTCATCACTTGTCATGGCATTCCTTTCCTCCCTAAGCTTTTATTCCTATTGAGTATTGACTTACTTATTTTATTTTATTTTGATATTTACACACCATAATTGTTACATCATTTTTGTTAAAAGTCTCATATCCCTTGTCGTAATATTTCGGATGCAGTTTATATATCTGTTGGGTCACTTCACTTAATGTCAATTAGTTTTAGGTTAAAATATCACATAATATCAAAGTTAAGATCCTATCCTATCTCTGCCTATTTTGTTAAGTTTGTTTGTTTCTCACCTACTTTGTTAGGCTTATTTGTTACTTCGTCTATTTCGCTAATCTCATTTGTTTCGCGTTTTATATATTCACTTAATGTCAATTGATTTTAAGTTAAAATTTCATAATTTTTATATATTTTTATTTAAAATAAAAATATAAAAAGAGAGTATATTAAAATATGCATCTTTCTTATTTTATTATATAAAGCGGTAATAGTGTAAAAATAATTAATAAAAATAGTGCATAAATATTATTTATTGTATTTTATCCCCATTCCTTCACCTGTCTTTTCTCAAAATTTCATGCAAGGTCTCTAGGGATGAAAATAGGTCAGCTGGTCTGTCAGGGGGCCGTGACTGACTTATTTAGAAAATTAGTTAGGCTTAGACCTTTTTAAAAGCCTGTTTTATTTTATAGGCCAGGTCTGACCTCTCAACAAAGCCTGTTAGGCCTATTAGGTCAGCCTGTTTATGTTTATTTATAAAATTATATTATATTTTATTTTTCAATGACCTTTTAAGACCTATTTAAAAGCTTAGGCTTATATGAAAGCATTGGCTTACTGGCCTATTTAGAGGCTTTAATATAATCGGACTTTAAACAGCGCTGGTCAGTCGACTTAAACAGTCGGTCAGGCCCAAAAAAAGACCTTTGACAGGTAACAGGTCAGGCTCAGGTCAGATATTTGTAACACAGGCCTGACCTGTTTAGGGTGAAGTCTGGTCTGACCTAACCTGTTTCCATCCCTAACGGGCTCACACTATTTTTTTAGAGAGTTATTTATAATAATGTTGAAATAATAATTTAGTCCTAATAATTTTGTCCCATTGTAGTTTTGGTCCTTTTAGATTTTGTTTTTGGGTATTGATTTTAATATTTTCTTATTTGGATTTTGATTCCTTTTGATAAAATATTATTCTTATATTTTTCATTCATTTAGATTTTAATATTTATAAGTTTTACTCTTTAAAATATTGATTTTTATTTTTATGAAGGATTAGTTCTTATAATTTTTATTTATTAAAATATCAATTCCTACAAAATCAAAAGTTAAATGAGTAAAAATATAATGATTAAAAACTCAAATGGATAGAAATTATGAAGACAAAAATCGTATTTAGAACCTCGTAATAATGCATTGCCTAACAGAGAACACCTTGGTCATTGAGGAATTTCACTCCAAAACCAACTATATGAGATGGAAACCAAATCAATCTTCTGCTTGTTAGTAATGTGTTCACATGCCATACAGGTTTAGTTTCTATCTTCCTTAATTAGGCATCTGCAGTTGCTCCTTTGTAGATTGGTGGATGGACATATGTAACCATGTTTCTGACAATAATAATCATGTATACCTTGTAGATCTTGCAACCGTTTTAATTTAGAGAGTATGTAAGAATCAAAATATGCTAGTTTTCAAGAGCGCCGGAAGGATGGGAACTTGAGCAAATTTTAAAAGTTGAGATAAACTCCATGTTGTAATATTTTCCCCCTTTTTTTGGGATATTGGACGAGTTTGGCACGGGGACAATCATTTTGTTATCATTTTACTTATTTTTAATGATAACATTTATCATTTTCGATTAAAAAAAAATTCACATGTGACCTTCCCTAGCTTGTTCTCAGATTATAACCAAAAAAAAAAAAATTAAAAACCCAAAGAAACAAGAAAACAAAATTAAGGAAGGGAAAAATATGTAGCACCATGCCACCAAAGAAGTTGCTGAAGTAGGCAAAAATTTAAGGGCACCCCCGTTTTCCTTTTCTGTTTGGCTAGCCTGAATTTTGTAGCTAGGTGCGAAATGAATTATTAGATTGAAAGGGTGTGCAACTTTTGGGGAGCAAACAGGGATGGCCCCCTAAACCCCACCCACTTAAATAAATTGATAAATAATTAAATATCATCTGTATCTAAGAAATATACAATATTTTCTTTATTGCCCAGGTGCCCATATCTCCTCCGTTAAAACTTCCCCACTCATAATTGTTTTGTTGTGACAGGAATGGGATCCATATACAGATAGCTGAAAGAAAAAGACAGTAAAAATTAAATAAATAAATAAATAAAATAAAAATAAATAAGAAAAAAAAGTAGAAAAGGGCTAAAAGAATTAATATTAATACATTGTTTTTTGTATCGTTAAGTTAACACAGTAGATATACTAGATACTAGATACACATATATTAATGCTTCTTGACAATCCACAAGTATAGTTAGTGCTCTTTTTTCATCATCATCACTATTTCTCTCCCCTCAGTACTCTTATCATACCATACAACAAAGTTGAGGCCAAGGCAAAGCAAGAAGGGGAGCTTAGCATAGCAGCCATAGCTATCAAACTTGCTCTGATTAATCTTATAGATGATTGGCATAGAATTTACATGTTCTAGGGCATGAAAACCTTCAACCTTCTCTGTTTTGGGTCCATTTCCATAGCTCCAACATTGCTGCTGATCGGTGAGTTTTCTCTGCAAAAATTTTATCTTTTCACAACCCTTTTCAATGGGTTTCGTTTTGTTTTCACACTGATTTTGTGCCTCAGCTGAAAAACTTTATGTTTTTTGTTTTTCAAAGATGAGTCTGTTGTCGTTTTGCTTACAGTGTTTGTCCATAGTTCCATTTTCGGCTACCCATTTCTTCAAATGACTTTCTGGTTTTGCTTTGTTTCAATCTCTCTCTCTCTCTCTCTCTCTCTCTCCTGATAAAAGCATCTAGCTTGTGATATGATTAAGATTTTTAAGCTGTTAGTCATATGAAGATTCATGATTCTCCTGTGTAGACTGCATGACGATTTGTAAATTTCCTACTCTTTTTCTTCTTATGGGTTCACTTTGTATGTATCACTTGAAAATTTACATTAAACTTGTTTTTAATGAGGTGGTAGTCCTTATTCTTTGAGTGTTTTTTTTTTAATATTTATTTAGTGCTTAAAGTGAGGTTGATATTTTGTATACAAATCTGAAGTACCATTATATTTGATAGCTTATATTTTATGTCTCATGTGATAAATTTCTAGAGTTGGGCTGGCCTTTGCAATGAAAGAACTTGCTAAATAATCTCTATGTACAATAGTTAGTATTTTGCCTGCCTGTTAATTTTGTTATTTATTTTCTGAAAAGTTTTGGAGCTTCCAGTTCAGATGCACAGAGACTTGCCAATCTGTGTTATTATATTATGTACATGAAATGATACTCTTTTACTTGTTAGGTTTACATTATTGAGATGAATATTACTTTGAGCAACCCTTTTTCTTTTGCTGGATAAGTCTATACTTAACTCTGTATAAAATATACTCTCTGAAGAATTTTCTCGACCTATTTTGAAGCTTTTTTGTTAATTAAAAAATCTTTGAAGTTTGAACATAACAGGAAAAGGTGTTTTGATTTGGTTAACTGGATCTGGGTCTTCAATTATTCAAGTTTGGTAAGCTACATTAAGTGTGATGTAGGAGAGCTGAAAGAGACAGATGAATCGGACTCGATTGGATTTAAGAATTCATCACTCTGGATCAACACAGTCAGAGGAGTCAGCCCTGGACCTGGAAAGGAACTACTATGGTCATCCTAATCCTTCATCCAGTTCTTCACCCTTGCAACCTTTTGCAGCAGGTGCTCAGCATTCTGAGAGCAATGCTGCCTACTTTTCTTGGCCTACATTGAGTCGGTGGAATGACGCAGCGGAAGATAGGGCCAACTATTTTGGAAACCTTCAAAAGGGAGTACTACCTGAAACTTTGGGTCGATTGCCGACAGGACAGCAAGCTACTACCTTGCTTGAACTGATGACTATTAGAGCATTTCATAGCAAGATCTTACGCCGATTTAGTCTTGGCACTGCTATTGGATTTCGGATTAGAGGAGGTGTTTTGACTGATATTCCAGCTATTCTTGTCTTCGTTGCCCGTAAAGTTCACAGGCAATGGCTCAACCATGTTCAGTGCCTACCTGCTGCCCTTGAGGTGGGGAATTTTGGTTCTTCTGGCTATGTTGCAGGTTTCTACATGGCTTTAGTGGATCTCCTTACACTTCTCTATTGAATTATTAATTATTTACTTTTGTTGTTTCCATTCTGGTTGTCTTTGTATTTAGTATTTACATATAGGTAATATATTGCTGCTATGATTTAGATTTATAAATAGGGAAAAAAACTATAGAATGGTAGACGGGAAATATTTAAAATACTGACTTGCTAAAAGTTTTCACAGTTCTTATTAATTGTTCAGGAGTGTGTTTAGTTGCAAATAAACCTATGATTTGGCATAAGAAACTGGTGTAGGTTTTTTTCTTTTACTAAATCATGCACTTAAATTTTTAGGGACATCAAACAGATGTTTTATTAAGGCTAAAAGCGGGGTGGTTCTCCACATGCTGATAAGGCAGTGAACTGTGAATGTCAGTTATTTATCTTTGGCCTACAACGGTCTTTTATGATAAAATGATTTAAGATTTTGCTAGTATGAAAAAGTAAGCTTCTCTCACATTTCCACCTACCTTTCCATTGGTCAATTTCCTCCTCTAACTTACACTAATCTGTCTTAATGTAAATCTCTTAGTTGCATTAACATAAGATTTTTCTATGCTTTTTAGTTGTCAAATGCTTATAGAATATAGTCTATCAAACTACAATATGTACTTTTGTCTTTTTTTTTTATAATTTAATTGGACAGGTTTAATGGACTAGTGCGAAACAAACAAATACTTTATAGCGATAACCTAACTAATTATAAAAGCTTTTTTCTTAAAAAATGCCATCTTATAGCAACAATGGAACCATATCAGTATTCTTAATCTAATGGTTGTTCTAATCTTTAACAAAGCTTTTCTATTTAATAAAGTTAAAGTCATTTCTTAATTTGCCAAACAGGGGCCAGGAGGTGTTTGGTGTGATGTGGATGTTGTGGAGTTCTCCTATTATGGTGCACCTGCGCAAACTCCTAAAGAACAATTATATACGGAGCTTGCTGATGGCTTAAGGGGAAGTGATTCATGTATTGGCTCTGGTTCTCAGGTACTTTTTCTTTGAAGAATCAATTTCTTGTGTGTTGCATTTTCTGTATACTAAATGCAAGTCAAAGGAAAATAATATTTCTTGATTTGATACTAGAGACATATCATCTTGCCATCATGGTCGTCATCATCGTATTATTTTGATGGAGTTAAATGCAGTTAAATATTTGATATTGTAGTGCTTCTACCATTCCGAATAGATTTGATGATAAGGTGTTGTAATTTGGTAGGAAACCAAGACTTTCTGAGATATCTTGGGTTCTCTGGGGTACCAGTTAATATAATTGGATAAGTATTTGCCAGTTTGCAGAAAAATTGACGTTTCCTCTTGGTTCAAATCAGGGTACAAACCTTGTACTAAATTATTTTTATTATACGTATTATAGCTTTTATTTTATGTTTCAACCTGTTCATTCTAAAATTTAGTCTTAAGAAAGTGTTACTGGTCTATGATAGAAGATATGGAGCAAATGTTGTTGGTGGATGATAAAAGATGTTGAGTAATTGTTGTTAATGATGAAAGGTTGAGGTTGCAGTAAAGATGAGTGCTTGCGGCTGGTAAACGTAAATTTGTCTTAAAATACAGATGGGATTACCAAATTAGCAATTACATTTTGGATTCAAATGGAAGTTTTCCTTCAATTCTTTTGACCTTACCAATTCAGGGTTTAGGTGTTGTCTTAATTGTTCCCAGCTTTTGTACGTGGTTGTGTGCATCTGTAGACTATCAAGCACTCAAAATGAAGTTTTGACTCTTGTTTTCAATGGACTGAGATAACAGTTTTCCATCACAGCAATAAATTTGTTTAGATACATTTCCATATGAAATGGTGGCTAAAATGGTGGAGCAGTCTAGTTGCAAACAAATAATTCTTTTTGTTTCTTTTGGGCCTTGATGGTTATGCTATGATGTTGACAGGAAGCTTCTTTCTTTTACTAGATAAAACTGGTGATAGTATATAAAACTCAATTTCAATTGTTGTTTTACTTTTAAAGTTGTTTCACAAACTGCTTTGATAAGATTGGTTCTTAGTCTTCCATATATTGCTTTGAGCTTCCTTTTACCTTGAACCTTGGTCTAATGCTGGCATCTGTCTGAAGTCCAGGTAATTTTTTTTCCCTTTTTTCCTTTATAATTTTTTACTCTTCTCCTTGAAGGTTGCAAGTCAAGAGACATACGGAACCCTGGGTGCTATTGTAAAAAGCCGAACAGGAAATCGAGAAGTTGGTTTTCTAACAAATCGACATGTGGCTGTTGATTTGGACTATCCAAACCAGAAAATGTTTCATCCATTACCACCCAGCCTTGGACCTGGTGTATATCTTGGTGCAGTTGAAAGAGCGACATCATTTATTACTGATGATCTCTGGTATGGCATTTTTGCTGGAACAAACCCAGGTAATGTAGTTCGAAATTGCAGATTATCACAAATATTTTACCTTTGGTGGTCAACAACCAGAAGTCTGCAGTCGAGATATTTGTCTGTCAAGAACCAACTCTCTTAAAAGCTTAAGCTATTAGGTGAAGGCTCATGAATGGTATTTTATATCTAACACACCCCCTCATGCAATAGCCCCTTGGGCTTGAAGCATGAACAATGCACAGGCCTAGCCTACCCTACCTTGTGCTGCTACATTTATTTAGAAGAATGGGGGCAGCAAAGATTGAAATCCTAACCACTTGGTCATAGAGGTTCTGATACTATATCAAGGACCAACTCTCTTAAAAGCTTAAACTGTGAGGTGAAGGCTCATGAATGGTTTTTTATCTGACATTGTCAATCTTAGAATTTGGTCTCTAACTTAATGTCATTATTAGTGTCAAATTAATAGGTGTTATGTTGCTGTTGTCTAGAAGTTAATTGAGTGGAGTTTCTTTAGAAAATTGTTTTGAGGAAGAACAAAAGTAGAGAAGTACCTGACTGTAGAAAGCTACCTCTAGGTTTAATATTGTTTAGTGGGTTTCCTGAGGGAATGCTCAGGATTCAAACTTTGGAACCCAAAATGAGTATTGTTTTACTATTGAGTTAAAGATCTTTCTTTTTGGAGCATTATCTTGAGAGGTGGAATCCTGCTGCTATTGAGGACGAATATAATGTTGGGGTTTTTCGGTTAATTATTTCATTGAGAAGGTGTTACATTGCTTAGCTCTCAACATGAAAAAAAATTGTACTGAATAATCCAAATTTTTTACTCTGCATTTTGTCTACTGCACTGACCGAGTTACCAGTCTTTTGTCTATGCTATGCTTGATAAAGTGAACCCTATAATGTGATACTGAATATTTGTTTCATCCCAACATCATCTACTTCATCTAATTCTTGCACCCTCCTCTGATACTTGGACATGTTGCTCTTTCGTAGCGATTTAAGTTCTTATAATGAGATAAAAGAGTATGTTTGATTTGTGTTTGTGTATTTCAAAAATGGCATGTCAGACTTGTGATAATCTCATTTTGAATTTGTTGGTTATGATTTTGCCTTAGAATTTTCCATTGGGTCCTGACCCCCACACTCCCACACATGCACATTACAATTTTGTTATCCTGCAGAAACATTTGTGCGAGCCGATGGGGCCTTCATCCCATTTGCAGAAGATTTCAATATGAACAATGTAACTACATCTGTAAAAGGTGTGGGCGAGATTGGCGATGTCAACATCATAGACTTGCAGTCTCCAATCAGCAGTCTCATTGGAAGGCAAGTGATTAAAGTTGGAAGAAGTTCTGGTTTGACTACAGGGACTATAATGGCCTATGCCCTAGAGTACAATGATGAGAAAGGAATTTGTTTTCTCACCGATTTTCTTGTTGTTGGTGAGAACCAGCAGACATTTGACCTTGAAGGTGACAGTGGAAGCCTCATTCTCTTGACTGGTCAGAATGGGGAGGAGCCACGGCCTGTTGGCATTATCTGGGGTGGGACAGCTAATCGGGGTCGTTTGAAACTAAAAGTTGGCCAACCCCCAGAAAATTGGACAAGTGGAGTTGACCTTGGCCGACTTCTTGATCTCCTTGAACTTGATCTCATAACAACAAACGAAGCACTTCAAGGTTTGTTTCTGATACATTCAGTTATTAATATTTCAATTCCCTTAATTAATAGAATCAGCTGTAAAAGACTGCAGAAATCTGGGTCTTACGGAGGGATGTAGGAATTTGGCATACATGCCAAATGTTACTAATTTCTGAATGAAAATCTGATTGAATTGGCTGAAGTCCAGGGTTTTGGAGAGGGATAGGGAATGTTAGATATAAAAAGCATTCCCAACTTGAATTCTTATTGGTGCTATTTTCACCCATAAGTAAATTCTTGTGATAAAAAAATTAATAACTTAATAAAGGCCTATATGTTTCAATTCTGCCTATGCTTGATAGAGATGTCCTCTTTGAAAAACTTCTGCATAAGAAAATCTGGCCAATGATCTTTGGGATTAGAGACTGGTGAGATGGTTTATGGCAGAAATTTCTGTCTCTGATTGGATTGATTCTGATCTCAAAAAAGGATTCTTCCCTATAATAAGTGCCCTGGACTTTGAACTGTGATGCTGCATTTCTATTCTTTATTTTGCTGTCCAAATTTTAAAATTTTGTGAAGGTATGTGTATGTTTACCTCTAAATGCTATGTATTGCATAAATTTCTTGAGTTCTTTTTTAGTGATTGGTTTGCGACTTTGAGGTATAATTATATGTTCTTTTGCTGCAAGGTTGCAAATTAATATTTAAATTCAAAACTTTGGTACTGGGTTTTGCTTGTTTGAAAACACAGGTTAAACTTTTGATTGGCTAAGATTTCACATAGTAGTATTAATTGCACAAGACTCGTTGTATTCTCATCGTAGCAGGTGGAACTCACATCAAAGATTTGGCTATTGTTAGTGGATTCATTGTAGAAGCGTATCATCAACTATTAAGTGGTTGTTTCTGGTCATTCAGTATCCTTAAACCAAATTTTCAAATCAATTGAGGTTCAAGTGTCTTTATCTGGCAATAACTTGTGCATTTATGAATTAAACACGTGTTAGTAAAAAGCAGCTGGGCTGCTCACTTTCTAAACATCATTTCCAATAATAAATATTGCTGCTTTTCTTCAAGTATTTAAGAGCTAGCAACTTCTGTTTTAGACAAAATTCACATGTCTGTCTTATCTCATTCTTATTCTCATGAGTAGAATATTCTTTAATGAGCTACCAATTTGATTTTCTATGCATTTTCTTGTCTCTCTTTTGATTGCCTTATTTTTTTGTGCATGAATTCGCTTCCTTAATTCTTTCTTGCGGCTCATGCATACACTACCTATACACAAATATCTTTTACCCCATTGGTTGTTTCTTTCTTTCTTTCAGCAACTTATGAAGATAGTTGACTTGTTTTAATTCAATTGCAGAATGCATGTATCCTTCTGTGAAGGTTCAAAACTTGCAAAACATACAAAAATGCATTGATGTAAAATTTATAGAAAATAATTCTTTAGTGATGTTAGAGATGCCTTTCAGGCTCTGGGTGGGTGTTCAGATATGGAGAATGGTTCTTGCCTGTCTTATTGGATAAAGAGGAATGAGCATGTCTGTAATTGCAAGGAAAGACTTTGGAAGAGGAGAGTTCTTTTTTTAATTGTTTGTTTGTTTGTTTGGTGCTTGAAATGTTTTCCATCTAGCTCTAGTGTGTCTTTCTGGAGTTTGGATTATATGACTTTCAGCCCAAATTATTTTTTCCCCCTGTTCTGTTTACCTAAGAGGGTAACTTTTTGCATATATCCTATGTACTTGGTTGGGTCCCATTGTCTTCTTTAATGCATTGCTTATTATAAGATTATATAGCATAAGGTTAGACAAGGAACTTAATAGCAAACTAGAGTTTCTTCTTTTTTGGGGGGGGGGGGGGGGGGGGGGGGGGGGGAGGAGGCGCTTGTCTTTCTTTCATTCATAAGGATGAATGACCCTTAAGCCCCTCAAAATCACAAGCCCATTGGCTGACTGAGTAAAGATGGGGTGAAATATGCAAGTCTACTACTTTCACTCTGGTGGATGCCATGCCATATAGAGGTTTTAAGGCAGGAACCCCCCTTTGCTGCCAAACCATTTTTAGAAAGGGGGCTGGAGCATGACTGACTATATCCTAGTTTTCGATTATTTATTTATTTGCTGAACATTTTCAGCTGACTTTCCCTTTCTTTGGTCATTTCATAGCTGCGGTGCAAGAGCAAAGGAATGGTTCTGCTGCTGGAATTGATTCTACAGTTGGAGAATCCTCTCCCACTGTGCCAACAAAAGAAAAGCTTGAAGAGAACTTTGAGCCTTTTTGCATGAATATCCAGAAAGTTCCAGTTGAAGATGAACCTTCCCAAAGAGTTAACCCATCATTAAGGCCCTGTGAATTTCATATCAGAAATGAGATTGAAACAGCTCCAAATGTAGAACACCAGTTCATTCCAAGTTATGCAGGCAAGTCTCCAGTACATCAAAGCTACCCAAAAGAAGACTTAGAATTTAAAAGTCTTTCTGAACTTAGGAATGGCCCTGATGAAGATAATTTTGTTTCCTTGCATTTAGGAGAGCCTGAAACAAAGAGAAGAAAGCACTCAAATTCTTCTTTTAGCTTCAAAGAATTAAAGTAACTAGTAGGATAAAAATTGAAGTAAAATGCAGAATATGGACTCAATGAAGCGACTGTCTCATTTGCATGGCTTTTCTTTACGCCTTAGAAACACAAAGGCCTTTAGCATGTGGTGGCTAGTATAGGAGGTGCTTCAAAAGCAAAGGACAAACAAGGTTCACTTCTTCTGGATAAAATTCTTATTCTTTTTTTTTTTTTTCCATGTTTTGATAAAGTGATGATATTAGTCACATGTGGGTTATATAATGTTTTATAGAGGACATTTAGCCTGCACTGTGTTAAATGAATCTTTGATTTATACCTCTTTGTAGACTATTGTATCATAAGCACTCCTAAAAGGGGAGCCGCTATTGTAAGTTAAAGGAATGTTAAATATATACTTGTCAAGCAGCTTCAGTCTATTCAATATTGATGTTTTATCCTTCTTGTACTTTAGCATCAGTTTATTCAGTATTAATCTGTCCTTCAAATTTTTATCCCTTTTTTTTATGAGACAACTGATGATTTTATGTATAAGGCAATTACTAGCCTTGTGTGGTATTCCTCTGTTGATGATCTATTCTTTTTAATGGTGCAGTGAAGGATGAGTTGAATATTCTTGTGCTGGCTTTTTGTGGTCACTAAAAAAAATATTTTTGACATAGTTGGGTAAGAGTAGGAGTCAATGGCTGCCATGCTAGCTCAGTAGGGGTGTAAGTGGGTAGTTTAGTTTAGTTTTTAATAAAAAATAAATCTGAATTAATCAAAATCAATTGGTTTGATTTGGTTCAATTTTTGTGTTTTTTGATAGTTAAATCCGAATCAAACCGAACTGAATTTCTATGGATTGGTTTGGTTCGAGTGATCGGGTTGGTTATTTTTTTAACACAAAAATTAGTTAAATAATTAGTTTTTCATAACAAAAAAAAACATAATAAATCTATGAAAAAATTTTAAAAATAAAATTAAATTTATTGATTTGAACACTAATAATTATTTCATGTTTTAAAATGTGTATTAAAAGGTTCATAAAGAGGGAATAAAGAAACATATTGATATTTGTATTAAGAAATTATATTTGAATAAGTTTAAAAAAAATTCAAGAGAGATTTAACTTGACAATTTATATACTATTACTATTCAATTAAAGAGGAAGTTGTAAAGCTACTAACCTGAAGGTATATATGTAACTAATTGAACTCCTAAGGACATAAGTGAAGCTAATGAAAACTTGATTAGTTGAACTTTGAATTAGCAACCTATCGAATTTAAAGTCTCCAACCTTTACAGTCATATCTTCATCCAAGAGAATGTTGTTGGGTTTCAAATCACAATGCACAATAGGAACTTTACTATCATTGTGCAAGTAATCCAATGCACAAGCAGTATCAATATCTATATTCAGTCTCTTTATAAAGTTCAACTCATTTTCGTTTGCATGTTTTCTCTTCTCCTTAATCCAATCTTCCAAGCTCCCATTACTTAAGTACTCATAAATTAGAGTTAGAAATTCATTATTTTTAAAGTCAATACTAGAACATTTAAAGTCAATTCATTGTTTCCAAGCTTTCAAGTTCAGATGATGTTGTTGCTGTTACCTTCAATTTTCTATTCTTTATGTATAGTAGCAAACAAATTGTCAGATATAATATCAGTGTTACCACTGTGGCTATGATAATGTAATATCTAACATGTCTTCTTCTATGACCATGAGGCTCATATGCAAAATGCAAGCAAAGTTTTTTATTGCTTTCTAAATGGACAGCAAAGAGATTTTGAAAAACTCCACTACTAGGAATAGTTCTTTTTAAATCATTATAAGAGAGGTTCAAAAGCTGAAATACATGTAGATTTTGAAACTCAATAGGAATGGATCCAGAAAGTTGGTTAGAGGAAAGATCTAAAGTTTCCAAACCTCTCACCTCTCTAAGAGTTTTTGGAATAGTACTTAATAGCATATTCTTGGCTAAAAACAAATTTTTCAAGCTCAGACAATTGCTGAATGAGTTGGGGATGTCACCAAACAATTGTTAATTTTTCAATTTTTCAATATATACTATGCCTAATATTGACTAGAGTTAATTTTATAATCTAACCAACTTATTTAAGAAACTGATGATGAAATAAGTTAAAAAATTAGTAATTATGCAAACCATGACTAATTATTATTAATAGAGTTAAAACACTAGTGTCTCTTTCTGTGTTGGACGAATGGCACGGCCCGAACTGTAGCGGAGCAGATCTAGCTTGAGCTATGATGGAGCAGAACTTACGGTGAGTTGCTGTGTCAGTGAGCAGAACCGAACATTTGGCAGAAGAGTTTTCTAGCCTTCTGCGTTGGACGAAGACGGCGTTTTACGGGTTATGAACTGGGAAAGTATTACAAAAAATCTAAACAACAAGTAGTAGTCAAAAAAGGTTGTAGCATAAATTAAAAAATAATAATAATAATAAAATATATAAATATATGATTTGGTTCAGTTTGGTTTGGTTTAGTTTTAAAATTTCAAATCTGAAAACTGAACCAATTAAGTTTTAATTGGTTTGGATTTTACCCGAACTAATCAATATACTCAAACCAAACTGAATCAATTTAATTAGTTTGATTTGGATTAATTGGATTTGTCAAGTTATCTAAACCAATTTACACCCCTACAGCATTTTGAATTTGAGCTTGAAAAAAACTAATTTAAGCCCAGTTGTGCTTAGATGAAGTTTGTCTATATTTGAGTCTTGCGATTGCATTTGGTACAGTTGCATACATTTAAACCTTTATCTAATCAATCTCATTCAAACGACCTGATACAGCCACAATTGTTAACATGGTTTACACGAGTCTATAAACATACTAATGGCAAAACCATTATGTGTTGTATTTCAGCTTGACATCACCTTGAATCAAAATTGTGGACCTGTAATCAAGGTTGTAGGTTGTTCCTCTAAAGTTGGTAGTTTTTGCTGACCATTACAAGTGAACTGTAAGAAAGACAAATATCACTTTTTGATTTGGTATGGCTTTTTCTACGGTAAACATTTTTTTAAATGTGTGGTTTGGTCATGTACAACATTTGTTAAAATTACACATTATTTTCTTTATATATTGATATAAATTCTTGAAAATGATTATTAAAAAGTACGTAACTTTGATAATTATTTATAAATGCAGATGTCTGGAATTTCTAAATATAAATTTTAAGTTTGCTTTTTTATAAAAATAGAAAGAGTTAAACTTATGTTTTTTGGTGCAGATAAGAAAATTAGAAATTGATCAGAAAATTCCTTGTAACAATTAACAAATCTAAAAATTAAAGAAGTGATAATGCGCTTAACTATATATTATACTCATCTTTGTCGCTAGTACAACTCTTTGAGAATAGGTTTGGTATCCTCTTAAAATAAGAGATATATGAAAGTTTGCATGAAAAACCCATCCTTAAAATTTTCACCTTCAAGAAAGTACAAGTCTAACTCGTAGGGCACGTTTGACACGATATATAAGATTTGATAAGATAAACTTATATAATACATTATGACTTTATCAGTTGTATGATGTGATCACAATATTTTATAAGTTTATCCATCATATCCTTATTATACATTAAAATAATGTATAACTTAATCAAACCTTAGAGGATGGGATTAGACCTGATTAAGTTTTGATGGATAAGATTATCTGAAAATATTCTTCTTATAACCCTATCACTCAAACACCAATCCTTGGTTGTTTCGTTGGCGGCAAGGATTCGCGGCAATGGACTCAGATAGAGGTAAGGAAACACGGCTGATAGGTGTCTGGGTTTTCTAGTTTGGACGACAATGGGTCTGAGTTTGGGTTTGGCCACTGGTGGCTCGACGGTGGCATGAGGTTGGGTGGTGGGGGAAGGTGGCGATTCTAGATCGTGGTGAGTCAGTGGTCTGTAGCAGTGATCTGACAGATCCCAGTGATTATAGGTGCGGGTTTGTGGGTTTTGGGTGGTTCAAGGCTGAGGCTTGACGATGGCAAAGTGGTTCTAGCGGTAAAGCTCCGACAGCGGTTCTGACGTGGTGATGTGGGGTTTGGTGCTAGGGAAGATTTGGTTGGTGTTTGGAGATGGCCATATGCGAAGAACCCAGGTCATCGTCCACGAGAGCCACTGCATAGCTGCGACCAAAAAGGCAAACCCAACTATATCAATTGCCACACCGTCGCAGGTTGCCGGGGCTCAGCCGCTTAAACTTACTATCAAAGTCACATTCTGTTATAGATAATATATTATATAATGTCACACCAAACACTAGATAATATTAAAATTTTTTCAAGTCATATATTATCAGGTCTAATACAATTAGATATTATCCTATCCTGCATATCAAACGGACCCTTAATGTTTATAAAACTTAGTTTTACTAGTGACTCAAATTTTAATTAGACCCACCTAAACTTTAATTATCTTTTATCATATCAAGCTTTCAAAATAACTATTTTTTTGGCACAACAAGAAGACTTTTTATTCTTAGAAATTAAATTTATGCTGCAATATTTCAAATAATATTTAGCATAAAACTCCAAAATCTAACTGTTAAGAAAAAATAGAGATTTTTTTTTTGTTTTAGATAGTTTTAACTGTCCAAATATGCATGTGATAATTTTTCCGTGCTTGGAAATTTGTCAGAAGATTTTCAAATGACCGTTTTAATTTTTTGACATTTTTTATGGCACAAGGTGATAAAAGAGTAAGGATGGTTGCATATGTACTTTACTTACGTAGTCCTCTGCATGTCACTGATAACAACCAAAAGTCTTAGCTAAGGAAAATAATTAACTTTGAATGAATTAGAAGCAGTACTCTTGGTTGGAAGGGAATGATCTAGGGGTGGTCTAGGACACTCTTACAAACCTCCCTTTGTTGCCTTTACACATCATAGCAAGCTTCTTCACATTATTGAAGGACTAGCATTATAGCATGGTTGCAAGCGGACTACATCTTGAATTAATGTCCCTTTTCAAATTCCTTAAATAACGTAAAATGGTTTGCTCCTCTAATTCCATTAAATATCACACCACTTCAAAGTAAGGTGATTAAACTCAATACTTCTTTCACACTCATATTTATTGTTGTGAAGTTAGAAATTTGAGGAACATATCCCTTTATTGTTTTCAAGCAAGATCTTCTTTAATTTTTTCATTTTCTCCAAAGTTCTTTTTTTTTTTTTCTCTTTTTCAAATTCACTCCATTATTTCTTGGAAACCAACTTAAAAACTTTTTTAACTCAAACGACTAGTTCAATACTCCCTTGGGTCAAAAAAAGTATCACTTTAGGAAAATTATTTTGTTTCAATTTATCTGTTGTTTTAGAAAATTAAGAAAGTATTAATTATGTTTTTTCATCTTTATCTTTGTCTCTTGGTATTTTCACCAAATGGAATGAGAGAAAGCATTAATAGAGTGATAATATTTTAAGAATTTCAATAAAAGATAATTTAGTCAAATGTAGTTACATTTTCTTGAAATTGAAACTTGTTCTAAATGGGGTTTAAATTGATACCTAAATTGGTTGACAATGGTGGTTTCTTCCGATGTACGGTGGTTGCAACGATGGTGTAAGGGAGTGAGTACTTACAAAAGATACTTCGATGCTCAAGTTAGACTATACACAAAATGAATAGTATTTAGAATTAGATGCATACATTTGTTACCTTAAGTGGTATTTATAGAAGCGTCTTAGGTGATAAGAATCATAGTTAAATCTACATCAAATGTTGTTAATTAGGAAAATAATTCAATGAGATTGTTATCTCTAATAATTAATTCCTCTATGTATGAAAGATGTAATTGATGTTCATATCTATGAGGAATCCTCTGAGAGATTTAATCCTCATAAATAGATAGATTTACTTATCTAATAGCGCTCATAAATATCTAGGATCCAATTTTAGCGGGTCAGGTTATTCATGAACCGCTAACCCGAAACCCGATCCAGAACAGTTGCCCCCAGCTTGGCGTTTAGATGTGACAGCTGAATGTCAAGATATCCGAGCTCAACACGAGCAAACGGCACGCATGGGACAAAAGGATCCAAGACATAAGATAAATGCTGGATCTCATGATGTTTTTTACCAAAGGGTCGAGGTTCACAATATGACGTAGAATGCCCCTAGTGTTAATGAATGAGGCCTGGATTCGGAATGGATCACTCTGCTTAAAGTCATTACATCGTCATCCATGATTCAAAGTAGGCTGCCCCCATACAGATCTTGTTCATGGGACCCATTTAATTTTGAAAATAATATGATTTTGAACCGAGATCGGTATTATGATTTATCATAATCATGATCCAAGTCTGTGATCCGATTTATATATTCTCATACAACATCATGCGTCATTTCAGCTTTGAGCGTTGTCATTTCAACTGCTCTGTAAAGTGTAGTACGTCGCATGGCTAAATGGTATTGGAAGTCATCGTTTGGGATTTATACTGCCATGATTACTATTTCAAATTTGATGTGAATTCCCTATTTTATTCCTTCTCAAGGCGATGATTGGGGGTGGTTTTCCCTCGCCTATAGATAGGGAGTGAGGGATTTTCCTATCACTCTTTTTCTTTCTTTGCATTTCTGCTTCCTTTTCTAGCAACCTAGGCGATTTTTGCCGACTTTCCGGTAAGACTCCAGCGACCATTTTCTTGTAATTTCAGCCTCTCAACACATTTTCCTTCTTCAAAAACAAGGTACTTCCTTTCCCACTTTAATTTTCTTCCATAATCTTTCATTGTGATAGAGAAAATGTTGCAAAACAATGATGAGGAGAGTGTTTCCTTAGAAACTCTTAGTACTCTGCCATCTCCATCCCCTCAGGCGCAACGAAGAAGTTCTACTCATGGTGGAAACTCTGATAGAGGTCCGAGGCCAATAATCAGGATGGATATCCTAGAGGCATTACAAAAGGCGGATCGTGCAAGAGAACTTGCAAGACAAAGAACAACATGTCCGCTCTTCGTGCTCATAATAGAGTTAGAGAATCTTAGTGAGTATTCTTCTAATTTTAAGGTGCAGCCTCTGTAGGTAAAGCTACCAACACTGATATGGCACGTCGGAGAGCGGCCGCTTCAGAATTGAGGGAGCACATTTTCTCGAAAGACATCGGCCTATACCAATGGGTTGACCAAGAAGTTTAAGGCACTCCCTCAATTGTAGAGAGCTCAGAGGACGCATGTGCTAAGCAAGAATACCTTCACCTTACTGAGGACCGATTAAGGGACGAAGAATATGTAGTTCAAGCTCCGTCTGACCAAGAAAGGGTCTGCTCAACGAGGACAGAGGGCGACCACTTCAATTTTTTCTAATTATTGTAATATATCTGTTTCCTGTTTGTAGAAATTATGGCACCTTTTGGGGATCTTAAAGCTCTTGCCCTACGGTTGGCCCAAAGGAAAGCCGGGGCCTTGGGGATCTGGATCCCAGCCCACGGTCGTTGTTTCACCTCCTCAACCAATGGTGGCTATTCCTCCTCCTCAACTTGCTATCCAAGAGGCAGATCCCAGATCTCCTGTGCAATCTATTCAGCCTTGGAAGAGGAAGGCAGAAGGACAAAGGGAGCAAAGAAGAAAAAGACTGGTTATCAAGGCTGCTCCCCTTGACCTTACTACTGGTCGGGAGTCTGAAATCTCGGAGGGTGTACCTCTGCACTTTTCTAGAGGGTCAATTTAGGGCAGAGGGGTTGATCTCGCAAATCATTGACAACATTCTTCTATCCTCAGCTGACCAAGACGTCCTAATATAGCAGGACTTGATAAAGCTTCCCCGGGATGCTCAAGTGCGGGGCTCTGTGCAATGCTTCCTTTCTCCGATTTTTGAAGTCAACTTTCTAGTATGTTCATCAAACTCAGGAGTTGGAGAAAGAGTTAAACGCCCTCTGGGGTGAAAAGTGGGGGCTCGAGCTGGAAATTACTCAGAAAGACGGCAGCTTGCCTAAGTCAATGAGGAGCTCAGCCTGCGTAGGGCTGAGATCTTAGTACTCCAAGCCAAAGTTACTAAGGGGGTCGTTAAGGTATCCGAGCTTTGGGCCCAAGTTGCTGAAGGGGTGGCTTGGGAGAACAATTATAAAGATCAATTATCTTCTGCCGAGTCCAGCCTAACCACCCTTCGAACAGAGAATGAGATTCTCCACTAGTCTAAGGCTAAACTTAAAAATGATATTATATATCATGAAGATGAATGAGCTAACTCGGTCGATGAATCTTTCTCAAATGCACTCACACAACTTCACCTGCTGAACCTGGACCTTATTGACGAGGGAACTAGTTCGAGGAAGGTGGTTTGGGATGGCCACATTGTGGATGTCATTTCCTGAAGCCACTCTTGTGAATCAAGTTCCTGCGATGGCGGAGGTCGGTGAGGAAGAGGGAGAGGAGAATTCAGAGGGTGATCTAGTAGAGGAGGCCAAGGTGGAAGAAGAGCCTACCCCGGAGAAGCCTGCCCTAGAAGCCTGATTCTTCCTTCTTGTCATTTAAATTTGCCCCCTACGTGGAGTTTTTATTTTATCTGTAAATGAACAAGTCTTGGTGATAACTCCATGAAATGTAGTTATTTGTACCTTATATCTGTGCTATATTGATAGCTTAGTCCTTGTTATTCTGCGTATATGAAAGGTTTTAGGCTTATATTTGTCAAACTCCATTTTGATATCTTCTTATATAGTTTTGAACAAATTGTACAAATTCTATAAGTGATTAAGTATATTTGCAATTGTTATTGACTTGGTGATTTCTCTATTACAGGAAGAGCTACAAACAAACAGATTGGTGGAATATTTGGATCAACATTGGATGAGAAAGTCCAAGAGAAAGCCAAGTGTGAAGTTCAACAATTCACGCTGTGGCACAAGCATGTTTATGTCTCGGCGTCATGCATTTTCCTGTTTCAGAACAGAAACCCAAGGCTAGAGCGCCGTGGAGCAAAGGAGCGTATGTTGCGGCATGGTGACCTAAATTGAGTACGTGTCGTGGCTTGATATGTGTGGCGCCGTGGTGTGACCCTGTTTTCTGAGCTTATAAATATTATTTTATTAATTTTGGTTTAGAGAGCTTCTGAGGTTTAGAGAACCTGCGCTTGGTTTTCACGGTTAGAGGCTAAGAGGAGGCTAAGGGAGCTAAGGTTGGAGGACTTCTTCCTCATGGAGGAGGATTCAAGCATCAAAGATCACATCCATGAGCTTCCTTCCCTTTTCCCTCTTCTTCTTTCTCTCCCTTGTATCATGAACATGGTTTTTGATGTATATTTCATGTTCAATGAGTAGCTCAACTGTATTAGGGATTACTTTGGATCCTTTTATGGATATTATTAATTTTGTACTTCTTTGAGTTTATATCGATGTTTGGTTTTGTTCAATCATATGATTCTTAATGCTCTTGATTGTCTGATAAACTTTTAAATGATTTATTGAAATCTGATGAACCTAGACATAGGAATTTAAATTTGAGATCATATGTATGGTTGATGTATATTTGATTTCATTCTCATGGAGGGGATAAGTTGATTCACTAATGTGATAGAAATATATCTCTTAGCCATGCATAGCAGGTGCTTGAGAATAAACCTTAATAAGTGGATTTTATGTTAACTCTCATGGAAACATAGTAAGTTAGGCAATTGAAGCATGGTTGATTGACCTAGACATAGGCTTTTAACTAAATTAGATTCTCAATCTAACTAAACAATTCATTTATGTTGATTAAGAGGATTGCATATTGCTAATTGAAGTAGGAGGTGAAGAAGGATTTCCTAATCTCTATCCATTATCTTTATTTCCAATTTATCGCTTTTCAGTCTTTAGTTTATATGTTTTTCCTTATTTTTATGTTCTTGAATAGAATTACTTAAACTATTAGTTGATATTTAGCTTTGGAAGTATCCTTATCCTCGTGGGAACGATATCTTACTTTTCACTGTATTACTTGTTTGATTCGTGCACTTGTGGCCTATAAAGGGACAAACAAGTTTTTGACGCTGTTGCCGGGGATAACAGTTAATTTCTATATTGCTAATATTGACAACAAGTTTATTTAGTTCTAATTCAAGTTTTGTATAGTTTATTTTTATTTAAGTTTTCATTCTGTTGAGTTTTAGGTACAATAATAATGGTGGATGACCATAATCATATGAGGCCCTTGCGGGAGTTCGCGACTCTTAAAAAGGAAAACCTTCAATCAAGTATAAGAAGACCACTCATCCGCACAAATAATTTTGACAAAGTCCTGTCGGGACTATAACTCAAGCCTTTTTTAAGAGGGAACCCAAGTTTATGTTTTTGTCTTTACTTATTGGATTAATTAAGTAGTATGTTTGATTTTGTGGTTTTATTGGATTTTTGTTATATAAACTATATTTTAACTATGTAGACAAGTTTTATAGGTGTTGGAGACACATTTGGGGTAGGAGTTGTGGCCAAACTGTTTTTGCTGCAGAATTCTGCAGACCAACTCCTCATGCCGCGACGCAAAGGGCCACTGTGCATTTCTAGGCCAAAATCCAGAGAGCTAAGCGCCGCAGCGTGTACACATTTGCGCTGCGGCATGCTTATGAAATTTTTAAAAAAAAATTGAATGATGAATGTCGTGGCGTAGCTGTGAATGTCGCGGCCTAAGTTTGAATGTTGAAGAATGTCGTGGCGTGAATGTCGTGCGCCACGGCGTTACTAGGTTTTTTGTGTGCGCTGCAACGTGGCTGTTTTATTCCACGATGTACAACCCTGTTTTGTACATATTTTCTTTTATTTTTCATGTTTTTTTATATTTTAGTATGCTCAGACTAACAGTGTAAATATTTTTGACAAATTTAGGTACCCTATGCACCAAGCATAGTGAGTACGCTATCTCACTTCGGTTTGGGGGAGTATTATTACATGTTTTGGATATATAATGTTTAATGTATAACAGGTGATGATGTTTACTGTATGCAGTAGTGATAGCCTCCATGTTATAATGTTTATATTTACTTTGGCTATTACTAAAGGTTAATGATGAAAATTTTTCAATTTTTAACATTATGTACATAATGTTATGCATGCTTGAATTGAGAAAGTTGGATCTATTTGAATGTATGACATTTTGCCAATTGCTAGTGTAGTTGGTTGTCTAATGATATAAAATATTGTTATTTGTCCCCTTTTCAGTGAAATCATTTGCGATCATGAAGCATGTGAAATAATGTAATTACTTTTTATGCATGATTTACATCCCACTTATATGCACGTGTAACTTTAAAAATGATAAGAGTGCATGTCTAGAAAAAGTTTATGGCTGTACATGTAGAGTTTCGATTATCCAATAAATTGTTTTTAAACTCTCCTGAGATGAAATCCTAGGTTATGCATGATTAAGGAAATGATTAGGGCATTGTTTAGACCGATTGAACCTTAAAAACTTACCTTGATATGATTATATCTTTAAGTCTCCTTTTGAAGCTTTATAAATGTTCGGCCTTATATGTTTTTATTCACCTTAGTATTCCTTACCCTGTAACCATTCTAATGCATGTGAAAGCATTATATTTTCTTTTTACCATCATTGTTTGTTGAGTACATGATAAGTTATTTCTTGAACTAAGTATAGTGATTAGGGGTATTAATGCATATTCAATACAAAATGAGCCTGATGGAACCAGATGTAGTCAAAGAAAGACAAAAAAGCATTGCTTTGCAAAATTCAAAAAAAAAAGCAAGGAAATGTCATAAGAAAAGAAAAGTATGAAAAACATTGAATGGTTCTGGAGACTTTTCTTCTTTCACTTTGGAATACCCTACTAATATCAATTGGAGGCTCAAATCTTAAAATAGCATGTTATGTTTCTCAATGTTTGTACTATATCCTTTCTAGTTCTTTTCTTACGCCCATAACCCTTGGTCTGCTGTTGAAGTCCCTTTTAATCCTCAGTTGTGTGTGATTTACATTAGTGGAAAGTGAGTTTAGATTCAATTTTGTGGATTATATGATTCATATATATATATGCTTATAAACTTATCCAGATGAGTATGACTTGACTAGGAGAAGTTTATCTTGCATGTTTGTAGAAAATGTGAATTGCATAAAAGGATGCTTGGATTGTTAGCATGTTAAGGATTGTGTATGTGTGGAGCTGATTATGAGGCATTAGTACTTTTTGAGAACTATAAAATCATTATGCACTGGGTGCAGTTTAAATGGAAAATTGAAATTTTATTAGATGCTGAATGAATCTTTAAGCATAAATTGTTAAGCATATTTACTTAGTCATACTTTGTTTTGCTTGAGGACTAACAAAAATCTAGGTTTGGGGGTGTGATAACTCCATGAAATATAATTATTTGTGCCTTATATCTGTGCTATATTAATAGCTTAGACTTTGTTATTCTGCATATATGGAAGGTTTTAGACTTATATTTGTCAAACTCTATTTTGATATCCTCCTATATAGTTTTGAGCAAATTATGCAAATTCTGTAAGTGATTAAGTAGATTTGCAATTGTTATTGACTTGGAGATTTTTCTATTGTAGGAAGAGCTGCAAACAAGCAGATTGGTGGAATATTTGGACCAACATTGGATGAGAAAGCCTAAGAGAAAGCCAAGTGTAAAGTTTAGCAGCTCACGTCGCGACGTGGTGCATTCCCCTATTTCAGAACAGAAACCCAAGGCTAGAGCGCTGTGGCACAAATGAGCATATATCGGGGCATGGTGACCTAAATTGAGTATGCGCCGCGGCGTGATATATATGGCACTGCGGCGTGACCCTATTTTCTGAGCCTATAAATACTGTTTTATTAGTTTTTGTTAAGAGAGCTTTTGAGGTTTAGAGAAGTTGTGCTCGGTTTTCACATTGGAGGCTGAGAGGAGACTAGGAGAGCTAAGGTTGGAGGTCATCTTCTTCATAGAGGAGGATTCAAGCATCAAATATCACATTCATGAGCTTTCTTCCCTTTTCCCTCTTCTTCCTTCTCTCCCTTGTATCATGAACATAGTTTTTTATGTATATTTTCATGTTCAATGAGTAGCTCAATTGTATTAAGGATTACTTTGGATCCTTTTATGGGTATTGTTGATTTTGTACTTGTTTGAGTTTATATCGATGTTTGGTTTTGTTCAATCATATGGTTCTTAATGCTCTTGATTGTTTGATAAACTTTTTAAGTGATTTGTTAAAATATGGTAAACCTAGACATAGGAATTTAGATTTGAGATCATATGTATGGTTGATGCATGTTCGATTTCATTCTCATGGAGGGGATAAGTTGATTCGCTAATGGGATAGAAATATACCTCTTAGCCATGCATAGCAAGTGTTTAAGAATAGACCTTAATGAGTGGATTTTGTGTTAACTCTCATGGAAACATAGTGAGTTGTGCAACTGAAGTATGGTTGATTGACCTAGACATAGACTTTTAACTAAAGTAGATTTTTAAACTAACTAAACAATTCATTTATGTTGATTAAGAGGATTGTATGTTACCAATTGAAGTAGAAGATGAAGAAGGATTCCCTAATCTCTATCCATTATCTTTATATCCAATTTATCACTTTTCAGTCTTTAATTTATATGTTTTTTCTTATTTTTATGTTTTTGAATAGAATTACTTAAGCTATTAGTTGATATTTAGCTTTGGAAGTATCCTTATCCTCGTGAGAATGATATCTTACTTTTCACTGTATTACTTGTTCGATCTGTGTACTTACGGCCTATAAAGGGACAAACACCTGTTTTCAGGCATTTATTTAATTTCAGCACTTAGAATATTTTCTTCATATTCCTATTGCCTTTTTTGTTTCCTCACTGAGATGGGTTCAACACTCGATCTCGATGATTCCACTTACACTTAGTGCATATTCTTGCTTTTATTCAACCGAGATAAGTCCAACGCTCGATCTTGATATTTCTATTCTATATTTAATGAATACTCATGTTTTTCCTAACTGAGATGGGTCTAACACTCGATCTCGGTGGTTCTTCTTTTACACTTAGTGAACACTCATGTTTTTTTCAACTAAGATGGACCTAACGCTCAATCTCGGTGTTTCTTTTACACTTAGTGAAAGCTCGATTTATTTATCAGAAATGTTTCTTCATTTTTGTTTACACTTAGTCAAATTTTTAAGTGTGAAACTACGAAGTATGATTTTGACACAAAAGCCTCTTGGAGTGACGTCCACATATCTCAGGAAATGATCTACTTTCTTTACCCATTTAAACCTTTTTAGGTTTATGGGTTAAGGTCAAGCTCAATGCTGAAACTATAAAGTATAAATTTTTGACACAGAAGCCTCGTGGAGTGGCGCCCACATATCCTAGATTAGGTTGAATATGTTTAACCTCTTTAAACCTTTTTAGGCTTATGGGTGTAGGTTAGGCTCACTAAGGTACGAGTTAGAACCCTTAAAAGTATGATTTTGACACGAAAGCCTCTTGGAGTGGCGTCCACATATCCCAGCCTATGGTCGAATACTTTTAACCTCTTTAAACTTTTATGTTTATGAGTTAAGGTCAGGCTCATTAGGGTACGAGCTAAAACCCTTAAAAGTATGATTTTGACACGGAAGCCTCTTGGAGTGGCGTCCATATATCCAGGGCTACGGTCGAATACTCTTAACCTCTTCAAACTTTTATGTTTATAGGTTAAGGTCAAGCTCATTAGGATATGGGCTAAAACTCTTAAAAATATAATTTTAACACTGAAGCCTCTTGGAGTGGCATCCACATTTCTCGGGCTACAGTAAAATACTTTTATCCTCTTTAAACTTTTATATTTATGGGTTAAGATCAAGCTCATTATGGTATAAGCTAAAACCCTTAAAAGTATAATTTTAACATGGAAGCTTCTTAGAGTGGCGTCCACATATCTCGGGTTACAGTCGAATACTCTTAACCTCTTTAAACTTTTATGTTTATGGATTAAGGTCAAGCTCATTAGGGCATGAGTTAAAACCCTTAAAAGTATGATTTTGACACGGAAGCCTCTTGGAGTGGCATCCGCATAATCTCTTTAAACTTTTATGTTTATAGGTTAAGGTCAGGCTCATTAGGGTATGAGCTAAAACCCTTAAAGTATGATTTTGACAAGGAAGCTTCTTGAAGTGATGTCCACATATCTCGGGCTACGGTCAAATACTCTTAACCTCTTTAAACTTTTATGTTTATGGGTTAAGGTTAGGCTCATCAGGGTATGTGCTAAAACTCTTGAATTCACTTCTTGAACTCAGATATCGGTCAAGTGGATTCCCCTTTTTGACCTTCATTTAGGTATTGGAATATCTGATCTTAATTGGGCCTTATATTCCTCAGACTATTCCAAGGTACGATCACCTTGTGGGTTGCAATAGTTATAAATGAATAAAATAATCAAGTGTTAGAAAAATAATGATTGGTTTATTCATGTCAGAACTTGTCACTTATATGATAATAATTAAAGGCATCTAGGATGAGCCTGAGCCAGGATAATGATTGGTTTATTCATGTCAGAAGGATAATAATTCACTCTAGGATGGGCTTGCGCCATAATTCTTATTCCTCGCAAGTGAGCGTTTTCTTTGGTATGGTGAAGACGGGCTTCTCCGAGGGCTGTAGCTTCATTTTTTGTAATTTTGTCCTCCCTTTTTATTTTTTTTCTGAGATTGACGCATATACTGGCCTAGACGGTCATCCCGGACCAAAGATTCAATGGCACCTTGAAGGTTGATGTAGTCTTTAGTATTATGTCCATGACCTTTGTGAAATGCATAATGTTTAGATTTGTCCTTCCGTGCATGTTTTTCAAGAGGGGATGTCTTTACACGTCCCTGAACTCTATTCATCACCTCCTGAAAAATTTAAGTCCGAGGTGTGTTGAGGGGAGTGTAACTCTCATACTTTCCCTTCAAAGGTGGCCTCGAGTTTCAGCCTTGTTGAGTGAGTTGTTTGAGCTTAGGTTTAGTATCTTCTCCTTTCTCCAGATGCTTCCTAACCCGAAAAACATCTTCCGCATTGATGTATTTATTAGCACTAGCACGGAACTTGTCCATAGTCTTGGGTTCCTTTTTAGCAAGAGAAAAAGATAACAGCCCAGGGTGGAGTCCTTCCCTCATGTAATGTAGTCCAAGTCTTTTATCCCAGTTACGAATATTTACTATTTCTTTATTGAACCGAGATATGAAATATTGGAAAGATTCCTCCTTTCCTTGTTTAATATGATAGGCACATAAAATGGATCTCGGTTGCACCTTACTAGTGGTGAAGTGCAACAAAAATCTTGAGGACAATAGTCTTCCCAATTGACAATGAATTTAGAAGTTAAGGTAGTGAACCATCTCAAGGAGGCTTTCTTCAAAGACAGAGAGAAAGTGCGACACATATGTGGGTCGTCTCCTCCAGTGAATAGGAGAGCAGAAATATAAACATCTAAGTGCTCTTGAGGGTCCGTGGTCCCATCATAGGCTTCAATATTTGTTGAATATTTGAAACACCTAAGGATCTCATGGGTTATCAGTTTGTCAAAAAAAGATTGGTTTTTTTTAATTGAATTCTTTAATCCTTGATCTTGTTCTTTGTTTCCCCGATCCTAGATTTTAGCTCTCTAATTGGGTTTCATGATCTTGTAATACTCTAGATGATGTACCTTATTGTGGGCTTGGTTTCTTCGATTTTCTAAATTCCTGATAGGAATTCAATTTTTTCCTTTTTTTCTCCTAGTTAACAGCTCTCTCCAAGTTGTGAATACATTCATCTTAGAGTTTAACAAGAGAGACGAGTTCTTCTCAGGATAGTTCCGGGAGACCGAATTCGCCCTGGTGGGACAGAGTTTCATCATTATCCACCCGAGCTCTTAAGCGTTGTAGTGCTGATACCCGCTATCTGTTATCTCTAAAAGGTACTCCTTGCGGACTAAGTCGCTGCCTCTCTAGAACTCGCCGCAACGGAGGAAAGAGATTTTTTCCAGTATGGGAAGTCTTTACTCATTCTTACCAGGGTTTGGATTGAGTTGAAACTGGCTCCTGAATCGGGGTGGATGCAGGATGGTGGTGGCCAAAAGAAGGTTGGTTCTAAGTGGCAGAAACGTGATTTCGCCTTGTAGTGTCCATGATGGTGGTAATGAGAATTGAAGTTTATCAAGTTCCCACAGACGACAATAATGTTCTGAACAGGGTTCAGATTGATACCTGAATTGGTTGACAATGGTGGTTTCCTCCGAATGTACGGTGGTTGCGATGATGGTGCAAGGAGGTAGGTACCTGTAAAAGGCACTCCGAAACTCAAGTTAGACCGTGCACAATGTGGGTAGTGTTTGGAATTAGATGCATACATTTGTTACCTTGAGTGGGATTTATAATAGCGTCTTGGGTGATAAGAATCATAGTTAAATTTGTATTAAATATCGTTAATTAGGATAAGAATCTAATGAGATTGTTATTTCTTATAATTAATTTCTTTATTTATGAGGGATGTAATTGATGTCCATATTTATAAGGGATCCTATGAGAGATTTTTTCTTCATAAATAGATATATTTACTTATCTAATAACGCTCATAAATATTTGAGATCCAATTCTAGTGGGTCAGATTGCTTATGAACCGCTAACCCGAAACTCGGTCTAAAATAAAACTATTTAATAACTTTCTTAATCATTGTGCATTACCTTAAATGACATTATTTCCAGCTGGAAGGGGTAGTGTTTAGCCAAAATCCAAAAATTCATCAAATTGTTGTTCAAAATTGAGACCATGAGGATTAAGGTGATTCTAGCTTGAGGAGAAAGTTTACATTGTGAACTCGAACACCATGAGTCATAGAAACACAAAATTGACACACTAAATCAACTTGAAACATAATCAAGTTTAATGTAAGTCACAAAATAGAACAATATATGAGTTTAAGATAATAACGATTAACCTTTCTGATACGAATTGTTAAGTGAATTAGTTAGTTATCATTTGGTTACTTAGCTATTGTACAAATAGAAGAATCATAATACTGTAATGGCATAGTTGAATGTGAATGAAAATTGAGGAATTTTTCTCTCACTTAAAGAGGGATATTTGAGGTTTTAATTCTTTACTCGAATAAAGAACTAACAAGGGAGCTTTCATTGCCCAAGGAGAGTTGACATAGTGATACAAAGCAAGAACATTTATCAGCCTGGGGAATCCACCACAGGAAGAATTAAAAAATTTTGGGGGTCTAGCTCATCACTACTTAATGGATTCCTTCAAGGGGGAACCAAAACTAGCTAGAGAGAAACGACAACAAGCATTTTAAAGATACTTAAAAATTAGTCTAACCATCTCTTAAATAATAGATGGCATAGTATTTACACCTCAGGAAAAATGTTTTTTGAACACCTACCTATACGACACCCTATATAGATACCATATGTGCAAATGTGAGTTTGGATAAGTGCCGAAATATACCATATCTCAAAATGAAATAGATGTATCATATGTTGATGTGAAAAGAGTGATAGTTAAGTATCGTATTCTGAGTATCCAAATAACAGAATTCTTTCACCATGTGACTGTTTACAAAGAAAATTAATGTCACAAATAACTGTACAAAACTCAAAATCAGGGGAAGTTTGATTCATCAGAAACTAGAATTCAAGTTGGAAACCTGATTTTAGCAACTTAATAGCATAATAAGCATGGATGCATGTGTTGGACTTGCACCAAGTTGCGCTTCGATGGACTTCTTGAGATAATTTTTCATCATTTTAGCTCAAACCCAAGAATGATAGTAAAAGAAGTTGCCAAACTGCTGGGTAAGTTGGAAAACATGCTAAGAGCAAAGATATCTGCCACAACAAAATATAAGCCAATTCTGGAAGCATGTGTAGGTTACCATGAAATATTAGTAATAATCAGCCTAGTCCCTTTAAACACAATCTACTTACCAACCCATTTTTCGCAGATTTCCCCTTTGTCATAGACCTAAAATAAAAGTAACAATGTGCAACATGTGTGTATTTATATAATAGTAGGAGATATCACCTACATTCTAAGAAATCATGGCCAAACAAAGAATTTCTAAGTAACTGGATGAAAGGCATAAATATAGTAATTGAACTTTAAATCTTTTATCAAATGCAATCTTAGGGCAAAATTAATCTTGTCAAAACTTAGACTACCAATGGATCGAGGTTAGTGCATCATCCTCGTAAACACCAGCGCACCTTTTACACGTGAGATCTAAAACTTAAGCTTGTGAGTGAAAGTACATAAATTTGATTTTTCTTTATGATTTTAAGATATTCCTTAAAATAGAACCCCTTTAGCTTCGAACCGTGGACAAATACAATCTTAGCACTAGCTTATACTGAAATTTAGTATAATATGAAGGACTACTTAGTTGAAGAGGCTACAATGTAAAGTTGCCTATCAATCTAAACTAAAATCTTAAGGTGTTTTATAAAAGTTTGAGTATGTTTGTTTAATCACATCTCCAACACGTTAGTCATGTGTGACTAAAACATGAGACTGAAATTTGATTAAGATGCAGACTATGTAACCTAAACAAATTTAAGGCAAAAAGAAAATTAAGGGAAGCACAGAATAGTCCATTGCCTCTACTTCAGGCCATTTCAGTAGGTGAATCTTTAATTATCTACCAGATAGATATTATCCAAAGCTACCTTTCTAGCTTGACGCTAAATAGAATGAATTCCAGAGGACGTAGGTAGATTGTGACAGTATCATGAGGACCACAGTTACAGTTGTCTGCTGAGGAAACTAACAAATTAAGCCGCTAACGTTTGTCTCTAACTCATGCTATCTCTCAGAAAACACATCCCAAAAAAGTTAGATAAAGGTTGTTGAAATTATGAGACAAATGAGTACCACTAAAAAACATATGTGAGTGATTGTTTCTGTGCGATAGATCACTTTCATATTGTAGAACCACACACACACATACACACGCATAATACTACACCATATATTATTGCCTAACCAGAATATGTTCAAATCATGGTGGTCATCGATTCGTCACTAGCTATAACAATTCATGCTCATATATACTTTGTCTTATTATATATGTTCATATATTCTTCCATTTTGTTCTTCTTCTTTTGTTCTTTTTAAAAGCCAACAATTTCTTCCATATATTAAAAAATACGTGCATGAATATGTATATATGGTAAAGTGAATAATAATTACTGGGAAGAGAAGAGTAACAACAAGGGAATTATACATATTTACAAATATACAGTTGAAAATATTTTTTTTTTTAAATAGCATATCAGAAAAGAATGAGATTGAAAGTCTCAAGTATGAAAGCCCGGTACCTGAAATTGAAATTGAAATTGTAGTTATGAGAACAGTCCCAGAGTTCATCAGTTGAGAAACTAATCTGTTGGTGATTGAGTGATTGAAGCTGCAAGATGACCTGATGGAACCACATCTTATAACCAAAATTGCCCTAGTGGGTTCCTTAAAGGATTCCATCAAGTCCCTTTAATTTTCTTGGCTCAGGAACCACTTAAGAATAAGAAAACTTAGGAAACCAAGCCAGGTAAACTTAACACGTGTTCTCAGAGAATTCGATTGCTTTTTCAACATTAATATCAGTAATCTTGAATCCAAACTATAAATCAATAGATGGATTTTTTTACCATTATTTTTCTCTAATTACTAGTGATGAATTAGGCACAAGAATATAGAGTGCTTGGTTAATTACCAGATCATGCTGGCAGCTTCAACCTCTCAAACCAACATACTTGTGAATAGAGAGATGAACCCTACTGGTGCCATTTGATGGGAATCTCCGTAGATGTACCAATATCTCCATACATACACACATAGAAATTGGCAAAAGTGGCATGACTTATGCATGTTTGGAGTAAAGAAAGCCCTCGTGATTCTCTCCTGATCTATATGAATGCCTGTGCAGCTTCAATGTCAATTTTCTTTCACTGTGCCATAGAGGGAGTATTTAATGGTGGGTTTTGGTCCTGCTTACAGCTATTGACACTGACTCCTTTCCTCCCTTCTCTGTCTCTGCCTCTCACTCTGTAGGGTTTACATTGTGTTAATTAATCATATTATAACTGATATACAAGGGGACCACATAATGGTCCTTAAGAAAGAAAAAACAAAGTGGGAAAAATTTATATTAGAAGCTATATTATTAGCACAAAAATACTATTGGTCCTTGTTTTGGATGAGAGATCATTTTCTTTGGAGTTAAAGATGAGAGATTTTTTGGGTAAACATGCAATATATATTTAATTTATACAATCATGATATGTTGTTACTTTTTTTTTTAATTCACTAGGATATTTTTATACTTTTTAACTATAAAACTAATTCTTTCATACACGAAATAATAAGACCCTTTCTACAAGTAATATTTCTAAAATTTGAACTTTTTTTTCTATTAGCGCAGTTAACCCAACCTCTTGTAAGTGAATATCTTGTTATATTTGATAAAATAATTATCTGATAAGATGTAAATATAAAAAGAGTCAAATTAACCGTCAACATTTATTGGTCGAGTGCATATATAAATTACAAGGCTCAAATATTAGTACTAATTAAAAAAATATTATTTAGGGTTTGATACATCAACATGGTCATCAACTATGCTAAATCTAGTGAAAAAACAAGAAAATATCAATCCAAGCTTTAAAAAAATCCTTCTCTTATCCTAAAATCAAAGAAATTTTTTATATTAAATATACATCAAAATAAATAAAAATCAATATTAATAATATTGTCAAAATTATGAATTTTGTAGAGTAAATTCCTCTCTAAATATATTATTAATGAAATAAAATATTACATCATATAAATCATGCTCATAAAAGAAGTTATAAATCAATAGTTGTGATTAAATACATAAATGTATCCAAAGTGTCTAAATTAGGTTTTATTTACACAAAAATCAAAATCATAATTAGTCACATTTCAACAGCATACAAGGATCCATCATTACCAATTTATGATTTGATATGCTCTTGCACAATCCAAGTAGCTTCTGATAAAATATGATTTTTATTGATAACCATGCATATTCATGAGAGATTAAACCTCCTTAATCTTACATGCTAAAGTTAACATATATAAATTGGCTATCGATAAGGATTAACAAAAAGCTGAATATTTAATCATTTTTATGCTTTTTAAATTATATACTTTTATGTTATTTATTTTTATATAAATCAATTTCTGATCATATATAAAACATTATGAGTATAGTCAATGATGTTTGATTTTAATTTAACTGTATAATAATTTATTTCTGTTCAGTGAAAATTGATAGAACAATACAATTTTAATTTAATTTATACTCATGTCATTCAATTATGATTGGACACTTGAAACTATATAAAATAGTTTCTCAAAAATATATCTATAATTATTTTTTTATTATAAATTTTGTGCTATCAATGAAAACAACATAAAATTTATTAGTATTCATTTGCTACAACTGGGACAGCAAGGTCGTACTCCAAGCCATAGAAGCGCGGTACTAGAAAGCTTCACAATATTTTGGCACCAATTAGAGATTCTTGGGATTTGATTAATCTTACTCTAAAGTCTAAACAGGTAGTGAAGATACTGTTCCCATGTGCTTTGAGACCACTTCGTCCCTACACCCACATAACCACAATTAAATAATGTCTGCTAATTATATGTAATAAAAGGGTATAAATTGGCCAGGTTGGTGGAATCAGTTGAGGATGCCCTCTTTTTGTCTTTAGCTTTGGGTGGTTTCTCTGTCTTTGGTGTATTTGGTTGACAAACAATGACATATGGACAGACCAAATGGAAGGCAAGGACCACACAGATATGAAACTTTTTAAATAGTTTCTCTGATTAATGGATAGCATCACATGGTTTTGCTTTTGTAATTTAGCTCAAGCAGTTAGATATCCTCAATTGATTAAGGTAGTTGTGACTTGTATGTGGTGGTTATGAATAAAACCCTTCATATTAGGGCTGCTCCCTTTACCAAACGTATTAGGGTTCTCTTCTTTCATTTTCTTTATCTTTTTGGTCCCACTTGTGTGTTTAATAATTCAATTAACTCCTTTATTTATAGATGGGTTTTATTAGATGCCCTTTTGCTTTCCATGCCTTCAATCTCACAGTTAGTTTGTCCCAGCGTCTACCTAAGAGAAAATCACATTTATCATCTTCTTTTGTCATGGCATCTTTTGTTTCACCTGCTCCATTTCACTTCAACCACCCAGAGACACTCAATTAGATCATTAGAAACACACATCAATCAGACGGAAAAAAAAAGCACAAAGAAAATAGTTTAGTAACGATTCCGTTTTCTGTAGCATTTTTATTCTCCAAATAAAAACTGAAACATTCAGTATTTTTTAGGTCGTATACGAAATCCGGGAACAAAAATGAAATATATGCTTCCATTCGAAGTTAATTATCAGCAAAATATTAGGCACCATTCCGGGCTGTCATTTGTGTAATTTAATAATTTTATTCGTAACCTATATAACAAATCAATAGTTATCTTTGAAATGCCAACGGGGTTAGTTCACATCTTTTGCAAGATCTGATGCATTTCTCTTCAAATATGATGTCCCATCCTTTAGATTTTGAGAAAACATTGTTGGGGGGGCATGGCTGCAGAGAAGCACCGGTATGGAGGCATAGCGACAAAGCAGCACCATGACAGGAAGGTCAAATAATCTAACCAATTTTAATTGGATTTAATCGGGTTTAACCTGATTTCCCTGATAATTTAAATCAAATCAAATTAAATTAATTAATTCTGATTGAATTTTCAGGTTTATCGGGTTGATCTAATCCAATGAACATTCTTAATGACAACTGCATAATTTGGATTTAAATCTTGAATTCTTCTGTTGATAGATGATTTGTAATTTCACCGTAAATTCTTGTTAAAGTTAATTATTTGTTTTGATCTTAAAATGAGGAGAGCTTATCTTCATCTTATACTTTTATTTAAAAAAAAAAAAAACACAGCCAAGTTTTAACCAAACGGTTTCCAATAAAAAAAAAAAACTTTAACTAGAAGGTTGCCCATTATATCGTGAAGGGTTGCTGAATGTTGGAGCTTATCTAAATAATGATTTGGAGACAAAGTTGAAATTTCAAGTGGCAAATTTTATTTGCTATCAAAATAGCAATAACTGGAGCTTAGAAGCACCAACTTCAAATATACAGTTTACACAGCATAAACAGTCCAGGGTCTTTCATAAAAGTTGAAAATCTAAGTTTAAATTCCAATTCTTCATATCCCCAACTAGAAAATTTAGCTTTGACTATCTCCAGAAATTAAAAAAAAAAAAAAAAAACAGCACTAACTTCAAATGAGCCAAAATTATGACAAAGACCACAAAATGCAATTATTTAGGTAGAAATCACTGTAATGTATAGTAGATAAAAAATTCTCACAAAACTCTAATAAAAAGGGGACTTTCAAGTGGAAAAACAAAAAGGAAGCTGAGCAAATCATCTACTCTATAGAAAATCTTCTTAATACTCATATATATTAGATTATCATATACTTTTGAGAGAGGATGGTACTTGTTGCAGCACATTTGTAAGTGATATTGAACTAAAAGAGAGGTTATCTGTTAGATAGTAAAAGAAAGAGAGTAGGGAAATCATTATATGAACTTTCTTAAGTGAAAACACCATCTTTTACTATTTTTTTAATAGAATCCAAAAAAAAAAAAAAAACAAGAGGTTGTTAGGTTTCTTTGTAAGTTTAAAAAAAAATGTTTGAAGTTTACTAGTGAAAATCACAAGTTTTGACCAATTAACCAAATAAATTGTTCGTACATACGCTTCTCTTATCTCTTAAAATCTTTTCTTTTGAGCTTCTTGTTCATACATTCCACTTTTAGTATGCGTGAATAATTTATTAGTTAAATTGCTTGCACTATAGACTTGTTTAAATTTGGAAAAGCTAATATAGAACGAATTCACTGCTCCTATTGGCTCTTTTTTTTTGTTACGTTTTTTTTTGTTACATATTGGCTCTTTTATTTGATATTTGAGCTTATTTCTTTTAAAGGCCTAACAGTTTGAGAAAAGAAAATTGTAGGTATAATGACACTATTTGATGAATAATTTGTTCCTGAAGTTCAATCAATCACTAGACTACATTCTTTTATGAAACCAACCACATTGGCAACCAACCATGACAACACAATCAAATATTGGAAGGAATACCTTTCAATTTTAAACTTCAAACTAATTGATTTGTAATACATTGTTCAAGACTTTTCTATGTTCTGATTGATCTTAAACGTGTGTCTGAACACGATAAATGAAATTGAGAACAGGACCTTGTAATTGTTTGTTTGGGCCAGTCACAACCTTGTAATTGATAACTGTAGTCTATCTTCTTTTCATTATGAAATAAATTTTCTCCGGAAAAATTATTTGTTTGAATTATAATCATGCATTATATGTCGAGATAATTAAAAAAAAATTAAGTATCAATAAAAAATATATGTATCTTCGGGACCCATCGAAAAACGCCCTTCACGTGGCATGTGCACAAGTGGGTCGTGATATATATATATATATATATATATATATATATATATATATATATATATATATATATATATATATATATATATTAACGAAGGATAACACAAACTAATTGAACCAAATAAATTTTAAAATTTTAAAGTTTGTACATAAGAATGAGAGCAAGACGATGTGTGCTGCTTATGCCAATTTTTGAACATGAAATAGTCAACTGTTTCTAGTTTTAGCAAGTTAAGGTGAGGGAACTAACTTAGGGTTATACCATACTACTTCAGATTATTAAAAAGAGAGATAATTCAAAAGTGATTTTAGGACAATTACTTGGATTGTATAAAAAAAAGGATTTCATATAATATTATGTATGAAATGGTATAAAATGTTATTTGTTGAATTTTAGGGTAGTAAATTTTGTTTAGACTGTATAATATTTAAAGATTTATTTTTTTAGTAACATTTTAGGATAATAGGTTTTGTTTCTACAAAGGGGAATTCATATAAAATTTAATAACATATTTCTCCTGTATATAAGACTCTTATATCTGAAACTTTGATTCCTTCTTTATTGATGAACTAAGTATCTTTTGAGGAAAAAAAATAAAAACACAAAGTGGCACATGGCAACAAACTAAGATGACAACTTGTACCATTAATAGCTCTTGATAGTCTGGACTTTGACTTTTCTGTTTCTTTTACGCATTGGAAAAATGAATAGAGATAGTTTTGTCCCATATTGATTATTGGGCTAGCTGTTGGGACTTGGGAGGACCATTTCTCTTGCTCTGGGAATCTTTTATCATTTTTTATACTTAAAAGGCAAGAGCTGAACACAAAAGGTGAAGCTATAGCTAAGGTGCGATTTGTGATCCTTATACAATTTGCTAAATGTGGGTAGCTCTTTTAACATGAGTTCTATTCAATGTCATCATCTTACCTCGGGTTTAATGACAATCATCTTTTTAACCCCACGCTTGGCTCATTTTGACTCTTACTTTTTAATCGCTTTTCCATTGTTGCTTTGCCTTTCAATCTCAAGCCAAAGTCAAATCTTTTGCTTGAGTTGGTGTACCAACTGAATTAGATTAGGGATAAGAATTTTATCCGCTCCGCAGGTACTCGCGAGTAATACTCGTGACGGGGATGGGTAATATTCATTAAATTTCTTCTGCAGATATAAATACTCATTTAGTATTATCCTCGTTTAATAAACGGAGCGGGGACGGGAGTGGTTCCCCCCATACCCTAAAGTCTGCATAAAAATTTTATATAAATATTTTATATAAAATTATTAAAAAACTTAATTATATAAATTAAAATATTGTAAAGTTATATAAATTAAATGTATTTTAGGTATTTGATATTATTTTTAAATTAAGTTGTGTTGGACAAATTTTAAAAAATTATAGTATTATATTTTTTTTTATTTTTTATTTTATTTTTTAAATTTTTTTGAATTTTTTATAATTTATTAGATGCACGCGGATATCCGCAGATATCCGCTTTCTCGTGAAAGAAAAAAAGCAGACCATGCGGATATGGAGGCGAGACGGGGCGAATATTATTCGCGGTGTATGAGAGACGTACTATTACCCGCCCCCGTCTCCGCTTCGTTGCCATCCCTAAATGAGACAGATACCACTAGCCCACATTTACTGGTAGGTATTATACGAAAAGATATTCTTATACATCACTTAAAAAGGCACTAAATCATATTTAAAATTGTGTGCTATAACAAGAAGAAAATTAATTAAGTCCATTAAAGTTTTGATAACTTAAATGTTATTCAAATTTTATTATGTGTATCGAGAAGGAAAATCGTATATAAATAAGTATTCTTTCTTTTTTGGTCAACAATAAGTGTTTTTATTTTTTGTCTTGTCAAAAATAAGTATTCAAATATAGCAAATAAAAAAAATATACAAATAAAATAACATAATGTATTACAAAAACATATCTAGTAAGTAAAGTTTTTATTATGAGAAAGTGAAAAAAATAAATCTTAATTATATAATTATAAATATATTATTAAAATTAAAAATTATTTAAAAATTATGTAATTATTTAAAAAAATTACATATATTTATATTATAATCCTAATTATGCATATAAAATTTAATAATAAAAAATTACTTATTATCACCGTATACATACCAGTGTATTACAGCCTAAAGAAAGTAAAACCGCATATCTATATATATAACTGTCTTGAGTGTGATATGCCAGGCCCAAAACAAAGGAGAGGTTGGCCCGGGGAAGAGGCGCGTGGTCTTCAGGATGTCTTGAATATGAATAGGATTTTGAAGGAGCCTTGGCAAGAATATAATATATACAATTTTTTTTTTCACACTAAGAAAAGTGAACAGTTTTACTAAGAAAGATAATAATATTTATAAATAACAACTCAATAACTAAATATTACTTGATATTTTTTTTATAATCTACTTAATCTATAAAATCTATTAACATTTTAAAAAATAACTTTTCCTACTCAATTTTATTTGTTATTATTATTATATTACTATAATATAATATAATAATATTATACTATTACAATATTTTATATTATTAATTATTAATATTATAATAATATTATTATATATTATATTATTATTATTATACTAATATAATATTATTATATTATTTCATAACCACTTTTGGATTTGATTTGCATTTAATGATTGTGATTGGTCTTTCCAGTTTATACTTATTTCTTCTTACTTTATTGATTTGACATTTGCATGGTACTAATTTTTTTCTTAAATATGATATCCATCAAGCATTTCATCAGTTGTCGGTAATTGTTAATAAAATAAAAGTTTTTTTCATATAAAACAATTTTGAAAATAGAGTTAACAAAATAAATTGAATTATTTTCAAGTCGAACTAAATATGTTTCAAGTTAACAAAATATTAGCGTAGTTCAATTTGTTGCAGGCTGCCAATTGAGCAAACTGGATCACAAGCTCACAATTCTCATTTTTTTTTAAATAATGATTTTAATATTTAAAAAAATAAATTAATAAAAAATAAAAATTTGGTTAACATAATTTTGAACTAATGATAATAAATTAGATAACTAATTTAATTATTAATTAAATTTGTATTTAAGAAATTAATCTTTCCCTTATTAGAAGAATATTATGGGGAAAAAAATACATTCTTCCTCCATATTTTTCAAATTTCTTCACTGGCCGAGCATTCCAATTAATGCTTTAAGGGCTTAAGCATGGGACAACTTCAGATTCAGTTCACAGTAACATAGTATGCAGAAGGAGAACTCGATCTGTTCCACAAAGATTTACAAAGTACCCTGGACTAGAGGAATAATACATTAGTACAAGTATAACTCATCGTAGGTGGTGCTCTTGCCTTAATTTTCGGTAATCTTGAAAGGATCCAAAACCAAAACCTATCAAATCAAAATTTCATATAAATAAAGCCAAAATCTCGACCCTCTATCGTGTCCGGGTACAAAATAACTGCATAAGCTCAAAATAATTGTAACTAAATAATAATGTACCTATTTATTATGAGACAAGGGAACAAAAGCTTATAGTTAAATCATTTTTCTTCAGTTTCTATACTTGGCCACCCTTGATCAGCCTGTAACTTGACAAACTCGGCTAATATCTTGATCTCTTCATCTTCCAAACGAGCTCCAAATGTGCACTGACCCCGTGGCTTGCATTCTTTACCAAAGCCCTGCATGCAACTATAAGACATTCTTCGACCAAGTTGAATCTCAATATTTATATGAAAATTTAAGCCAGTAAACATAAATTATGAATGGTGAAGGACAAAACATTAAGGCATCAAGTGGAGCAAGCTAATTAGCAATATATCAATAAAAAATGCTAATAACACACTTTTTAAAATATTTCTTTCAATATTTATTTTATTATTGGTCCACAAATAAGTGTTGTAATCATTTTTTTCATAATAATTATTTTAAATATATGAGATAGACTAATAATAAAACAAGTATTAAAATAAATATCCAAAATAGTGTGTTGTTAGCGTTACTCATATATCAATATACATATAAAGTTATGATGGATTGTCGATTTCCCTCTTTCCAACGTATCCATTTTAATATATAAAGAACTCATCCTTAGTCTAGAGTAGATAACTTACTGGCATTCTTCCTTTGCCAAAGTATGTGACACGGTAGATCTCTTCTTCTGTATCAACTCCATTTCTGTTGTAGCAACATTTGGATCATTTCAAAGATATTTAACAAAAAGACTCAGAAACTTTTTCTACAATTGTTGCAAGAGAACAACGAATTGCGAATTCTGAATTCACATTTGTGATCCTCCTGAGACCTTGCTAAGCAAGCAATTTACAAGAAAGAAATATTGATTGATGCCTTCAATTTAGGCCAGAGCAATTTGCATATGAAATAGTTGATAGATTATCTTCTTAAAGTCTGAAAGAAAATAAGCCCTGAAAATTTCAGTTTCAACTTTTATTTAATGTGTATCCTTTAAAATTTCAGTGCTTTCTTTCTCCATCATATGTTCAATTCATATAATGACGGTCCTCAGGTTGTCAACAGTTACCTCTGTAAATCCTTTGTATATAGAGTTGCCCCCTGAAAGAAAAACAAAATGGAAAAAAGAATAAGGAACAAATAAGAAATTAATTTGGGTTTGCAAGGACATGCATAAGGGGATGCTCACTGGTTGTATTATGTTTCCACCTGCATCGTGACATCCAATACAAGTTTGACGAAACAATTTGGCTCCTCTCTGAATATCTATGGTTTGGCCACTTGAAACTGTAGAGCAGAAGAAGCTAAGAAACATAAACTACTTGTTTCATTTTCATATAAAGATTACGCTTAGAAAAGCTGACGAGTCCAGAAGCGCTAGCGCAAACTTTCTTCTCTTACGTTTGAAATAAGCGAAACAAGTTAAAGCAGAGGAAACAATTAAGTTGCTTTAATAACATCAAAAACAGCTTCTAGCCAATTGGCGCACACCAATAATGACTTTAGCAAGCCTTAGACGCAATAAAATTTTAGTCTATATCACTAACAATTAATCAGAATCCTGAATATAGATCTTCTGTATTATTTAACCCTAAACCTGAATATAGATCTTGGCTATTATTTAACCCTTGAGGTACATGTTCATTAACCATTTAGTAACCATGCATTTCCTCATCAACTGGGATTTTCTCATATAATGTACCAAGGTCCCACGTGGTTAAATTAGAAATGTCAGATGGTTCTTCTCTTTGAAACCTTGCATAAGTTTAGATATTATTCTATTAGATTTATCTTTCCAGTAGAAGCATACATTTCAGGATTTGGTCCTTAATTAATGTGAAGCTCTCATATGATTGTATTAATATACTCAGATATTATGAAATTTAAATTATTTAGTACAATGAAACACTGAGAATATATGCTTTAAATTGAAATTATTTTTCAAGAAAATTGTTTTCATTGAAGTTTTGTATGAAATAACTATTTTCTTAGAGAAAAAAAGTTTTCAGAATTATGCTAGTTGTTATTGCATTCACAGAGATCACACAAGAAGAAGGGAAATGTTTCATGTACATTCAACACAAAGACGATTTAAGGGGGGGAGAGCATGGACCTTGCCCCCCTCTTCTCATCAATTTTTTTATAGGTACTAATAATTTAATCTAATTTATTAAAAGATAAAGGAATAATTACATTAATCTTTTCATAAAGTTAGTATTTATTACATTAATACTTTTATTTAAAAATTATATCCATATCTCTAATTTTATATATTGTTATTACATTTCAAGTACACTTCTTTGTTTATTAAATTACACATACTTCTCTTACTTTATGTATGAATATTACACAAAATCTTATTAAAAATACAAAGTAATGGAGGTATGAGTAATTTTTCAAACAAAAAGAGTATCAATATTATAAGTACTAACCTATACCAAAGATAAAAATTGTAAAGTTGAAAGAGTTTATATTTGATATGTATTTGACATATAATTCATGATTATTTTATGTACATTGATATTATAATTTCAACTCATCTTTCTATTAATTTTTAATCTTTATATAAAAAACCTACTAGTTCCTCTCAAATTTAGCTTCACTTTCTTCCTTTTTTTAAAATCTATGTATATAAAAACTTTATTTTACCTATGAATCATGATATAGAAGATAATTACTATTATGAAACATTTAATATCTAATATAAATATTTTTTAACTTTTTTCACTTTATTTATAAATCTTCCTATATAATGAAAGGAAACTACTCTTCTAAAGTGAGCAAATAAAAATATATTTACTCTTAATTTAAAATAGTATATTTTGATCTTAACCCACTAAATAATTTAAGAATGAATATATCTTTATTTACTAATTTTGAAATTCTTTTTTCTATATTTAATAATATAATTAATGATTTTCAACTCCTTCACTAAATATTTTTTACATCCTTCCCTAAATTTCAACACCTCTCACATGCCTATTGACTTCGGGTAAATTCTTGGTTAACAATTTTAATTGAAATATTAATGTGTTCTTAGCTTATTAGTATTTTTTTTTCTTTGGTACAAATAACGACAATGAGGTTAAAATTTTAAATCTCGTGCAAGCTACTTAAGTCCTTCTTCATTGGCTCACTCTTAGTAGTAGGGGTGTAAATTAGTTCAGATAGTTCGACTAACTCGATCAATCCAAATCAAACCAATTATTTTGATTCGGTTTGAGTAAAATCCAAACCAATTAAAGTTTAACTGGTTCAGTTCTCGGATTTGAAATTTTAAAATCGAACTAAACTATATATTTTATATATTATTATTATATTATTATTATTATTATTATTATTATTATTATTATTATTATTATTATTTATGCTACAATCTTTTTTGGCTAATATTTGTTGTTTGGACTTTTTGTAATATTTTCCTAGTTCTCAACCCCTAAAACATCGTCTTTGTCCAACGCAGAAGGCCAGAAAACTATTCTTCCAAAATGTTCAGTTCTGCTCACCAACACTGCAGCTCACCATAGGTTCTGCTCCACCACAGCTCAGGCCAGATATGCTCCGCCACAGCTCGAGCCGTGCCATTTGTCCAATGCAGAAAGAGACACTAGTGTTTTAACTCTATTAATAATAATTAGTCATGATCTGCATAATTACTAATTTTCTAACTTATTTCATCATCAGTTTCTTAAATAAATTAGCTAGATTATAAAATTAACTCTAGTCAATATTAGGCATAGTATATATTAAAAAATTAAAAAATTAGCAATTGTTTGATGATATCCTCAGCTCATTCAGCAATTGTCTGAGCTTGGAAAATTTGTTTTTGACCAAGAATATGCTATCAGGTGCTATTCCAAAAACTCTTGGAGAGGTGAGAGGTTTGGAAACTTTAGATCTTTCCTCCAATCAACTCTCTGCATCCATTCTTATTGAGTTTCAAAATCTACATGTCTTTCAGCTTTTAAGCCTCTCTTATAATGATTTAAAAAAAATCATTCCTAGTGAGTATTTGGATTAGAGTTGGTAAACTTAAATTTAGTTGAAAGTGTGTTTGCAAACTTAAATTTGGTTAAAAGTGTATTTACAGTAACGTAATTTATGTTTGAAAAATTTTTATTTCAAAAGTGAGTTAGATACAACTTTATTGCAAAAGCAAGAAATTCTTGCCTTTTAGCCAATGTACATTTGGCTCTAATTCATGTTGAAGCAAATGAAAATGGAAAATGTCCAAACATGATTTCACGTCATTCGAAAATTTTAAACGTCCGTTTGCTGAGGGAAATGGGTTTCCAAACATGAACCTAGTAGTGAAATTTTCTAAAATCTCTCTACTGTTCATTTAGAAGGTAATAAAAAACTTTGTTTGTATTTTGCATATGAGCCTCATAGTCATGGAAAAAGGCATGTTAGACATTACTTCATCATAGCCACAGTGGTAACACTAATACTATGTCTGACAATTTGCTTACTACTATACATAAAGAACAAAAAAGTGAAGATAACAGTAACAATATCATCTGAACTTGGAAGTTTTGAAACAATGAATTGACTTTAAATGCTCTAGTATTGACTTTAAAAACAATGAATTTCTGGCTCAGGTTTATGAGTACTTAAGTAATGGGAGTTTGGAAGATTGGATTAAGGGGAAAAGAAAGTATGGAAACGAAAATGAGTTGAACATTATGGAGAGACTGAATATAGATATTGATGTTGCTTGTGCATTGATTACTTGCACAGTGATAGTGAAGTTCCTATTGTGCATTGTGATTTGAAGCACAATAACATTCTCTTGGATGAAAATATGACTGCAAAGGTTGGAGACTTTGGATTCGCTAGGTTGCTGATTCAAAATTCAACTAATCAAGTCTCCATTAGCTCCACTCATATCCTTAGGGGTTCAATTGGTTATGTATATACATTCAGGTTAGTAGCCTCACAACTTTCTCTTTAATTGAATAGTAGTAGTATATAGTTTGTCAAGTTAAATATCTCTTGAAGAATTTTTTAACTTATTCAAATATAATTTTTTAATACAAATATCAATATGTTTCTTTATTCCCTCTTTATAAACTTTTTAATACACATTCAAAAATATGAAATAATTATTAATGTTCAAATCAATATATTTGATTCTATTTTTAGAAATTTTTTTATAAGTTTATCATGTATTTTTTTTTGCTATAAAAAATTATTTATTTAGCTGATTTTTGTATGAAAAAAAAAAAAGACTAACCCAATCACCCAAACCAAACTAATCCGTAAATGTTTAATTCGATTTGGTTCGTATTTGACTATCAAAAAACACAAAAATCGAATCAAACCAAATTAATTGATTTTGATTGGTTCAAATTTATTTTTCCTCATGAACCAAACCAAACTACCCATTTACACCCCTACTTAGTTGCTTAACTTATCAGTAATTGATCCCTAATTCGATAACCAATGAATACACGATGTTAACTATAATTTACCCATCATTAATAAGCGGACCAGAGATATAAAATATCAGGTGTGTAGAAATAACATAACTACCATAAGAATGATTGAATTTGAAAGGGAGTTCTACAACTCGTACTAAAAAAACAAGAGTCAATGGCATGTGGACAATAATGCAGTTTGAATCAAAAGCAGGGGCATTTTAGTATTTTAAAACAGAGGGATAACGAGAATGATGGTCACCTCACCTGGTGGAGTGATGCAAATTGGAGATAAGACCAGAAACGCAGCCACAAGAGGATGAGCCAAACTCTTGAAAAACTTCACTTCTTTTGCCATTCTAGGAATGGGGTTCTCTTCCCTTTTCACATTATCCTTATCAAGCATTCTTGTTGTCAGTCCCTTGTTTTTTGGCATAAACTTTAACTCTCTAACTCTTGTTGTGATCAGTGTGAGGTCGCATTATAATTCATAATCACACAGGAAAAACGAGAGAGACAAGACTTTTACCTTGATGGAGAGGAGGCGAGTGTAATCAGTGCAACCAGAAATCAGGCAAGCAAGCTTCATTTTGTTCGCTCAGTATAATAAGGCTTTAGGCGCAACTGAAACTGGATATTATCTAACACGCGCGCAAGTCCAATAACGTACGAGTCGAGGAGTGGATCGGAGTTGGAGAAGCCAATGTCATTCAAAAAGCATGTATTTGGATTAACCATTGAAAACGTGATAACTTTAATAATTAGTTATATATATAATTGATTATTGTTATAATTACTATAATAAAAATAATTTTATATTTAAATATATTAATTAAAAAATAATTTTAAAATAATGAATGCTTAAAAAATTATTTTTATATTATTAATTATTTAAATAATATAAAATAATTTATTTATATTATATAATATTTTATATTTTAAGATTACTTTAAAAAAGTATAACACAATAAGTTAAAAGTTAAAAACTTTTCAAAATAATGTCTAATCAGTTTATTATCAAGAAAACACTTTTTAATGGTACAAAAATCTTTTTACCCCTTTAATAAAAATTGTTCAAATATCTCAAAACAAAACAAAAACAAAAAATTTTTTATCCCAAAAAAAGTTGTTATAACAAAAAGTAATTTTTACCAAACACATTCTTAAGACTACAAAATTTTTATTATTATTATTATTAGATAGTATATAAGTTAATTTGTATATACATCGACTAATTCAACTCCTCGATTTAATTAAAAGTAAGTCATCTATATCGAGACTAAGAAATTCATAAACATCAACTCCAGTAAATACATTATTCTCTTATACAACAACAACAACAACCAAGTCTTTTCCCACTAGGTGGGGTTGGTTACATGGATCAAACGATGTCATTGTATCCTATTATAAACCAAGTCTTCAGATATGTTATTCAAATCTAAATCTTTTTTAATCGTTTCACTTATAGTCTTTTTTGATCTTCCTCTATTTCTAGCTAATGGGCTATTATCTACCTGATCTAATCTTCTTATAGGGGCTTTTAAGGGTCTTCTCATTACATGCCCAAACCACCTAAGGCGAGATTCTCCCATCTTTTTCACAATAGATAATACCCTTACTTTCTCTCTAATGCATTCATTCCTAATCCTATCTTGTCTCGTATGGCCACACATCCAACGCAACATCCTCATCTCCGCAACACTGATCTTATGCTCTTGTTGGCTTTTTATCGCCTAACATTCAAGATCATACAACATCATGGCCTTATATATTTGTGCGGTAAAATTTATCCTTAAGCTTGAGAAGCACTTTTCTATCACAAATAACTCCCAAGACTCCTCTATTTCATCCATCCAAACTTGAATCCTATGGTTTACATTTCCCTCTATCTCTCCATCATTTTGTATGATAGATCCAAGGTACCTAAATTGTGTGACTTGTGGTATTGTATGATCTCCAATTTTCACCGCTAAGCTAGCATTAACACGCCTCTTACTGAACTTACATTCCATATACTCCGTCTTACTCCTACTTAGAGGATGGTCATGTTCTTCCAAAGTTCGTCTCCATAGCTCTAACTTCCCATTTGTTTCCTCTCTCAACTCTGCAACTAAGACTATATCATCTGCAAAAAGCATGCATTGTGGTAGACGGGGCTCTTGGATATGAGCATAAGCATATCCAAGACCAAGGTAAAAATATATGAACTCAAAGTGACCCTTGGTGCGATCCCATAGTTATAGGAAATCTTCGTCGTGGCTCACCTGTGTTCTCACACAAGTTTTAGCTCCATCATACATATCTTGAATTGCTCGAATATAGCGTCTGATACGAAATCCTTTCTTCTCCAAAGCCTTCCACAGGACCTCTCTCGGTGACTCATCGTAGGCTTTTTCAGATCAATGAAAACCATGTGTAGGTCTTTTTGCTTCCTCTGATACCTCTCTATTAATCTTCGTAGAAGATAGATTGCTTCCATGGTTGACCTCCCAAGCATAAAACCAAATTGATTCTCTGAAATATGAGTCTCTTGTCTTAATTTCTGTTCAATTACTCTTTCCCATAACTTCATGGTATGACTCATGAGCTTAATTCCTCTATAATTTACACAATTTTGTATATCTCTCTTATTCTTATAAATAGGGATTAAAGTGCTTCTCCTCCATTCGTTTGACATTTTCTTAGACTTCATTATCTCGTTAAACAGCTTTGTGATCCAACTTATATCTTTCTCTCCTAAGCACTTCCATACCTCAATAGGTATATTATCCGGTCCGACCGCTTTTCCATTATTCATCCTCTTCAATGCTTCTTTTACCTCAAACTCCCTGATTCTACAATAAAAGGTTTTATTTTGGTCCACTTCTCTAGTGTTTAGAATGTCCGAGTCCCCTAATGTCCCATGTTCCTCATTAAATAACTTGTGAAAATAACCCTTCCATTGATCCTTAATGTCTTGTTCCGTAACCAAGACTTTACCCTCTTCATCCTTAATGCATTTCACTTGATCCAAGTCTCTTGTCTTCCTTTCCTTACTTTTAGCAAGCCTGTAAATATTCATTTATCTGTCTTTGGTACCTAACGATTGATATAACCCGTTGAACGCTTTAATTTTCGCCTCGCTCACTGCCTTCTTAGTATCTTTTTTAGCTGCCTTATATTTTTCTCAATTTTCATCATTTTTACATACGTGCCAAGCTTTATAACATTTCCTTTTAACCTTAACCTTATCTTGTACACTTGTGTCTCACTACCAAGATTCTTTATCCTTGAGTCCGAAGCCTCTTGATTCACCGAGTGTCTGTTTTGCTACCTTTCTAATCCCTTCAGCCATCTTGTCCCACATATCATTAGCACTCCCATGTACTTCCCAAATTTCTTCCTCCATAATCCTCCTCTGAAAGAGCATTTGTTTTTCTCCCTTTAATTGCCACCATTTGATCCTTGGCTCTCTGTCTTGACAATTTTTCCTTACTCTCATCTTGACCCATACATCCATAACCAAAACTCTGTGTTAGGTAGTCAAGCTCTCTCCAGGGATGACTTTGCAGTCCATGCAAAACTTTCTATCAGATTTTCTTATTAAAAAGAAATCAATATGAGAGCAAGAACTCCCGCTTCTATATATGATCAGATGCTCTTCCCGCTTCCTAAAACAAGTGTTAGCTATTGTAAAATCAAACGCTACCGAAAAATCTAAAATCGCTTTACCCTCTGCATTAGCTACTCCTAGACCATAACCCCCATGCAAACCCTCATACCCCTTAGATTCGCTCCCCACATGACCATTTAGGTCCCCTCCTAGAAAAATCTTCTCTCCTAATGGTATTCCCTGAATTAAACCTTCTAAATCCTCCTAAAATTTAATCTTGTAGTGCTCGTCTAACCCTACTTAGGGTGCATACGCACTTATAACATTAAAAGTCTTCTGTTCCACAACAAACTTCAAAGCTATGATCCTATCTCCGAGCCTTCTCACATCCACAACCATATTCTTCCAATTCTTATCTACTATTATACCTACTCTGTTTCTAGATTTTACCTTGCCGATGTACCAAAGCTTAAAACGCGAAGAGTCGAGTTTCTTTACCTTTTCTCCAACCTACTTAGTTTCTTGTAGGCACATAAAATTAATCCTCCTCCTAATCATGGTGTCAATTATTTCCATAAATTTACTTGTAAATGTGCCTATATTCCAAGTTCCAAAACACATCTTACTCTTGTGAACTAACTTCTTTACCCACACCCGTTCAGGACAATGTAGGAACCCTTACTTATTTTTCACTAGACCCAAGCGGTGATGCAGCGGCCCTTGCTCATTTGACACTGTACTCGAGCCATACAGCGCGTTGCTTAGGGGCAACGACCTAGCATTAACACAATTACTTCGTTGATACATGTCATAAAGATTTGACAAAGTTTTACATTGGCCGTCAACTGCCTAACACAACCCTCCTCTTTTATCCGGATTTGGAACCGACTATGTAGATATTTGCAATAAAGTTCAGCATAAACAGAGTTACATTATTCTCTTATAAAATATATAATTTTGTATTGTGTCTTAAATATATTTGTAGTGGGCTTGAATCTTGGATTCTATATTCCTACTATAAATCATCTCTGAAGTTAGTGAATTGTAATAATCTTGAAAAAGGAGAGTCTTCCTCACCATAAACTACTTTTTATTATAAAAAAAATAGTTATAGTAAATTATTTGGTCTTTCTATGTATTTTATATGTATATCTATTACACAACATACCATACAAATCTATTGTATTTATAAAAATGTTATAACTAACTTTAAAATACCGCCAAGTCTAATAGATTAATTAATTAATTGTTCAAAATGTCATTCATATCTTTACTTAGCCTTATATGTTAAAAAAATAACACATTTATTTAATTAATTGAATTGGAAGTTCATTTCAGTACCCATGAGTTATTTAAAAACTCAATTCCGCCACACCAATTAAATTTATTTTTCTAATTTATCAACATATAATTTTTTTAATAAATGACGTGCCCCTCTTTTTTCTTTTTCTTAATTTTTACATAAATTTTAATTTTAACTCAATTGTTTTTTATGTGTCCCCACAAATATTTTGTTCATTTTCATCATATCCCAATTTTCTTATTTTATCTATCAATTATTTTTATATTAAAAAATAATATCAAAATCCAATCCAATTATGTACAAACAAAAACATCACAACAAAGTTTTATACATTATTGTGATTATTAGTCATTGTGTAGAGATTTATTCTAAATTATTTCATAACTATTACATTATTGTGATTGTTAGTCACTGTGTGGAGATTTATTCTAAATTCTTTCATAACTATTAAAAAAGTAACATGAGTCCAAAGTCTCTGCAAACTCTTGCAGTGGTGCCATCTATTAAGTTCTAATTAGTATGAAAAACCTAGCCAATAAAGCAATGCAAAATTTTGGTATAAAAAAAGTAATGCAAAATTCATATGAAAAAGGTTGTTAAAAATATAAGATAGATAACAATACAGGTATTTACGGACCCAGGAATAATAATCTACAGGGGCAAAGCATATATACTAAAAAAAGAATTAAATCTTCATATGTTTATATTTAATATCACATACCATTTTTTAAAATAGAAATTATAAACGGTCAATAAATTATTTAATTATTCATATGTACATTGTGCATATGATTCTTTATTACGTTTATAGCAACTAAAATTATCTAAACTGTAAACCTAAAATCTTCAGAAATATTTAATATAAATTCTGTAATTTTTTATTTTTTTCAGATTTTAGAATTTAAATTCAAATCAAGAGAGTTAAATAATGTTGACTTGTGATTATTAAAAGTTTGAAGTTATCACAAGAAAAAAAAATATTTTAATGAATTAAATTGTTTATTTTCCAGCCACTTATGTGGGAAAATACAAAATTAAAATAATGTAATGAGAAAAATAGAATAATACATATACATATTGTAATACAAATTTTTAAATTTCAATGAGGGTGAATGTCTCCATAATAACTTATAAGGTGGATCCGTCCCTGAATCAAGTGCATGAAAACAAAGCAGGCTTGTCCCCCCCACGGGTTTAAGTAGCATTCTAATGGCAGATTCATGGGTTGTACTTTTTGCTAGGCAGGCCTAATTGGTTTTTTGCTCCTTTATATCTGAGTGATCTAATACAAGTTTATGGGCCTAGCCTACTGGTATATATGGACCACGAAGTGTGGTTACCTTGAAGTGCATGTTCAATATGTCTTGTAGCCTCGGCCAGCGAGCATAAAGAGCATTTCAATATTTTCAAGGAGGAAGCCAAAGTTTGTTCATGAGTGGAACAAGAGGGACGAGTCGTTCACAGTTGCATGGAACTAGTTTGGGGAGAACACCTCAGATGAGGTCTCCAAAGGCTATATGCCTGAATTAGATGACATAAGATATGAATAATGTATATTACCGAATCACCCCCATCATTTTTTTTTATCTCATTTTATTTTTTTTAATAATTTTCATACTAAGTTGAAGTTGTCTTAGTTTTTTTTACCTTATTTTAAATTTTTAATAATTTTCATTTATTTTTTGTTATTTTATATTTTTAAGGAAAAAAAGTATGCAATCCTCGTGAACTTTAACTTTTTTACAAATCACCACTATAAACTGTAAAATCTTTTCAATCAATCCTTAAACTTTAACTAATATCTCAATAGATCCTTATGTTTAATTTGGATTAGTTAATTCACTAATGATAATATTATATGATATCATTTTATTTGTATTAACATTAATTAAGAATAGTTTATTAATTTATTTATTAAAATTTAATTTTAAATATATTTTCTTCCTTACAAATATGGATAAAATGTTGTTACACAATATCATCGTTAATGAATTAACAAATTCAAATCAAACAGAAAGATCTATTAGGACATTAATTAAAATTTAAAGACTAATTAGAAAGATTTTAAAATTTGTGAGAGTGATTTAAAAAAAAATTAAACTTCAAGGGAGCCGGATACTCTTTTCCCTATTTTTAATAGTTCCTAATCGAACCAGGATCTTCTCCAGTTTAAAATAAATTGGAAAAGATCTTAACCTTTAAAAATATTTTTTTATGATAAAATTTTGAAGAAAAACCTGAGTGGATAATTGATAACCATCATATTAGCAACTACACCCCTCTCCAGTTTCTCTTGGACTGGAGAGGATCCTGGTTCATTCCTAATCTAAGTTGCTCGATTGGGTAAATTTTTTTATTATTTAACTCCATCTCAACTTGGGTTTTTCTTTTGGAAAAATAAAAATGAGACTTTTAGCAAGAGCCCTAATTATAGTGATCCAAGCAAAGCAATTTGGTTAAGCCATTTGGTCGAACACTGAGAGGGTTACGAAAATCCAAGGTGGCACAAAGGTCTGTTGCCACTATGAGGTTATGGGTTTGGGTTGTTTTGATTAAAGAAAGGCATGGACTTGCTTTAATTCTCGCATGATTTTGCATATCTTGATTTGTGATACTAGCAACTGCGGATACGATGCTGTAGTATTAGGTTTCAATATCAAAGCATTCAAAGCGACAACCCCGAGCCACAACACCCATTGAACCATCTCCAAGTGACAACACCAACCAACCCCCACGACCACTCCTTCAAAGCACTATCAACAACCAAACCAAGCCCTATGCAATCGACACCAACCTCACCATGGCAAGGGCTTGACACAGAGGCTGTGGGATGTTGCGAATCAAAGCTTTACTTCATGTTTGGCACTAGCAAAGACTCACAGGGTTGGGCCGCAAACAATTTGAGCAAAGAGATTGGCGGTTGTTGTTCCGACAATGTTTCCAACAATAATAGTTGGGGGATGAGTGGTTTGGAACTTTCTAGGGTTTGGATTTTTGCTCAGGTGGATGTTAAGGTATGAAGCACGGATACGCCGTTTATGAGGTGTGTCCGCATGTCGGATATGTGTCTGTGTTTGGACATGTGTCCGTGTCGGACATATGAGGATGCGCATATGACACATGTGTTTTATGTATCTAAATATGTCTAATTAAAAAGATTATTTTTTTCAACTTAGACACGTCTTGAACATGCTTAGACACGGCTCGAACATGCTCAGACACGTCTAGGACATGACTCATTAATATTTTTTTAAAAAAAAATTAGTTTTCATGACTAACGTCCAATTAGTAAGCCCGTAACCCACTCAAACCCAATCACATGATTGACATCTCAAACTACTATTTTCACATACTAGTATTTTAAGTTTTATATTTTCACACATTACTATTTTCATCTCCTTCTACCTCTGCTCATACCAAGTCGTCTATTTCATCGTCACCGAAACTTACCTCACACAACTATTCCCTTTAATTAATTTTTTTTAGATACACATGTACTTGTACATGATTAATTCTATTAAGAAAAGTTAGTTTTTGATATTTTTTTAAAAATATCAATAGAAATTATGCTCCATATTTTTTTTGGGTGGGGCTTACTAGGTAACAAATATTAATACATATGGCATATATTAAGATATTATAAATATTTAAGTTTATAGAAATGATATTAATGAATTATGAATCATTTTTCTTAAAATTTGTAATTATATATACACATAAACTAAGTTCTTTAATTTACTTTGATATATATATATGCCATGTCCGTGTCCTACAGTTTTTTGAATTTGGTGTGTCCTCGTGTCCGTGTCTGTGTCATGTCATATGTCTATGCTTCATAGTTGTTAAGTAAAGCTATGGGTGGTTTTGATTTTGTGGTTTGTTAACAACTATGGACTTCTTTGTAAATCCCATTGTGAGCAAATTTTTTTATTTGTCGGATCACTTTTAAAAATAAAAACTCAACATTTTAACCTAACAGGTTTTTTTGAATTCATTCCCAAATTGATCTATTTTCAATTCAAATCAATGGTATCAATGAACCATTGATTATTGAAGACGTTTAACCTACTCCTACCTATGAGTGTAATCGAATCTGTTTAGTTCGATCAGTTTAATTCAATTTTTGAAAAAAATAAATCTGAATCAATCAAAATTAATTAGTTCAGTTTAATTCGATTTTCTTATTTTTTGATAGTCAAACTCGAACCAAACTGAATCGAATATTTACGGATTGGTTCGGTTCGGGTAGTGGGATTGGTCATTTTTTTTACACAAAAATTAATTAAATAATTAGCTTTCCATAGTAATAATAATAATAATAAATTTATGAAAAAATTTATAGAAATAAATATCTAGAAATGGAATCAAACCTGCTTATCTCGATAAGCACATTACAAAGTACAAACTCTAAGATTATATGTTCAGCATGTTGTTCTAATCTATTGATAATACACCAAGTCAGTACTTTTGATGTATGATACTCAGTTTATTTTAAAATCTTCAGTTTAGTGTTTAGTCTTTATATAAATACGGGCATGAGTTAGTTAATTTTGTATGGCCTTAAAGGTGGATTATGGTATATGCTCCTAAACTTACTGTTTGTAATGTATTATAAAGTTTTTTTGTATTAAGTTACTTCACAGCAATAACCTACATGTAATACAACTTTTAGAAGGTTAGTTTCAAGTTGAATGAACTTTTTTCTTATACTTCTGGACTTAGTGTTTGTTATGTATTATAAGTTTTTTTGAGTTAAGTTGTCATGCTAATATTTTGTGGTCAAGACTCTCTTGACTTATGACATAAAATAAATCAGGTTGCACTCTCTTTAATTTTTTTTTGGCTTCTACACTTAAGTTAATCATTATATTTATATAAATTAGTTAGTTAAATTGAATGTCATGCACTCTAATTTATTGCTCTAATGCATTGTGTTAGAATGACATTATATATATATATATGAGGAGGGATCAAGTTACACTGGTGTAAGACTTGACATACTTACACCACTCAATAATTTCTTATAGAATGTGATTTTTATCAATTTAATCGGTAAATTATAATTATCTAACGCCTTGATCATTTGTGTTAAATCTTGAAAAAATTAAATATCAATAAGAATGTAATCAAGCGGTTTTTATTTTCATATATTTCAAAAGTATATATCACATTAATCTTGACGTATATCAATGAAGTACAAAAAGATTTTAGATTAATGTAAAATTATATATATATGATCTATATGATAGGAACTTTCAATCTAATAGTAGATTTAGTGAGAAAATTATTTAATAAAAAGTTATTTAATGGTGTAAGAATGACTTTGACTTACACCAGTATAACTTGATTATCAGGTTATATATATGATTTGCTTTGGTTCAATTCTCAAGTTTAAAACTTTCATTCTGAGAACCAAATCAATTAAGCTTTATTTGGTTCGAATTTTGTCCGAACTAATCAACATACCTGAATAAAACTAAACCAATAATCTAATTGGTTTGGTTTGAGTTGATCAAATTAATTAAATTATTCAAATTAATTTACACTCCTACTTTTACCATATACACCAAGCATTACAAACCATATATATGGGCAAAAATCACATCAGTCAACGGTTGATATTAATGACCTGTAACCTTGAGAACAAGTCATCAAGCATTATGATGATGAATGAGTTAGAAAGTGAATATGAGTTTGGCTGTACAGGAGTGTTAATAATATATTTTTTATCATATTTTTTAATATATATTTTTATTGAGTTATATCACTTAATAATATACAAATTTAAATTTAATCATATATTAATTAAAATTAATATATATTTTAATGTGTAATATAACTTAATAAAAATAATATATTAAAAAGTACAATAAAAAATATATTCTTAACATTGTGGTAGCTATATACGTGAAGCAAAGCCGAGAAAGAAAAACATGGGTTTTCAGGTCATCAACGCCGAAACCACCATAGCACTCACGCCACCAACAAGAACCCACCCCTTTTTGCAGCTAAAAGGTGAATAATATGTGGAACCGGCTGCCCACCTCGTCCTTCTTCCTGGAGCTCCGTCGCACCCCTTCTTCCCGGAGCTTCGCCGCACCAAGTCGTTCTCTACTTCCAAAAATGAGGGCTTCTCCGGCGTGTCAGAAATGGAGGCAGAAGCAGAAGCTTAAGTGATTGAGGGCTCCCCTGGTTAGAATATAGAACCACAAAATACTAGTCACCGCCTGCTTCAACAGGAAGTGATAATTGCCCCTGCTAGTTGAACCCAAATTGGACTAAATACGACGTCATCAAGTTGGTTTCGATTTCCCAAGTAACGGATTCCAATTCCAAAACCCTATTGCCTCCATTTCGAAATCAAAGAAAACAATCGTCATCGTCAACAATGGATATAACAGTTTCTAGCTTGGCACAGTAGTGTTAGGCCATGGCAAGGACGATAGGTCCTCTAGTTGTTGGTGGTGATCGGTGGCTTGAGGTCGCAACAGGGGGTCAAGGCATAGCGTTGGAGGGCTTGTTCAAGCATGGGTTTTTCGGCAGTAGCCTGAGTTCTTCAACATGAGTTCCAAGATGAATGATATGGTTTTTTTTTTCAAAAAAAAAAAGTTGAAAAAAAAAAAAAAAATAAAAAAAATCACTAAGTTTAAACTTTAAATAATAAATATTAAAGAAAAACTAGTGGCACATGGTACAACTTTAATTTTTTATATTATTTTACATCACTTTTTATATTAATTAATAAAATATAAATTTATGATTAATTATATATATAAGTTAATTAATAATAAATATTCTATTAATAAACTAATACACATAATTTTGATTAATCAATTAATATATATAATTAATTATAAATTTATACTTTATTAATTAATATAAAAAAATAAGATAAATATTTTTTCAACTGCTATTAGCGGTAAAAGTGGTTGGATGTACGTTAAACGCATTGACCATATGGTCATCTTAAACGAAACAATAAATAGAGACAGAGACACTAAAGAACAAGTGGCAATTATATAAAGTTGTCCATTTCCTTTTACCGTCTCTTTCCTTCCGATCTTACGCTGTCTCCCGTTGAAAGCAGTGCTGGCGCACCCTACCTGACTTCCACCCTCCTACGCAACTCCTTCCCCCAAATTCCAAACCCTAATTCCCAAATCCTCCAAATCCAAACCCAATTACCCAATTTCGGGTTTCCAGTGATCCATATCCATTCTGGAAACCCCCCAAAATCACGACCAGATCAATCGATTGTTGTTTGCTTGTTGTTAGGGTTTTCAATTTAATCTGCGGATGACGATCCTGTGGTTGAATCTCAGAAAGAAGCCCCAGGCCCAGCCATATGTGAACCCCAATCTGGACCCTGTCCTATTGGTGCCTGGTATTGGTGGCTCCATGTTGAACGCCGTAGACGATTGCAACGGTAGCGAAGAACGGGTTTGGGTTCGCTTCCTCTCCGCCGAGTACAAGTTGAAGACCAAGCTTTGGTCACGTTACGATCCTTCTTCTGGTAAACCAATTTTTTATTTGTTTTGGCTGATCATAAAATTAAGAAAAAATAATAATTTAAAGTACGTTGAAGTTAAACTGATGCTATTTAGTTATGCAATTTGCTAATATAACTTAGTGCATGTTTGGTTTTGATTAATTTTTAGGGAAAACTTGTTTTTTTTTTCCCCCAAAGCTCTATCGGCAAGATTCTGATTATAGGCTGTTTTCAATGCAGAATAAGCTAATTCAAACATTGAAACTTGAAGAATATGATTAGTATCTTTTATTTATTTATTTAGTTTTTAAAATTTTGGAAGTTAATATGGTAAAATGCAAATTGCTCGTTGAAATTTAATATTTTTCTCCCTTTACTTTAATATTTGCAACAATTAATGATTGCTGTGAGACAATGAAGAAACCTTGTGATTGAATAATTGTTATGCTGTTAATGCTCATGCTGTATCTGAGCTTCCATGCAAGCTCAGTTTATTTCTTTCTTTACTGTAATCATTGAATTGGTGTTTACGCTGAAGAGTGTGTGACAAGAAACTCTGAATTCAGTAAGCTTAGCATCTCTAATAATCTGTTTTGAACCCAGGAAAAACCGTATCCTTGGATACAAATACAAGAATTACAGTTCCCGAAGATAGGGATGGACTCTATGCAATTGATATTTTGGACCCTGACTTGGTATGCCTGTTTTGAACTGATTTGCGTGAACTGCTGTGCACATGGCTAAAAAATTGATTCTCAAATCCTATATAAATTTTGTGATGCAGGTAATTGGATCGGATTCTGTGTATTATTTCCACGACATGATCGTTGAAATGCTTAAATGGGGGTATCAAGAGGGAAAGACACTTTTTGGCTTTGGGTATGATTTTCGCCAAAGCAACAGGTAACTAATTAATTTGAAACTGGAACAGTTTAATGATATTGATTTGATCAAACTTGAAAAAGGCAGGAATCTATTACTCTTCACTAACCCAAAGTAATGAACTTAAAAAAAATTTAAACACTCCACTCCTGAAATCTGTATATGTAATGAGATTACTGTATTTTATCTTTCTGCCTAAAAAAATTGATTCTATCATTATTTAAATAATGAAATTGATTCTCCATAATATTTTTACAGAGTATTTTTATAATTTGTGATTATTTTTACAAAAGGAGCAGTTTTCTTATCAAGCTATTATCTGACAAACAAACAAGCATAGCCTGAAGTAGACTCTATAATTGTGCAAATGAATTTAATCTGAATTGCTATCTCACTATTGTATCTGTTGGGTGTTGGTTTCCTTTTGGTTTGATTTCCCACATTTTGATAAGGTCTCTTTATCAAAATGAAAGCGATTTCTCTAACAATTTTTCTATTTATTTTCATTTAGGTTGCAGGAAACAATGGATCGGTTGGCTGCAAAATTAGAATCAGTGTATAATGCTGCGGGAGGGAAAAAGATAAACATCATAACTCATTCTATGGGCGGTCTTTTGGTGAAATGTTTCATGTGCCTGCAAAGTGATGTATCACATCCATTAAGCTTCTCAAATCTGTTTAATTTTGTTTTGTAGCTTCCTGTAACCTTATCATTTCTATCTGTCAATTTTTGGTTTATACACTTCTATCTTAGAATTTATTTACTGCTGAGGGTAAAGTCTACAATTCTGTTCGTCATTTTGCAGATTTTTGAGAAATATGTTAAGAATTGGATTGCGATTTCTGCACCGTTCCAGGGTAAGTAATTCTATTCTGTATTTACTTAGAAGTTCAGAAGTATAAAATAAGGATATTGGATGGAAATGCCTCATCTAGTATTTCAATAAAATTTATTAAGCTGGGACTGTTGTTAGAAATTTATTTTCCTTATTAAATCTATTTGAAGAAGGCAATATCATCTTTTCTTTATAGGCTAAAACTAAAATAGTTGATGTACAAACAATGTGCATAAAAGGATGATTTTTAAATATCAAGAAAAAATAAGAAAAGGAGATGTTGGTTATGGTGTTGTGCATGTCTTGGTGAAAGAGATTAAGCAGAAAACAGTGTTGAAAGCTGTTGGATCAGTGGTCTTACTGTCATGTCACTTCATGTCGACCTAAATATGATTTGAACTTATTAACAACAATGTATAATTTGATAGTTTGCTTTGGTTTCCTTCATGTATTATTGGTTTTTAATTTATATCATCTGTATTGTTTCATCTAGTTAGAGGCTTCTTAAATTTTTTTTATTTTTTCCATTGCAAGTGCATCATAGTGCAGTTATACATTGTTCTACAGGTGCACCTGGATGTATCAATTCTACCTTTTTAAATGGAATGTCATTTGTGGAGGGATGGGAGCAGAACCTTTATATTTCCAAATGGAGCATGCACCAGTTGGTACAGATCAATTATTTTTGTCTTTTGGATTTGTGTTTTGAGTTCACTTATTAATACAACCCCTGTTATGGAGACTTCTCAGAGTCACCCTGCCTTTCCCTTGTATAGCATTATTATTATTATTTATGACATTTGTCTGTTGGAGACAAATTTTAAGGAGCTGAGTTCTTATAATTGTGTGCTTTTTAACAATGTTAGAGTTTATTTTTTGACTGTCTCAGCAATTTATCCTTAGTTTTGGTTCTGACAACTGACAATAATGTGGAATAGATTAAGTGTTTATTAACAGTATGAAGAAATAGGAAAATACTGATGAGATCTTCCATCCTAAAACCAAGGGCAAAGACCTAAAACGCTTAAAGAGTCATATTAATCATCACAATTCACAATCATGCTTTTGAGATGTTTGGTTATATCAGAATAAAAGAAGTATGCAGTGACACAATACAAAAGAAAAATATATGAAAGATAGTTTTGGCTGCTATTATTCATAGTTTTGTACGAGTTATTTGATAATTGGATTGCACTTTCATGCATGATCACTTGATATTGACTACATGATTTGGATTTTCTAGGGTATGTATTATTGGGTGGTGTGTTCTCTATTTCTATTGTTTGTTCTGCTTCCCTGTGCACAAGATTATTTAAGCATAATCTTGCATGTGGAATTTTTTGTATGCATGCATCTTCTTGTGATTCATTTTGTTTTTTTTTTAATTTTTTAATTTTTTTTTATTTTGATATTTAGATACTTGACATTGTAGAATTATTTATTGAAGCTTGTTACAATGTCACAGCTGATTGAATGTCCATCAATATACGAACTGATGGGTTGTCCTAATTTTCATTGGCAACACATTCCTGTTCTAGAATTGTGGCGTGAGAAACATCATTCTGATGGTGAATCTCATGTTATTCTGGAGTCATATCCACCATGTGATAGCATTGAGGTTTTGAAGCAAGCTCTTGCAAATAACAGAGTGAGTTACCAGCTCTACCTTGCTCAGCATGCAGATTAGTTGAACTTAGTTATATTTGAGTATCTTCAATGTTTCCATGAAACCGAATGTATTATAGTTTAAAATCTGGTTTTTTGAGCATTTTACTATCTTTGCATTTGACAATTAAATTCTAGAAACAATGAATAATTTGGAAAATAGGCAATCATATCTTTAATATAAGGAAGCTTTGCCTTTTCCATATCTAGAGTTGAACTTGGAACTTCATTCAATGTGGTCTCTCATGTAGTTTAAGAAAAAAAAATTTCTTCTCGTTTTTTTTTTTTGGGGGGGGGGGGAGGAGGGTGAGTTGAGGGGTTCTTACTTTCACACACTTTAGAAATACATTAATACATTTGAGAAGGACAAATTTTGCTGTTCATTGAAGATTTAGTCATCTAAGATGTTAACTGGTACGGAGCTTAATCAGATTGGTTTGATATCTATCTGTAACCCAGGTTAATTATGATGGTGAGGATTTGCCCTTGCCGTTCAACTTGGAGATCTTGAAATGGGCAAATAAAACATGGGAGATTCTGTCCTCTGCTAAACTTCCCTCACAAGTTAAATTTTTCAATATTTACGGGACCAATCTTGAGACTTCTCATAGTGTTTGGTAATGCCTCTACCAATTCTTTGGATGATGCCATGGTTACCCCAGAAATGGAATTTATCACGTGTATTAAGAATGGTCTAGTTCATGTAGGTATAAATAGTTCTTTTGAAATCATGTAACCCTCACTTTACATAACTACTATTCTGCAGCTATGGAAGTGAGGACAAGCCTGTCTCAGATCTGCAACAGCTACGTTATTTCCAGGTCATTGCATTTGTAATTGTACCAAATATATGTTTCTTGATGCATGTTAGATATCAAAGGGGAGCAAAGTCCATATGCTTTGGTGCATGCAATATTAATTCCCCTAATTTGCAATACAGCTTTTATTTATACTTCTAGTGAAGAGAAGTCTGGGCAGTTTTCCATCTGTGTTTCTTTGTCTGTCCTTATTCTAGTATTTGTTGAATAAGTTAATAAAAGCTTTGTGTTTATAGATGTAATTAATAAATTTAAATACAATTTTTTTGAAGCCATCGTTGAGACTTGTGGCATGTCCTGACCTTACCTTAGAATGTGGCAACCTCCCCTTTGCCTAAACGTCACCTCACTAAAACAGTAATTCTTTTAGATAGGTGCACCCAATTTTCTCTCTCGTTTCCTTTTCTCTTCTTCCACTTTGTATAATTACTTCAAAATATTTAATTCTTTTATTGACACACGTGTGATATAAGTGAAGTACATATTTTATTTGAACGTGTATCCTGTTAAAACTGTATAAACTAGCCCCCCCTCCCTTCTCCCTCTTTTAAGGCATTTTTCTGTTATTTTTTTCCTTAAGTTGCCAAGGCTAACTTTTTTTTTTTTTAATATTCAGGCCAAATATATATTTGTTGATGGTGATGGAACAGTTCCAGTAGAGTCGGCTAAGGTTTGCTATCTTTCCTGTGCATAATCTTTATGCTGTTGATGATTTGTTGAATCTAAATATGCCTTGGAAAGGCCTTTACAGATCTTTAATGTTATACAAATTTTCTTGGTATGGTACTGATCAAGTAGCATTAGTGCTAGCAGTGATTTATGGGCGACTGGGAGATAGTTCTAAAATATTGGTTGATTAAACCTGTTTTTACTTATTGGGTAAATTTCAGAAACCCTTGTTCAATTTACTCTATGCAATTTACCCCATAGAGTTTCAATTGGCATAATTTTTCCCCATAAAATTTTTATTTATTGGTGCAATTTAACCCCATAAAGTTTTTTATTGGCACAATTTACCCCCATAAATTATACTTCAGTTAGATTTATGGCGCAATTTTTATTTATTGCACTAATAAGAAGTTTGGGGTTAAATTGCACGTGGAGTACAATTGAAGTTTGTTTTTTGAAATTTGCCCTACGTATCTCCAACTTAAATTTGTAAACTAGGATGTAGTGATGTGATAGATGGTTACCTCAAAGTTGAAGATCTGATATACATATAGGAACATACCAATATGATGATTACCACTGCCATGAATTCCTTTACTATGATTACTATAAACCTTACCAGGCTGCCACTGCCATTATCTCACGATCACCAATACTATGGGACCCTCAATCATTATTGCAGCCTATTCTGGAGCCATTACCATCATTTTATAATTTGATTTGGATCGTCTCAGTTTAGTTCCTAACACGACCTTTGTCATTTTAAAAGAGATAGTATGGGATCCATATTTCTGCACAGGGTCCTGCTGTTGTATAGCTAAAATGAGAGGATCCAAATCCTCTGCTGCATTATTCTACCCCCGCAATTTTTTTTTTCCTCAGACCTTTACCTTGATTAAACCCATCATCATCATATAATACTGCCTTGGATTTAAGATGCTTTATCTTTATCCCAAATGCAGGCTGATGGGCTCAATGCGGAGGCAAGGGTTGGAATCCCAGGTGAACATCGGGGTATCCTTCGTGAGCCTCATTTATTCCGGATTCTCAAGCACTGGCTGAAGGCTGGAGATCCAGATCCTTTTTACAATCCCCTCAATGATTATGTGATTCTACCCACTGCTTTTGAAGTGGAGAGGCACAAAGAGAAGGGTCTAGAAATAGCATCCCTTAAAGAGGAATGGGAAATTATTTCCAAAAACCAAGATGAACAAAGCAATACTGCTGATAAAATGTCTTTGAGCTCCATATCAGTTTCGCATGAAGGAGCCAATCAATCTTATTCCGAGGCTCATGCTACCGTCATTGTTCACCCTGGCAATGATGGTAAACAGCATGTTCAACTGAATGCCTTAGCTGTTTCAGTTGATACCTCGTGAATCAGTTTGTGTTGTAGTATGAGTGAACCGGGGTTGGGGGAGGGAGGGGGGATACTTTCTGTACAGTTGATTGTGGTTGACATCTCTTGTATATAAGGATATTCGTTTGTTGATGCTGTCATATTCCTCCATGTTCTACTTCTATGTATGATATATGAATGCGTATGTATCAGTTATGAAAAAGAATACCATCTTTCTGACATTTCTTATGTGACAATGCCACAATGGTAATAGTGGCGTGCTATGTACGAAGTTCTTATATAAAGTTTACTATTTATTAGCCCATACTGTTACTGTTAATACCTTCAACGTTTCTTTTTGGTACGTTTTTATTTTTTTCTCCTTTTCTTGGGTCTGGGAAAGTACTATTCGACCTAACGGAAATGGGGATTTCGAGAACAATAATGTTACTTATACATACTCAACACGTTAATTCATATCTGTATAATTTCATTGTATGATTATTGTTGGTCTTATTTCGATTTTGGTACAAATTTTTTGATTTTGTCACTTATATCTAATGTAAGGTGATGTGTTTTCATAAGATGTGTATCAAACATTATTCTTTAAAGAATTTCAACTCACCACATAACTTGGCCTTGGGAGAGATACAGAGAGCTACACTCTACCAATAACGAGTAGCACAATTTCGTATTACATATCAAGAAATTGGAATAGAAATTCGCAGTAAAAAAAACAATATTCTGACAAATACTAATAGTTATTAGTTTCAATAACATAACTTCTATATGAAAAAACATTCTTGCCCTGATGTTAACCAAAAAAAAGGAAAAGCATTCTTAATCTTTTCAATTAGTAGACTTAATAAAAAAGGTCATGAAATTTAAATTAGATAACTTTCAAACCAAATAGGTCATCACAATTCATCAATAAAACAATCTAAGAGGGCTTTAAGAAATTTTATTTACTCTATAAAGAATGTATTACATGTATAGAAAGAACAAATCATTAAGGAGGACTAAGAAACTAAAACAACTATATAATGTAAACTTCTAGTTCTAGTAAAGTGAGCAAATTAATTTGTATCTCTCTCTCTGTAATAATCTATTTTCTTTTCTTTAATGTGTGTTTTTATTTTTATTTTTTTTAACATTTCTAGACTTTAAATGAAAAGCAAAACCTAAGGGTGCCTCATGTAGTAAGCAAGCTAGCTTAGCAGTTGGGGAGTTCTGCAATGTTAGAGGCTCAATCTTGCAGGAAAGCACTTATTAGTAGGGGTAGAAACAGGTCAGATCAGGTTAGACTTCACCTTAAACAAGTCTGACTTATATTCTAATTATAAGGCTTGAGCCTATCTTGTGAGCTTGTAATAGGTCAATTTTTAAGGTCTGACCTAACTTTTTTAAAAGTCTGGTATGACCTAAAATCTTATTTAAAGGCCTACTTTGCAATGAAATCTTTAAATAGATTAACAGATCTACTTTTAAATAAGCCAACAGACCTTTACATAGGCTAACAAACTTATCTTTAAATAGGTCAATATGTCTTACATAGGCTAATATGACCTAAGCCTTTATTATAATTTAATACCCACCTTCTAATTTTATAAATGTTCACCACTTTTTTACTCTAATCTTTGGTCGATGTGTGACTTGGAGATATATCAAGTTGCTTACTTTTTTACTCTAATCTTTCAAGTCACAATCGACCAAAGATCAGAACAAGAAAGTAGTGAACATCTATAAAAGTAAGAGGTAGGTGTTAACTTATTATTTTCATTCTAATAAATATATTATATTAAATATATTAATAAATATGTTATTTCTATTTTAACTTACGAACTTAAATTTTAGTTCTTGACTTTTATTAAAATTTAAATAAAAATATATTTATTATAATAAATTAATAATTATAATTATAATTTATAATTATTATAATAATATATATTATATTATAGATAATTAAATAAGTTAGGTTGGCCTGTCAAGTTTAAAATACCTATTAGATGCTCTGAGACCTGACCTTTTTAGTTAAATAGATTTTTAAAAAAGTTTTGACCTAACTTATTTAATAAACAGGTTAGGTCAGGTCAGGTCTCAGGCAGGCCAGGCCACAGGCCTCTGACGGGTAACTTGACCTATTTCCACCTTTACTTATGAGGAAGAACTGCCTTAGTACCCATGAGCGAGGTTTAGTTTTACGCAGACAGGATGTGGAGAGATCTAGTAAGAAAAAAAAACGAAAAGCAATATGAATTATTATTATTTTATATGATTACTTTTACTAAGTGAAGGATTGGTGAGAATTATAATAAAAGTTCTGTTACTGACTAATTTAGTATACTAAATATAGTGGTGAAAAAAGGATCATACATTGTTTCAACAATAAACAAGTATTCTTTTCTTTAAATTCGTATTTTTAAAATTAATTTTACTCCTACCCCCAATAACTTTGTGGTACAATTACTAATTAGTGATTGGAATGACGAATGAGTTCCCTCTTGGCACTCATTGAGAATTAAAATAATAAAGTATTCAATGAAAAGGAGAGTATTTAATAATTTTTAAATAATTACGAGAATTTATTCAATAAATAATATTATTGATGATTGAAAGTATTAAATATTTTTTAAATATTTACCAAAAAAATAATTTTTAAATAAATATCCTAATAGATATGAAGATTTTTTTTTTAAATTATAAAGAGAAACTTCATTAAGGAGGACCCCAAAGGTCCAACAAAGTCAAATTACAAACAAAAGGAGGAGCATCCTCAGTCCAAATATGTTCTGGGTTTAAATTGAAGATTGTTAAAGGAGCGCAGAAATCAATATATATGAATGTATTTAAATGAACTTATTTTGTTTAGAATAACTAACCATTAAAATTTCATTTAGAGAACTTTTAAAAATTAAGCAATTCTTCCTAAAAAATTAAGCAAATCCAAACATGCATTGCAAGGGGGCATAATTAAATTACGTCGAGCTGGAGAAGCTTATTTATAGTATGATCATAATAGCTGGAAGGTTGCGACTATATTTCCAAGCCTACATAATCGTAGTTCAGCCTAATCAGCCAGCCAGACAAATAATCCACAATCTAAACTTTTCAGGAAGTCAAGTGAAATGAGAATTAGAGTTAACAGAGTTTGATTTTGACATTTCATTTCAACAACAGCATACTATAAAAGTTTGTTTAAAATGTTCTGTATTGACTGCAATATACTTAAAATATTATATAACTGTATAATTTTGAAAGTACTTCTACATTGATCATATACTATACTATAAATTCTCATTCTCCATTGTGATACATCTTTTGACATGAATCCTGCATGCAGTCTTGCTTTTATGTCTAAACATGCGAATAAGATTTCTCTGTAGAAATCAGAGAGAGAGATTGTAATAGTATGTAGAGTAATACTATTCATATACTTACACGCACATCATTTCATATTAAGTTTACATAGTTTCTACCATCTAATTACAACTGATTGCACATCGTTTTCTGTGATTGTGCCACATCAGCTACATATGTGATAGATGTAAGGAATGATGTGAGAGAAGCATTATTATTGTCTGCATATCTTAGTTCTTTGGTTTGATGGAAACACCTTTGATGACAAGCCCCTGCTTCCACATACCAACTTCATATTCATACAAAGAGAATTCCATCTCGCCAACATCTTGTGCAGATGCTACAAACTCACCTACTGGAATCTCTATCCAGCGCACCCTTGACTTCTCGATTAAATTCTCCTGGCGTTCCTTTTTCTTTCCTCCTGGAAGGACAAGTCTAAGATTTACTGGAACCTCCCACCCTTGAGCTGGATCTTTCAACATTACAACAAAAGAGACTTCATATAGAATTCCTGGTGAAAGCTTTCTTGTGTCAAATTTTCCATGCACTTCTAGCCAGCAAACTCTAATCAGTTCAGCCATCTCAGTCATTGTGCCACTGCAACATCATATATAGCTTGCTCTAATTAGGACTAGAACTGTGAAAGATGAATGTGCTTAAATTATATAAGATTCAGTTTAACTTGACTACATGAGTTGTTATAAAGGCAAAATCAAACAACACAATTACCTCCTGCCAATGACTTTCGTAGATCTACCTTGTTGAACAATTTTCCTCAAGTTTTATTTGAATGCAGTCACATAATTAAATTGTCCGTATTGAATAGAGAAAGTGAGAAACAAAAACAAAAAAATATAATATTGTCAATGAGCTAATAGTTCTCATGGTTATCAGCACAACTTTTACCATGGTGTGGTTGATGTTATGGATTCAATTTCTAACCCCCTATAGATTTTTCCATTCCCAGGTCTGCAAAGCTAGTATTAAAGTAGCATAAAATCTTTTACATTCATGACATATGCATACCTGGCTTCTTTCTGGGTTGCCCATTTCCAATAATTTTGATTTTCTGCCCAGGCGATTGAGAGTGCTCTTGCATACAACATGAAACAGTTGGCATTGGACTTCTTTTCTACCCAGTATTTCTGCAAATAATGATAATCATTAAAAAGGAGCCTGATAAAATTTGTTCAATCAATAAACTCTTAAATTGAATTAGTTCGAGGCTTCGAGCTCTGATCCCAGCGTAACCAAGTATAGCTCAGGTAATAAAGAACAAAATTCAATGGCTCTCAAGCACCCTTCTATTATTATGTTTTTATATGATTACAAATATACATATTCTACGTGAAAGTACATTTTTTATTAACATTTAAATTTAAATAAATACTAAAAGATAAGAGTTTCTAACTGGGCTTGTGATCAAATCCAAACTTGAGATATTCTTCCATAGGCACTACCATTGCTATTTGTGCATTATAGTGAGTCCCACTACATACTGATATCTTAATGTATAGCTTTCAGATCGCTTAGTAACCAGATAAGATCTAAGCTATGTACTCAGACTCAACTCAATTCATTTCTATGCATACCTTAATATGAAGGACAAGTTTGTCACATGAAACTAATGATATTGAACATACCTTAGTTTTATGGTCTAAGAACACCCCAGCATATAGCTGATCAAACAGCTTTTTCCTGGAAGATTTATCAACTGGTGAGTCTGCATCCTTCAATATTTCTTCATAGTTGTGTGGGAAGTTTAGTTCTTTCAAAGGTTTCACTGGCGTCAAGGATTGAGTGCCACCGGGTTTTACAACTCTTGTATTTTCTACTGCCTTTGCAGTGTTCGTGGAGGGTTTTGCCTCACCTTGAGGAGGCAGTAACCATGCTCCCGTACTGGTTTCTTCATTTGGTTGTGGTTGTGACTGCAGCTGTGGTTGTGGTTGTGACTGCAGCTGTGGTTGTGGTTGTGGCTGTTGCTGTTGCTGTTGTTGTTGCTGTCGTTGCTGCTCTTCCTGTTCCTTTTTTAGAGCATCCTCAAGTTGTGAAAAATCAGCCCCCATTTCTCTTGCTTTACTTTACGTCCATATTGTTCTAAATAAAATTCCTTTTATAGCTCAACTTCGTAGCCATTATTGTTGCAATACATATATATATACATGATTGTTAACTTTCTCCCATTTTTTTTAAAGAAGAATGATGTTAGTAACATTCTCATTTTACTTTTAAATTAAAAATTTTACATTCTCTCTATTTAATACAACTTTAGTTTAAAAGCATATTTGTAAAACTCTAATATAAATTTTCAATTCAAAGTTAAATATTTAATGAAAAGAGAATAGTAGAATCTTATTTTAATAAAGAGAGAGATGAGAGATGCTTTCAAAGAAATAGAATATAAAATTGATTAAATTTAATGAAAATGCAACACAAATTTTATTTTAATAAAATTATTAAATGCTTAAATTAACAATTTTTAAAAAGAAATTGATATGTAAGAAATAAGGTTATGTGCTTTAAAAACTACATGTCAAAGGAATCAATTTGTTGCAAATAATTTTTTGGTACGTATAATTTCTGTTTATTTGAAATTTCTTTTATAAGATAATTATTTTGGTGCATAAATTTATAAGATAATTTTATAAAATATAAATAATTTGTAACTTATTTAAATAATACGTACATATACATAAGTTCTCTATGTTAATATGCCTTTTGAATTTTTCTTTTCAATTTGGTTTGTCCCTATTGCTCCAGGTAAGTTACTTAGTTGATTTATTTTTCTTTTCATTTTTTATTTTTGTCAAAGCATTTTTTAATTATCTTATATGTTGTGTTTTTTTATTTAATGAATAAATTCTTATATGTTAAATATTTTAGCACATTTTAATATACAATTTAATAATTAAAAAATAATGAATAGAATTAATATTCTCTCTTTATTAAAATTAAATTTAAGCATTCTCTTTATTAAAGTTGGTATGTATTATTCTCTTTTTTATTAAATAAGTTAATTTGAGCAATTAGATGAAAACAAAATTAAAGATCAGACTATGGTGTAAAAGATTAAATAATTAAAATACTAATAAATTTAAATTATTTTAAAAAATAGAATTTTTTTTTGTTTAAAACAAAATGTGAAAACTGTTAATTTCTACAGGAAAGTGTAATGGTTAGGAATCATATATATATATATATATATAATGAGAAATGAAAGAGAATGGTGAAATGATTCTTACAAATCACTTCTGTTTTACATTTTGTTACAATAACTGGTACGGAGAAAAGAAAAGAAAGAGTGTTGAAAAGTATATTTTTCTTGTTTTATTTCTTAAAAAGAAAGTAATGTAGGACTAAGAATGGTATAAACAAATGGTGTGAAAATAAATTATTTGCAAATGAAAAGGCGAAAATAATGTACCAAAATTTTAGCCTTATGTGTCTCACTCTAGGGTCTTCTTCGTTGTGCTTTTGTCCCTCGTAGGAACTTTTTCTTTCTATTATTTATTTTCTGAGCCTCTTTTCTCCTTTTTTTTTTGTCAAGTGTCATTTTATTTCATGCTTTATTTTATATTATCTCATATGAAAAAAAAAGGGAGAAAAGGGCCGCCGAAATCAAACAAACAAATAAAAAAGTTTTCCTATATTCTTTTAAAATATTTTTTTAATAATTTTCTTACTACTTAATAAAAAAATATTAAATAAAAAATTAAATAAGACCAAGAACATAAAAATATTCTATAATTTTTTGTTTAATAATTAAGAGAATTATTAAGATGACTGGTTAAAAGAATTAATTATTTTTAAAAAAAAATTCTTACAAGAGATAGAAGTAGTACGACGAAAAAGAGTGAGACGCATAAGACTAAAATTTTTTTACATTATTTTCACCTTTTCATCTGTAAACAAAATTATTTTCATATCATTTTTTTAATACTAATTTTAGTCCTGTATTATTTTTTTAATAATAAAACTAGATAAATATACTTTTCAATACTCTCTCTATCCTTTTATCCATACAAGTTATTGTAACAAAATGTAAAAAGTGATGGGTAAGAATCATTTCCCATCGGCAAAATATGCTATTAACTACTGTTAAGGTAATGAAACTTCACGTTAACTGACAGGAAGTGGCAGCCAAGGGTCAATTTCGATTGATGGATGCCTTCTTTCTTCTTGTCCAGCAATGAAATAAAGGGAATTTTATTCCTTATGCCAAAGTTTCAAACATAAAAAGCAAATCCTGTTTATATTTGTGAGAAAAGTTAAATGTTTATTCCAAGATAAGGCATCCGGTTCTAGTGGGTGAGTCATCCATGTTATCCTGATTCCTTTTCTTCTTGTCCAGCAATGAAATAAAGAGAATTGTATTCCTTATGTAAGCAAATCCTGTTTATATTTGTGAGAAAAGTTAAATGTTTATTCCAAGATATGGCATCTGGTTCTGGTGGGTGAGTAATCCATGTTATCCTGATTCCTTTGCTTCTCCTCCACATCTTTAATGGTGCTTGACTTTGCATCATTGACTTTACACCTACTGATGGAAAATATTTTTTGTATAATTAAAATATGTATATTATATTTATATTATAAATTTATGTAAAAAAATATTAAATCAAATTATATACCTGTAATTTTTTTATAGGATATAAAATAAATTTATTGAATTGATAAAAATTAATGTATTTTAGTTGACACCTAATGATAGATCTTTTAGAATTTACAATAGTTTTTTCCAACTTTTTCTGTCATAACAATTCACAATTCAACATTGGCGGTTGACAAGTAATTTCACTAAATTCTCGTAGACTTTGGTGGTTTAACATAATTTTAGAGAAAAAAAATTTCATATAAACTTAGAATACTTAAATTTAGTTTACTAGAAGTCATATTATTAATTAATATAAATATTATAGTTAATTAATAATTTATTATTATTTATCATAATTAATGATATTATTCACCTCATACACTCATCTTAAATGTTTTAAATTTATACAAGAATTTCTCTTCTCTAACCTTAAAATGTAAAAACTTCTGCTCATCATAAAGTAAACTTTATAGTAATAATAATAAATAAATAAATAATTCTCTAATAATCATGCGTCAATACTTAAATTTATATAAAAAAAATTTCTATGATACTTATCTTTTTAAATATTTATTATAAATTTAACATTTATTAGTGTTTAATGAATGTTTTAAGACTCATCCTGAGTACTAAATGTACCAGGCTATCATAGAAAGAAATTCCCTTTCTTTATTAGATTAAAGCTAGAAAGCTAATTAAGCCATTCACCAATGGAAGTGAAGAAATCATTTCGGTTAGCAAATAACACTGCTCTATGCCTTTCTCCCGATTTCATTCTCCCAGAGGAGAAACGACCATGTCTTTCACAAGTTTCCCGCATGGATTCAGTTCCCATCATTGACCTGAAAGGTTATGATGAATGCCAGAATGGTTTGGTGCAAAATGTATCACACGCATGCCAGCAATTGGGAATGTTTCAGGTCATCAATCATGGAGTCCCACCAGATCTATGCCAAACCCTGTTGGTTGCTCTGCTTGAGTTTTTTAAGCTGCCTTCTGAAGAAAGAGCCATGTTCTTCACAAAACATCACTCTGAGCCAGTCAAAATCTTCAACTACTACTTTAAGGGTGATGACCAAAAGAAGGTTACAATGTGGAGTGAAACTTTCTCTCACCCTTGGCATCCTACTGAGGATTTCACCCATCACCTGCCAACAAATCCTCCTCAATACAGGTACTAACAATGAACACTCCCCCATCTGTTCAACTATGGGGCTTAAATTTAAGTTTTTTCTGTGATCCATAAGTCATTTCCTTACCTTCTTTCTTTGACTGGCTTTAGAGATGTCTTTGTTGCATATGCAAGGGAGATAGGAATCCTGATGAATAAGCTTTTGAGCTTGATGTCCCAAGGGCTTGGGCTAGAGGAGGATTCCTTAGTGAAAAGGTTGGGTGAGAAGCCTAATCTTTATTCACAAGCAAATTACTATCCACCATGTCCAGAACCAGAGCTCACCATGGGGATAAATGAACATAATGACATCACTGCACTCACTATACTGCTGCAGTTGGATGGAGTCTCTGGCTTGCAAGTGAAGCATGATGGGAACTGGGCAGCAGTGGACCCTGTACCTGGTGCCTTGGTCATCTTTCTGGCTGATCAGATGCAGGTATATATATGAACTTTATGAATTAATAAGAAACTATAAGAGATCACTAGCCAACTGATTTTTTTTTTAAAGAAATTTATTACTGAGTGTCCAACAATGTTAATTAATTTTCCAGTATTGATGCCTTTTTCTTTAGAATGGTTTAAAATGAGTGATGAATTATTGATTCAAATGAACAGTATAAAGCTATTTATTTTAAATAAGAAATAATTTTATATAAAATAATATTTTATACATACAATAAAATCACACTTTTTATTACAAATTTATTTTCTCCTTGATCTCTGTTAGCTAATGTTATTTTAACATTATTCTTCAAACAATCGTTTTGGATTTGAGATAAAATCAGGTGCTCAGTAATGGAAGGTATAAGAGTCCGGCTCACAGGGCAGTAACTAACAAATGGCTCCCACGGCTGTCACTGGCTATGTTTTATGCACCAAATGATGAAACAGTAATTGGCCCTATGGAGGAGTTGATGGATGAGGAGCACCCTCCCATTTACCGAAGCTATAGATACAAGGAGTACATGGAAGAATTTTATCGGCAAGATGGTAAAAGGAGGAGAGTGAAGGAAGCTTTTGAGCTATAACACCATGGTACTTGGTACTCTCAAATAATCTATACATCTGTAACCAAAGAATAAATAAATCTATACATCTATATCTATTATCTATTCTATTACTACTATAATGGAGATTCACCCATTTAGGATGTAACTTTTAGTTTCCTCAAAATGGCATTACTTAAACTATTAAAACAAAAAAATAAACAAATAAAAGATAAAAACAAACAAATAAGGGGTACAATTGTACGCTCATATTATTCATTACTCACGTTTAAAGTATTAAGATTAATAACGCATATGAGGAAGAGAAGAAGAATAAGAGAGAAGAAAAAAATGATTAGGGTTCTCTATTGCAAAAGTAAATTAGTCAACCTTACAAAAATAAAAAAAAAGAGTAAAAATATATATGCAACAAATAAAAGACTAAACTACCCTTAAGATAAATAAAATAAATAAAACATAAATGCACTATATTATCTAACATCCCCCCTCAAACTCACGATGCATCAACAGGAAGCATCGAGAGTTTGTTAATCAAGAAACGAAAGCGTGGAGTGGAATGCGACTTGGTAAATAAGTCAGCAATTTGCATAGAAGAAGATACGAACGGTAAAGTGATGGTCCCATGTTAAAAGTGGTGTCGAGTGAAATGACAGTCAATCTCAATATGCTTTGTGCGTTCATGGAAGACTGAGTTGCAAGTGATTTGTATAGCACTCATATTATCACAATACATAGGAGTGAGTCCAAGGGAAGTGACACCCATAGACTCAAGTAACCAACGCAACCAAACTATTTCGGCAGTAGTGGATGTCATGGCACGGTATTCAGCTTCGGTAGAAGAGCGAGAGACAACAGCTTGCTTCTTACTCTTCCAAGAAATGAGAGAATCCCCCAGAAAGATGCAAAACCCTGTGGTAGACTTACGATTGGTGGAGTCACCACCCCAATCAGCATTTGAATAAGCACGTAATTCCAAGGAAGATGATGAAGGAAAGAGAAGACTCTGAAATTGAGTACCCCCAAGATAACGAAGAATGCGAAGAACAGCTGCCCAATGAACTGTAGTAGGAGAAGCAACAAACTGACTAACAACATGCACTGCATAAGCAATATCAAGTCTAGTGATGGTAAGATATACCAAACTGCCAACAAGAGTACGATACAAAGTGGGATCTGACAAAGGAACACCATCAGAAGAAGTATATCGAACATTATGCTCAAGAGGAGTATCATTTGTTCTAGTGTTAGAGAGATGAACTTGTTCAAGAATTGTGCCAATGTACTTAGATTGAGAAATGAGGTAACCTCTAGGAGAGTAAGCAACTTCAATTCCCAAAAAGTAACGAAGAGTACCTAAGTCTTTCATCTCAAACTGATGGGCCAATTGGAGTTTCAACTCCACAATCTCGTTAACATCATCCCCAGTAATGATCATGTCATCAACGTATAAGGAGAGCAGGATACAACCATGAGAAGTGCACCTAAGAAATAAAGCAGAATCATGCGGGTTAGAGTGGAAGCTAAGAGATGTAATCACAATGGAGAATTTCTCAAACCAAGCGCGGGGAGCTTGTTTGAGCCGGTAGAGAGTCTTCTTCAATTTACAAACTTCACCTGGATTATGAGAAACACCTGGTGGAGGAACCATATAAACCTCTTCTTGAAGATCACCATTCAAGAAGGCATTTTTAACATCCATTTGAGAAATATGCCACTGGCGGATAGATGCGACTGCAATAAGAGTACGAATAGTAGTCATTTTGGCAACAGGAGCAAAAGTTTCTTCATAATTCATACCATATTGTTGAGAAAAGCCTTTAGCAACTAAGCGAGCTTTGTATCTCTCAACAGACCCATCAGACTTGGTTTTGATCTTATATACCCAACGAGAACCAATTGCAGTTTTTCCTGGCGGAAGAGAGACAAGATCCCAAGTATCTGTCTTATACAAAGCGAAAGTTCCTCTGCCATAGCCTCGCTGCCAAAGGGATCAAGAAACGACCTCTTTATAGGAAGTTGACTCGGACATAAACTGTGAATAGAAGTTAAGAAGGAAGCAAAAGAAGTGGAATAACTAGAATAAACAAAATCTGGTAATTTAGTGGACTTACTATCACGATGAGGATAACGAGGAGGAGGAGGATCCACGATCACAGAAGGTTCTTGGGGAGGCGCGGGGACAGAGGAGGCATCTAGATCTGCAGAACTACTAGTGTCAACCCTGCAAAGCTCAACATCAGAATTATTTTGATTATGGGTCACAGGAAGAGGAGCGGTGTCAGAATCTATGTGAAAGGAATCAATGTGGGTGAGATCAGATTTGGTAAGGACATGTTGACTAGAAGGAATGGAATAAAAGGAAATATGCTCAAGAAACACAACATAACGTGAGATATAAAGTTTTTGATTTGTAGGATCATAACAACGATAACCCTTCTGACCATCACCATAAGCAAGAAAAACACAAATCGCTGATCGAGAAGATAACTTACTATGTTCTACATGAGGACGAAGAACAAAGCAAGTAGAACCAAAGACTCTCAAGGCTGAATAATCAGGAACACAACCATATAATTTCTCAAATGGGGACAAACTTGAAGTAACAGAAGAAGGAATTCTGTTAATGACATGTACTGCAGTGAGGACAGCTTCCCCCCAAAACTCACTTGGGACAAAGGCAGACAGAAGAAGGGAACGAGCAGTTTCAACAATGTGGCGATGTTTTCTTTCAGCAACTCCATTTTGTTCAAGAGTGTCAGTACACGAAGTTTGATGAAAAGTCTCATCAGAAGCAAGTAATTCAGAGAATTTATTAGAAGTATATTCACCACCTAGATCACATCGAAAGCACTTGATAACAGCATTATGTTGAGTTTTAACAAATGCACGAAACATATGATAAATGCCAAAAAATTCAGAATGATGTTTCATAAGATAAACCCAACAATAACGAGTGCAATCATCAATGAACGATACATAATATCTAGAACCACCTTTGGTAGCAACTAGTGATGGTCCCCATACATCAGAATGAACCAAGTCAAAAGGTGCAACAGAAACTGAAATACTTTTAGAAAAAGGCAAAGCAGTAAACTTAGCAAGTTTGCAACCACAACAGTCAGAAATATCATTAGATTGCAACTTTTCTAAAGCCCCTGTAGAAGCTAAGTATTTCAGACTGGAAGAGGAAACATGTCTAAGACGAGAATGCCATAAATAAAAACTAGAAGACGAGGAATTCAAACGAAAAGACGACATGTCAACACTAGAAGCTGCAACATCTGGAACTCTCAATTCATCCAGAATATAAAGTCCCCCCTGCCTACGGCCTGTCCCAATCAGCCTCCTGGATTGCAGATCCTGCACAAAACAAGAGGTGGAAGAAAATAAAACTGAATAATCAGAATCATATAATTGACTAACAGAAACAAGACTCAAAGTGAGATTAGGAATGTAGTAAACATCTGAAATGGACAAATGAGATGTGGAAACAGACCCAGTGCCTGCTAATGGCATAGGAGTGCCATCAGCAGTCATAACTGACACAGATGAGGCAGGATGTAAAGACACAAATGATTTAAAATCAGATGACATATGATGAGAGGCTCCAGAGTCAAGAATCCATATAGGTGAAGTTATACCTGATGAGCTAGTGGAGGGCAAACCTATATTGGATTGGGCAGACATGACATGTGGTTATGTGGCAAGAAACCTCTGGAATTGCTTAGCAAGATCAGATACTGTAGGACTAGAAAATGATGTACTCTCAGCTGACGGAGGAACAACTGCAGCAACATTTGATGTTGGAGGCTTGAAGTTTCGTTAGCTAAACTGACTAGGAGGTCTCTATTGAGATGGCTGTTGTGATTGCTGTGACTTATTCAACAATTTTGAACATTGGGCTTTCCAATGGCCCTTCTGCTTGCAAAAACTACATTCATCATAACCAACATTTCCATGAGATTTACCTTTGTTAGAAGGAACAGCAAAAACAGATGGGTTGGGGAGGATTCCTTTGTCTACATTCTCTTTTTCTGATTGAGACTTCAGTCGAATCTCTTCAGCTAATAATTCATTAACAACCGAATCAACAGTTGGAAGAGGATTATGATGCAAAATTGTTCCACGAAACCCTTCAAAATCATCTCGAAGAGCCATCAAAAACTGAACCAGATGCTGTTCTTCTCTACGGTCAATGTACAGCTTAAAAAGCTTGTAACTCAGCAGATTCAGTAAGAGCCAACTGGTCCCAAAGATTGCTCATAGCAGAGTAAAATTTCTGTATGCTCATGTTGTTTTGTTGAAGAGCTCGAATATCTATCTCCAACTGATATTGCTTTGCAAAATTAGACTGCACATATAACTTTTTCAAATGATCCCAAACCTCCTTGGCCGTTTCATATTTTACTAGTTGAATCCCTATAGACTGTGAAACAGAGTTGTTGATCCAAGTAATAATCTTCGAATTATTTACCTCTCAGGTTTCTAGCTCTATTACATATTTTCCATCTTTTTCATCTTTTGGCTTAACAGAGGTTCCAAAAACATAACCCCACATTCTCTTGCCTTTCAAAAAATTCTTCAACACATAACTCCAATATGAATAATTCTGCCCATTCAACTGCACACTAATGGATTGAAGAGAATCATCTTTTTCTCCAGCCATTGCAAACAATTACAAAACAGAGAAAAGAAAACCCCAATTTCTACAAATGGGTCTCTACAAAACCCTAATAGAGAGAACCGCAAAAGGAAGAACGAATTGCTAACAAAAAATCACCTAGGTTGCTGTCGAAATGAACGGAATGGTGTCTGTGACCAGAATCATCCTTGCTCTTGATACCATATTAAGATTAACAATGCATATGAGAAAGAGAAGAAGAACAATAGAGAAGAAAAAAGTGGCTAGGGTTCTTTATTGTAAAAGTAAATTAGTCAACCTTACAAAAATAAAAAAAAAAAGAGTAAAAATATATATGCAACAAATAAAAGATTAAATTACCCTTAAGATAAATAAAATAAATAAAACATAAATACACCATATTATCTAACATAAAGAAGGGGTAAAACTTCTATACATTACTCACCTTTCCATTTGTAACCGTTTTAAGAAACTGCTCCTTCCACTTCTCTTTTTCTCTTTTGCAAACCGTTTGCATCAGCAGTAAAACAACTACTACATCTTTTCTTCCTCTTCTACGTTCTCTATACACAAGACTTTAGAAGTGAGTACAATCGCCCATCAACTTCGACAAAGACATAATGCAAGTCCTTGAGATGACTTATGGTGGTAGAAGCTGAATGCCAAAATCACTGAATTGATAGCATATTGTATGGAGAACTGAGCATGGAGTATGACTATATTTTGAAGATGTAATTTTTAATATGACTAAAGCGATATATACTGTTTTTTCATGTGTAAATTATATGATTTATGTGGGCCATTGCATTGTAATGCTGTGATGAATTCCAACTCCCCCAAAACCAAGTGTAATCCGGCAGCTGCTACAACCGTCCTTCAGTATTCAAGGTTCATATGTGAGGTTTCATATCTCTAACAAGGTTGCTTCATTTTCTTTTAATTTGCTTTCAGTTTTCATTGTACCATCCACTGTTCAACCTAATTCATATCTTTGTAGTTTACTCCTAATTATGCCACTATATATAGAGAAATGATACTTTTACACTCTTAAAAAAGAATATTATTATTCATATTCTTTTTAAAAATTTGTAATTAAGTGAAAAAAAAATAAAAAAAATAATTATAATAAATGATATTTAAAAATATAAAAAAAATATATGTATTATTTATGATAATAATATCAATATTACTATATATATGAAATTTCTGTTCACCTTTTTTTTAAAGTTAAACTTTGTTGATTTATTTCTTACTATGATTTCTTCACGTGGTACAGAGGGTAGAGAGAACAGGGGCACCATCTTTATTTATCCTCTACAATTGCTCGGGTCCCATTGTTGACAGTAGCGAGATAAAACACTAGGAAAATGCAATGGAGAGGTTCTAAAATGATATGTTCTTAAATTTGATTTTGAGGATTTATATATATAAAAATAGTATTATTAAAATATTTTTTTCTTAAATATTTTATAATTTTTTAAAGATTAATTTTTTATTTATTAAGTTAAAAGAAAAAAAACTAAAAATTATACAACTTTCACTTACCTGGTTCTATAATAGAATAGTCATAAAAAAGTAATAAAAAATACGGATTGACACACCGTTAATAGTAATAATAATAATATACTACTACTATAAAAGAAATTTCAGGATTTGGCATCTAATTTTTTTATTTCAAAAAAAATTATTTTCTTTCACTAAACACAAATAATAAGGGATGTAAAATAATGAATAAAATAATAATTTTCACCGTATACCACCATCAGATAATTATTAAAAGTGGATGGTTATTTATAATTTACAAAATGATAACTTCCTAAAAGTTATCCTACCTTTGAGTAATTGCAAACAAAAATAACAATATAAAAAAACAATAAAATACTAATATAATGATGAGCGGTAAAAAAACAATAAAATACTAATATAATGATGAGCGGTTCCAAATAAAAAGAAATATCATCTCTTTTGGAGGAGGCGGTGGCTTAATTCCTATCATCTTATCCTAAAAAGAAATATCATGACTCACCTCTTTTGCTTGTACGCGCTAGCTGTCAAGTACGAAACTTACGTTATTTTTAAATGATAGATAATAAAAAAGATAAAAAATAAGAGAAATAAAAATAAATTTTTTTATTTAAAATTTTAAAATATATAAAAAAAATAAAACATATGAAAAATTATGTTTTTTTTTTAAATGTTTAATTTTTATTTTTTTAAAATTAAAGTAAAATAAAAAAATATATAAATAATAAAATTTTATTTTGTTTCCGTAATAAAACTTTTAAAATAAAAAGAATAAAAATTATATTCTACTTTTTTTTTTTTTTTTTTTTATCTCTACTTATTTTATTCTATTTTATTAATAAAAAATATACAAATACGAGATTATCACTCTTATTTCCACTAGGATCTGGTGGACAGGTGGAATCACCACCACTCATAGAGTTACTGGCTATCCATTTCCATTCCTCTGCGTGCTTTGAAAAATGATTTTTATCTAATTTTTATATTTTTATCGTATGTCTAACTTTTATATATATGAAAAAATATATTAAATTATATTATATATAATTATAATATTTTTATGAGATATAAAATAAATTTATGAATAAAAAAAAAAATTAAACGTATAAAAGTTAGGTGAATAATAAAATTATATTAATATATAACTGTTACAAATTTTATATTTGTTTTGTTTTATTTTTTTAAATCAGTTTTACATTTGTATTAGCATAATATGTTTGAAATATGGCAGTTATATACTTTTTGATATAATATATCATGATATGCAATTGTAGTATTAATAAAAATGAACATTAAATAGTTTATTATTTTACAGTTACAACTCATATATTAATTCACTACTTATTTATAATTAACCCAAAAGAATTCAGTTTAGAACACTATCACATGGGTCTTTTAGAAGTCAAGTTCAGTGCAATCAATGGTTTGGTTGCATACATAAACTGCTAAGGTGAGAGTTTTTGAATTAGTACAACATTAAATCTCAAGCCTTTAATGGTTATTTTTTTTTCTTTTGGATAGAATCCTATAGTTGAATTAGTTACAAAAAAGCAATGGGTAAGCTAAACTTTACTACTAAAATATGTGGTTGAGTTCACACCTTGTCGATGCCAAAGTCGAAATTGTTACAATATAAGTATATAAACGTGGACCATGCCAGAATGGTGGACTCCGCAGTCCTTCTTCCACCACCATTATTGATCATAATGCACTTAGCACCCAATTTTGACCGTCTCTCGAAAATAGAATTATTTAATTAATTTTTTTAAAAGTTTAAATAATAAAAAAATAAAAACCTTTTTTTTATCTTTAACATGTTTTGTGAATCCAAACAATCTTGTTGACCTATCAGACTCATTCTTTAAATCTTTTAGCCCAAATTGGGGGTGACAAAGCTCTCCATTGTTCGGCGATTCCTGCAGGAGCTCCTCTGAATACGGTCTCGAATACGAGGTTTTTTTCTTCGTGAGGATGGAAAAGAAGAAAAAAAAAATTTCTGTGATATATTTAAGGATGGGGATGGAGAGCATATTTCTCACCTCGCGAGATCTCCATCCCATTAAATTATTAAAATATTTTTATTATATATATATGTATTATTATATAAATAAATAAATATATTTTAATAATTTTATTTTTATTAAATTTTATATTTATTTAAAATTAAAAATTTTAAAATAACTATTTTTTAATTTTTATAATTTTTATTTTTATTTTTTTGATATAACTAAAAATAAGGATAGGGAAAAAAAAATTTAACAGAGAGCAGGACCAAAGACAAGGAGATAATTGGGATAAGAGGACGGAGAGAAGGGAGTCTCGCTTGCTTTGCGCGGTTGTCATCCCTTACCCAAATCATCTTTTCTTTATTTATTATGTTATCACCCCACACACACCCACACTATATATATATATATATATATATATATCGAGACATATTTAAGAAGAGTTTTTATGTGAGAAGGTAAGAAAATAAATCTTGATCATACAATCATACATTGAATGGTTAAGATTAAAAGTTCTTAAAGGTCATGTGATCACTAAAAAAGTCACATGTATTTATGTTCTAATCTTGATCATTCATATAAGATCTAATTGGTCAAGATTTATTCTCTCACCTTCTCATGATAAACACTCCTCTCACATGAAAGTAAGATCTTATATATATATATATATATATAGAATTTTACTTTGGTGAGAGGAGTGTTTAATGTGAGAGATGAGAAGAATAAATCTTGATCATTGAATTTTTCATAAATGGTCAATATTAAAAAAAAATGCATGTGACTTTTTTAAGTGATCACATGACCTTTAAGTAACTTTTAATCTTGATCATCTATGTATAGTTGTATGGTCAAGATTTACTCCTCTCACCCTCTCACAATAAAAATTCCTCTCACTAGATATGTCTCTTATATATATATATATGATCTTACTCAGGTAAGAAGAGTGTTTATTGTGAGAGGTGAGATGAGTGAATATTAACTATTAGATTTTTCATGAATGGTCAAGATTAGAACATAAATGCATGTGACATTTTTAAGTAGTCACATGACCTTCAAGTAACTTTTAATATTGACCATCTATGTATGGTTGTATGGTTGTATGGTCAAGATTTACTTCTCTCATTCTTTCACAATAAAAAATTCTCTTACTAGATATGTCTCATATATATATTTGTAAAAAAATATAGTTTTTTTATAAATTTATCAATAATAACAAAATTATTTATCAAATTATCATATTTTTAAAATTATATATTAAACTATTATATTTTGTTTATATAGATTATTTTATTATTTATAATTACATCAACATATATGATATAATTATGTGAAAAATATCAGTATAGATGGCATTATCTACGTAATAGCACTAGCATTATTAACGTTTTTCACATAATAACGTCATATATGTTAGCATTATTAGTGAATAACGTCACGTTATCTGTGAAACTCTCCTTTCCTTCTCTTCCATAAGATGATGATAAATTTATGTGCAACAGTGTGCACGAGCATATATACAGATTAATTAAATATTTGTTATTTCTTGATCATTTGATAAATGTGTGCATATGATATTCCTTCTTCTGTTGGAAAACTTTAACATTGTTGGGACTACAATTGGGGATCTATGGTCTTAACGTACTTGTATAAGGAACTTTGCAAAGCCACAAACTACAATGTGCACGAGATTAGAGGTGCTTGCATCTTGTTGTTGTATTTCAGTAAGTTTCCTATACAGTATTGTAGTATTGCAATGATTACGTAATAACGTTAATGCGTTAGGCGTTATTGCCTAGATAACGCCAACACATATAGCGTAATTATGTAAAAATATTAGCAGTGCTGACGTTATTATGTGGATAGCGTCATCTCTGTATATATGTCCGTACACACTGCTATACATAAATATCATCATTATCCTCTGGAGGAGAATGAAAGGAGAGCTTCACAGGTAACGTGACATTATTCATTGGTAACGCCAACACGTGTGACGTTTTTACATGAAAAACGTCAATACGTATGACGTAATTACATGAAAAATGACAACAGTACTGATACTATTATGTAGATAGCATCATCTATGTTGTGTGTTTTACGTAATTATGTCATACATATTGGCATAATTGTAAATAATAAAATAATTCATGTAGAAAAAAATGTAATAGTATAGTATATAGTTTTAAAAATATGATAATTTGATAAATAATTTTACTACTAATAACAGTTTGATAAAAAAAACCCAAAAAGTGCTACAAGGACTAGTAATAAGCAGAAAATAAGGGAAGCTTATGAGAAAGATTGAACCACCTTGAGTCCCATGATGTTGCCTCAATTCGTCCTACACGCAACTGCCACTTTAGATCCAACTTGTTATCCATAAATACCAAGAGGGAAAAACAAAAAGGGGGCATCTTAAGAGGAATACAGAGAAGGTATGAATTTGGGTGGATGTTATTATACACCTCCTTAAATTTGGGTTTATGATACATCATTTAAGATGACTTGTTGGGTGGATGCTACTATATACCCTCTTAAATTTAAGTATATGGTACACCACTTAAGATGACTTGCAATAACAAGTCATCCAATTCTCTTTTTTTTAGGTTGTATTGTTTATTTTTCTTTTTAGGTTACACAATTATATAAATAATACTAGTTAAAATTTATAGGATTTTCAATAATATATTTAAAAAAAACCCTTACAAACTCACACTGAGAAAACTTTACTAGCTCTTATATTTTTTCATAAATAATTGTACATATTAAAAATTTTATAAATTTTAATTAATAATATTTACACATAATAATATTTTTTATAAAAAAATTCCTTACAATTTTTCTCTGTGTAGTGTGTAAGGGTTTTTTAAAAATTATATAGATATATTTTAATTGGTAAAAAATTACAAGATTTTAATCGATAATATTTATACACAATAATATTTTTAAAAAAATATTATTTTCATAAATAATTGTGCGTGTTAAAAATTATATAGATTTTAACTGATAATATTTATACAGTTGTGTAACTTAAAAAAAATATAGAATAGTGCAACCTAAAAAAAATTGAATCATCAGGTTATAAATTATTTATTATAATCATTGATGTATTTTTTAACACAATTAATAACTATGATTATACGGTGCACCATACACCTTACTAAGCAAGCAAGGTGTATAGACCACACCATGAATTTGGGAGGAGGAGTATTATGAGAGAATGATAACATGGAGAGACATAGTGGAGAGAATTTGAAAGGGAGAGCAAAATACAGAAGCAAAGAAAATACTAAGAGAATCCCAAAGCTCAAAATGCCTGCTGGATCAACAAAAACCACCTTGAACCCACATACCTACTGTAGTATCGCCAAACACAAGACCCACAGCCACCACTCAAACAACCTCAAACACAAAATCTACAAGACACCACAATTAACCCAACCTTCATCTTAACTCAAACCACCAAAGCTACCCATGACCTCTGCAACCATTACCCAATACCAACACAAACAAAATCACAATAAGAACAAAATTTGATTCTAATATTTAGTTCTAACCGTTACCTTTAAGTTTATTTTTTTTTTATTTGTTACTTTCAATCATATTTAATTAAATTAATAAATACATAGAGGGAGATTAAATAAAATGAAATATAAGAATTAGAATAAAAAATTAGAATTAAATTTTGTTCTCTCAATTAATTTACTCCAAATTAATTATTGAGAACCGTGACCCAGTACCGTCACCTCCCTTGCTTTGCCCGACCTCCACCATTGGCCGGCTAGCCACGCATACCCGTGCACCAAAGTGCACGACCCACTCCGTGTTCTCTCGTTTGAATCCCTGTGATCCTTATTCTTTATTTCACATATCTTTTGTTTGATTTTATTTGGGTTATTTTATTTTAGCTTCTTGGTAAATTTGTGTTGATTTGTCTTATTTTTTTATGGGCTTGAGTCTGGGCCATTATGGCCACTGTTTTGGTTTTCAAATTTATTACCTGTTGGTGGTTTTATTTCTTTGTTTTAGTATGAGCTTTGGTTTTAGTTGAGTTTAATGTTATTTATCTGCCTAGGCTTATTGGATCAATATTTCTTTTTAGGTTTGGGTTTTGTTCCATCCTAGCTGGGTTTAAGATTTTCTTCCTAGCAGCTTCTAAGTAAACATGTTTATCTTTAAAGGAAATAATTTAAAATTAAAATTAAGAAAAAAAAAAGAATAGTTAGGCAATTTAATTAGGTAGTGGAAATTCCAAGATGGTAAAAATGATAAAATACAAAAAAAATTGAAAAATACAAAAATACAAAAAAAAAAGAAGGAAAATGAGGAAATTTAAAAAAGAACGGAAATGAAAAATATCATAAAAAATTAAAAAATACTAAAAAGAGAGAGAGAGAAGATGAAGTTGTGGGTTGGTTTGAAGGGAATGTTAGTTTCCTTGTTACTTTGTTGATTATGGTTTGTTGTCTTGACTGTTATACTAGTTGATATGTTCTGTTGTTTTAATTAATCCATTAATAATTTGTTTTGAACATTTTATATTTTTTTAATAAATTAAAATTCAATAACTCACACTTATTTTATAAAGAACAACATAACTTTGAATTTTTATTGCATTATAGGATATGTAAGAGCAGAAATTCTTTTCTGTATAAGTTAAAATTAAATTTTCATAATTTTGTCTTTAGTTTTTTTTAATATTTCCTTAGCTTGTAAATATTTTGATGCATGTTTTATTTTTATTTTGCTTGTAAATATTGTGATTTATATTTTCTTGATATTATAAAATTTGTGATTATTTATGCTTGCCATTGTTTACATTTTAAGGAGCAAATTTAATATGTTTAAGTTATCATAATTCACACAATTAGCTTTAGGGTAACTATTTTGAGACAAATGTATTCATTCAATCTCCACTTTTCTCTATGCATAATCGACTCTCAAATCTAACTCTATTTTTGCAGATTGATTTTTCAAAATCTTTAAAGGGTTTTCTAATTTTTTTCCTAACTAATATAGTTGGTGGTGACTCCCTTTGAACCTGTTTTATTTTTTAAATCTCAGTTGTATCTTGTCGCGATCACAGTCACGACAATGGGCCTAGCCCAATCCCTGTATCACTACTCAACTCTTTTGGAACCGGATCCATTGACTTCACACCTTTCTTACCCACAGAAGCATATCAAACATGAATATGACCTATCCGACCCAAACTCGGCCCACCTTACACATTCTATCTAAATATCTCTGAACGACCTCGACACATGGCGCGACCCCTACAGAGAGTTTTTGTCATAGAATCTCTTCTAATCATCACCAATGATCATAAGGTGCACACTATGCACCCCCACCTACCCTTACTATAAGTAGCTACTATTAATACAATACAAGGGCTTCTCTCTCTCTCTCTCTCTCTCTCTCTCTTTATGTCCTTTTACTCTCTTTATTTTTTTGCATCAAATTACTCATTCTCTTAGTGACTTGAGCGTCGAAGTGCTTTGCAGGTACCTCCCACCCGCCATGCCGACCTATCTAGGAGGTGCTATGATGTGTTCAAGCCACTATGAAGACCACTTGCAGAGGGAGAGGATGGAACACTGGCGTCGTCTATGGAAATATGGTAAAACGATTTCCCACTACCTCTACCTTCTACCCACTTTCAATAAACCAACTTCATCCTTTCACCCGACACTCATGGCCATAACTAGTAGCTATGCCACCAATAATGAGTGAAACACCACCACCACCATCCTTGATCATGAATGATCAAACCAACCATAAATAGGATGCTAATATGACCAATGAAGAAATCCAACAACTAATCCAGCAACTAAGACGTCAAATTAAGGAGTTGAACAATCAATGCAATTGTCGTGAGAGGAAAATGAAACCCAAGATGGACATTCCACCCAACCTGAAAACTCTCAAATAGCCAATCTGAGCCACCATAACATACCACCACCACCACCTCCAGCCAAGTCAAGCCACGCTTTCTCAAAACTCATAATGTTTGTCGCACTGCCAACTAATTTTTGCCTACCCGCAATAATTGATTTATATGACAACACAACCAACCCGCAAAAGCACTTAGAAGCATTTAACTCAACAATGCTTTTGACTTGTGAATCTGACCCTATCTAATGCTAAGCGCTCCTTGGCACTCTGAAACACTCGACACTTAAATGGTTCTCCACCTTGCCCCCCCCACTCCATCAATTACTTTTTCAAGATTTTGGGCTATTTCTGAACACATTTTGCCACTAGTCTAGCACATTATGAAACCTCAGCAAGTCTGATCAATTTCAAGTAGGGCCCCAAAGAGTCCTTAAGGGAATTTATGGGTCAGTTCAATTAAGAAGCATTATAAATCAAGGGTTTAAACCCAACCATATCCATCCATACAATTTTAACAGGGGTTTAAACCTCCTAATAGATTTAGCTCCTGGGGACCTTCAGATGAGTGTACTCTTCATATTTTCCCTTTGGGACCTTTTGGAAGAGGTCCAACGTAGATGTTGTTCCTGAGTTTTCTTTGGTTGGGAATCCTCGTTCCTGTCAAGATCCCTCTTTGCTTTGTTCATCTTTTTCATGTTAATATATTTCTTGAATTGGCTGTTGAGCTCACCCAGGTCCTTAGGGTTGCTTTTGGTGATGGAGGAGGCAAAAGGTCTTAGGCGGAGACTGGCTATGATATCACATAGCAACCGCCTTGTCTAGGTCCTTGATCATCAATGACTCCTTATTAAAATTGGCCATGAAGCCTCGAGAGAGGCTTGCCTCACCTTGCCTTAAATTAATGAGGTTGCACAAAGTTTTTGGCTGCACTTTGCTTGTTATGAAGTGCAACAAATATTTCAAAGCTAACTCACTAAACTGGTTGATGGACTTTAGAAGCAAGGTGGAGAACCATCTCAAAACAGCCTTCTTTAAAGTTGATGGGAATGCTCAGCATGATACAAGGTTTGTGGCTCCCTGGAATAGCATAGATGAGGTAAAATTGTCTATGTGTTCTTGGGGATCCATTGTGCCATCATAGGAGTCAATATTAGTTAGGAACTTGAATCCCTTTGGGACTTGGACCCCCATGATAAAGTCCAAAAAGGGGTGGTTGAACTGATACGGCTCACCGGGTTGGTTTAAGGGTTCCGACACCACGAATTGCTGTTAATTAACAAGTTCTAGTCTTTCCTCACAGATCGTGGGTGGGACCTAATTGCTTGGACTGGGATTATTTTCATCCTCCCGCTCAAAGTGGATTGCCTTATGGAGTTCCACGATCTGCCTTGCCTACTTTTCTAGCTTTTGATTCTGATGCCGAATGACGTCAATGAGGTCCTGGTTTGAGGGATCTCGATGGGAATATGCTTCCAATGATGGAAGGCGTTCTTTATCTTGTGGGCGTACCTTTTGTTGGGGAGGGACCCTGACAATGGAACACAACGTGCTTCTAGGGTTTTGCAATGAAGGATGGTTAGCCTAGTTTTGGTTGGCAAGAGAAGCCTCCACCCTATCCCACTATAGATCCTGATTTGTGGGGTGATTCTAATTCATAGCGGCTTGTTTCCTTGTGTTGACCATGGTAGAGATGGGAGTAGTAATTTAATGCTTCTTATAGATGGTGCAAATGTTTAGAATTAGGATTAGAAGAACCACCTTGGTGCGGTAATAGCATCAGTGAAAAGAATGGGTGGTATACTTGTAAAATACTTTGATGCTCAAGTTAAAATGACGCACTAGGAGAGAAAAGTATGTTAGACTAAATATATACTTGAGTGGCTTAGTTCCGTATTTATATAGTGGTTTTGCTTGTAGGTCAAGTAGCATCTGAAAAGATATTGTTTAGATTTGATTAAAATTGGTAGTCATGACGAGATAAGATTCTAAAATATCTTCATTAAAGAGAAAGTCTTTCAAGATTAAATGCTCAGCTTAATGAACAAGTAATTACCCAAGAGGTCCACACCAACAAATGGTTGCGATTGGGCCAACCAAAGTGGACTGCTCATATTAAACTTAGATCTGAAATACAAGTCCCCAGGGACAGATCCACGTTAAGTGGAGTGGAGACGCACGTCCCTAATCTACTTTGTAATTTTTTTTTATCTTATATAGGTATATGTCTTTTATATTTTTATATGTGTAATTTTTATTTTTATATGTAGATAAATTAGTAAATTTATAGTAATAAAAAATAAAATTCATATAATATTATTGAATAATTGTTTGATTACATACATAGAGAGAGAAATATTTGATAGTATTGATAATAAAAATATCATTTAGTATTTTTAAAATATAAAAATACGACTTTATCCCCACTGACTAAAATTCATGCAACTTTGCTCGTATTGACTAAAATTTCTGGATCCATCACTGTGAGTCCCGAACAAAATTTAAAAACAAAAGAACCAGTTATTGGTTCCCATTAGTCCGATACATAAGGACTCTTAAACATTGTAGTTAGTGCGCAGAAAAGCACTTACAAATTGAAGCAGCATCAGTAATCCCGAATAAGAAAAAACTAAAAAAAAAGTTGTATTAGCTTATCAGTGGAATGAAAAATTGTATCAAAATGGATAATCGAATTATATACTTTTTTATTATTTAGAAAAATGCATTTGAAAAACACTACATGGTATTACTATCGAAATGAAAAAAAAAAAACTTACCTTAATACAAAATCTCTTTGAAAAATTTGCTTGATCAAATCTTTCAGGTTGCTTTACAAGTTCTATACTTACTAGTTAGTAGTTTATGCACTGTAAGGAATTTTTAAAAAAAATTAATGTGTTTTTAGAATATATTTTAGAGACTTAATTTTTAGCATGTTATACATATGTAGAATGTTATGAATTTGAACTCTTTAAATAGTTAACATTTTATTTTAAAGTAATAAAAAACAAAAATGATAAATAAATAAAATTCTGTTATAATTTGAAATCAAAGAAGATGGTATGAACGAATTTAAAATTTGATTGAAGATAATTGATAAAAAAAACGAATCTTGGTTGATTGAGGAGATAATTAAAAAGAAGTTAAGGAGAAAAAATTCCATTTTCAAATGGAAGCACATATGAAAGGATAGGCGAAAAGAAAGCTTAAAAGTGTGTTTGGTTCAACTTTTTTTGTTGAACCAACGTTTTTTTTGGTCCTTAACAGCTTTTTTTGCCTTTTGAATCATGTTTGGCTCTTGAAATTAAAGTTGTTGATTAATTTTTTTTACCATCAACAGCTTTTTTTCCAAAAGCTATAGGTTGAGCATTTTGATTAAAAGTTACAGATTATTCCTTACACTTTGATATATAAATACTATTTTATCTTCAATTAAATAATTTTTTAATTAATCAAATAACTTTTTTAATCATTTTATACATATTTTAATAATTTAATGCATAAAAGTGAGTCTTTTTTATACCATATAAATAAAACAGATTAACTTAAAATCACTTTTTCAACTAACATATTCAAACATAAAACTGATTCTATTATAATCGATTATAATAAAAAAAAATTATACAATAATCGATTATTGAAATAATTTAATTTTCATAACTATCTCAAACACGCACTAAGTAAAGACACGTTGCAGTCATATAAGAAATAGATGTGGCCACACATGAGAGGAAGTGTACAATTAAGAATTCATTACTCTCAAGAGAGTAGTCTCATTTATAATATAGGTCAGATTTTATAATTGAAAAAATATAAACATAAAGTACAAGTGTAGATAGAAAATAGGAACATGAATAAATAAGAAATTACTTTGTATTAAAATAGAATAATTTAATTAAGAGTATACTAAGAAATTAAATTATAGTTAATTTGTTATCTTAAAATCATAATTTGTTAAGCTGACCCTAATTTCTCCGTTCTCCTTTGTGGAGCCTTTTCTTTTTGTGGTGCTTTTTCTCTTTTTGTGGTGCTTTGATTCCCTCTTGTTGGGTTTTTCTCATGGGGGTTGTCGTCAGTATCTTTCATCGACAATCCTCTTTGTTTTCTTTGTTTTTTGTGAATAAATTTATCCAGATTTATAAATATCAAGTGTATGGTTTTGATTTTTTAGAGACGCTTTTTAATATGATAGATCTGAAATTTCTAACCTTAGTTTCTCAGATTGATAATATATTTTGGCTTACAAAATAATAAGACCTTCAAATCTGATGAGCAAAGCTATGGATCATGGAGGCGTAACAAAATAAGCGAGGCCTTGGCACAAGAAAGAAACTTTTTTGGAGTAAGATTAAGACACCCTAAGTTCAATGGTGAAGACGGACGTAACCTTTTATTTTGTCTTTTTTACTCCCTTAGTTTCTTTATTAGAATTTAATGGAGGTTATAGTGTATTTTCTTGTAATGTTTCTTCTTAATTTCTTTCCTAGTTTGTAGCAAGAGATCTTTGCTAGACACCTATTGCTTTGTATATCTTGAAATTTTGATTTCCTAATCATTCTTAATAATAATTTCTCTCTATCTTTAGTAAAAAAAAAATTTTTTTTGACGACAAAAAAGTAGTTAAAAGAATGTGAATAAACAAAAAAATAAATATACATATCATGTTATGTAAGTTAGGCTCAATATTGGGGTGGCCCTTTCTGCTAATCAAAACGAATCATCAAATGAGTCTTAAGTTAAAATTATTTTGTGGATAAAGTTTTTTTGTAGAGTATCTTCTCATATGATAAGTGAGAGACTAATTGCTCAGGATATAGTTAGATGCTTAAGTGATGATCTCTTCTAATAATATTTTTTCTATAACCACAAAGAGTGAGTCGAGGTGGTAAGCAATTTCGACTTTTTAGAACGAAGATGCGAATTTAAATTCTAAAGAAGTAATTCTTGTGGAGAGATTGCAAAATACTTGTACTTTCGTGATTGAACGAAGATTAATCTCATGAACGATTTAAATAGCACGAATCTATTGAGATACCTCATAGTCTCACCAAAAACTTTTAAGTTTTAATTATAAATCTTTGAGCATAAGTAGAAAAAAAGAAAAGAAAAAAAAATCTCGGAGCATACATGAAAATGAGGCCGGAGCAAGACCCGTTGAAGTTGGATGGCTACTTGACCTATTATTGTAAGGATAAACATAGTTAAAGGTTTTTTTTTTGTGTTTTTGGTATTATTTTTTAGTTATATTATTCTTATTTTTAATTTTCAGAATTAAGGTGTACAAAAAAATACACATTATACTTTTATTAGAAAACAGTATTACAAGTACATAAAAAAATTTATCTAAATTTTGTTATTATTCCAATGTGAGTCTAAGTTCCAGGCTTGCAGATCAACTAGTTCAGTTGATATAGCTTTTAATTTTAAAATATGATATTTGTATGGATTTTATTCTCATCACTTTCTCATATACGAACTCTCATATAGATTATTAGATAATACCTTTTTGTATTTATTTTTAAGAGTATCTTCTTATTTAATAAATAAAAAATTAATATCTCAAAGTACAATCAAATGTTTAAACATAAATTCTTTTTAACAATATTATTTATATTTTTATACACATAAATCTTTATTAAATAACACTTTAGTATCATTATAATTTTGAATAGTGATATATACACACAAAAACTCCCTCATAGATTTCACGTAACGTCGTCACAGCCATTCACAGCTCTCTCTCTCTCTCCCTTTTTTTCCCTCCCCAGGACTCTTTCTCTCTTCCACTTTTTACCTCCCCATCAACTCATGGGATTTGTGTTGTATTTGTACTCAAAATTTTTGTGTAACTAACATTTCCTTATAACATTTTTTGAATGATTAAAATGAAGGGTATATTTGATAAAAAAGTATTTATTATAAGTGATGAAAGCGAAATAAATATTGATATTAGATTTTATATAAATATTTAAAATTAAAAAATAAATACATGTAATTTTTTTAAATGATTATATAATTTTTAAATAATTTTTAATCTTAATCATCTATATATAATTATAATATTAAAATTTATTCATCTCACTTTTTTATAAAAAAATACTTTTCTCACACTAGATCTGCCAGGATGAAAATGAGTTAGGATTTGAGGTCTTTGTGAAGATAAAGTCAAGTATCATTACTCTTTTCTTTAATTTATTATGCGACCGAAAACATTTATTGCTCTCCATAGGTTTCATTTTGTATTTTCGGCGCTGTATCTATTTACATCGAAAACCACAAATTTGTCTGATGTAAATAGCTCTTGAATTTAGCAATTTTTAACAAAATTGTTAACTTCTCTTAATTCTACTAATAATAATCTGTTTTTCTAAAGTTAAATCTAAAGTTATAAGATGGACCCCATTCTTGTATCAATGCAATTTCAAATATATCCTCTAGCCAGATGGTTTGGCTAATTTAATCCACACAACTTTAGAGTTAACTGGATACAAATTTAGGTGTACACTTTCTAGTTTCTACATAATATACCATGGCATGAAGTTTTTCCACATCAATATGAATGTGAAGCAAGATTTTCAAACCAACCTGCAATTTCATATCCATTCTTACGAAAACCCTTTCACTACTGATCTTTCATGGCCTTAATCTTGACCCCTGCAAGAACCATGCTACCTTTCCACCATGCACTCTCAACTTCATACATACCAAACTCCAAATATTCAGCACTGTCTGAAACTGAAAATTGACCCCCGGGGATCTCATGCCACTCATCATGTTTCTCCCGGTATGACTCAAGATTTATGATGTTCTCTGTCTCTTCTGCATCAACTCTCACCTTGAACTTGATTGGTGCAGAATGCCAACCAAATGCATCTACCCTAAAGTTAACAACATAGTATATCTCATATTTTTTAACTGAGGCAGACCTGAAGAGTTTCATGGGCAGTTTCCCTATGACTTCGATCCAATTCACTTGAACAAGCAATGCCCCTTCTTTGAACCCATTGAACCTTCATAAAAAGCACATATATCAAAAGGTTATTATTGCTCTAAATTAGGCGCAACATTTAATAAAACAGAGCAAAAGGAAGTGCTGTATAGGATGTCTTACCCACTGTTCTCATCCCTGATATAATTCAATCGCCAATATCGGGGATCATTGCCCCAAATGATGTTTAGAGCGTTGACAGGGACTTTGAACAATGATTCTCTGTCGTCTAGAACAACTTCATAAGTGCCATCCTGGACCCAAAAACAAAATATTGTATCTTCTAATAACTGAGTATAACATTACAATTATAAGTGTAATGTAAGCAATAAATAAGTAGGTTTCTGGGAGATAATTAAGGGAAGAAAGAAGAGTAAAAGACTGTAAGAGGCCACTTACTCCTTCCCAATGTGGGTTAACAACTTTAAGCTCAGATGCCATTACATGTAAGTTCTGTTCCAGGCTTCAATTTGTTGGCCACAAATCTTAAACATGGATATATATGGTTAAATTTCATCTGACTTTTTGAAGTAATAATGTGAGATTTATGTAACTTTTAATTTTAACTATTTATATATAGTTTAATAGTTATTAGTTTATGATCTAAGTATTTTCACCAATATTGGTGTGAAACTAACCTTCGGATATATAAATATATATACATAACAATGTCAGAAGAATTTTATACAGCCATCCCAGCAGGCTTAAAGGGGTAAAGAACCATCAAGTAACTTGCGAATGGATCATTGAGAATCAGTGATGACTCAGCTAGGCTAAATCTCGAAGCAAAGTTTTATCTTCTTTGCCTTTTCCTTTTTGTGCCCAATCTCCTCCTTGCCAGCCATAATCATAAGGCTATTTATCATAAGAAAAATATTTGTCTAAGTAAGTTCAAGCAAGCGAAAGAGGCAGACCATCAAACACAAGCACATATGCACCATTTTGGTATGAAGACCAGTCTTTGAAAGTGGAGGTCCCACATGGAATACCTCGGATTTCTTACCGATACTAATTTAACAACTGAGACTATCACTCGTTTAACCAGCAATACTATAATAATGCAATTCAAGTATTAAGTGAACCACATGTGATGTAACACGAAAAGGAAAAATTAGCATGAGTTGTAGGATTGTGTTACTCGAACGACAAGAATCCCACTTTATTGCTTTCATTTATTACTATAATATATAACAGAAGGAATAAAGAAAAGAACCCCCCGCTCTCAAGTCATCTGATAAAAGTACCTTGTTAAATATAGTTTATGGCTACTTCTATCATATCATGCACCCTTTCAAAAAGGGTGCATGATATGCAACTTAAATCTTAACCATCCATTTACAAAGTAAAAGAGATCAATGGCTTATAAGAATTGGTGGTTCTCGGTGGAAGTAAAGGTTTCTGGGTAGGTGACGATGGCTTGCTGTTGAAGGGGCATCCGGTTGAGATATATCCGGTTCTGGGTAATGGATTCGGGGTTGGAGGTCATCACCCCTCCTTCCTACTCCTCCTCTTCTCCTCCTTCCTCCGCCGCCACTACCATCACCACCAAGACCGTCGACGACGTCTGGAAAGAGATAATCGCTGGCAGTACCAGTGGGACCCACTCTAAAAGGGATAGTGGTGGTGAGGGTGCAGGGTGAGGAGACCTTGGAGGGGATGATCCTAGAGGATTTCTTGACCAAGGTCGGTGCTGTCAAAGAGGAGGATGTCAGAGGTGTTCCGGTCGACGATGCCGCTCAGTTCGCCGTTCCCGTAGAAGGGTCCTCCTCCGTGGAGGCTTTTGGAAATGGGGTTAAAGTGATGGATAAAGGAATTTTAGTCTATGCTAGCGAACGTAATATTATTAATGCATAAGTATAAATTTTTTTAATAATTATATTTATATATCAAAAAATATATTAATACAAAATTATGAAACATCAATTTATAATTGTTTTTTCGTCTTTGTATATTTTAAAAATGTTAAATAATTTTTTATTATCAATATTATCAAATATTTCTTTTTTTATGTATATAATTAAGCAATCATTTAATAAAAATAATATATTTAAAAAAGAGGTATGAAGATAAAAATTACACATATAAAAAAAAAAAAATATATACTTATATAGAGTCAAAAAAAATTCTAAAATAAAGTTGGGGTATGTGTCCCCACAACTTAACACAGATATTCATCCCTAGGGTTGAAGGCACCCTTTGTGAAACTGGTTATTGGAGGTAAAAAAAAAAACTTGCATGATGCACTCTATTATTGAAGGGTGTATATGTCCTATTAGGGTGATTAATTATAATTAAAATTATGATTGATCATGATTGATTTTAGACATAATTGTAATTGATTTAATATATAATTTTTTTTTGTATAACAGTCTTTTTGTATAAATAGATATTAGCTCTCTTGTAGTCATTTATTCATAAATATATATAAATTACTAATATTTATCTCTCTGTATCTGCTTCTAGCATGCTATTAAAGTCATGGTATCCACCTTGAGGAAAATTTATAACTTGATATCAGAGAGCCTAGGCTCTCGATCCAAACCGTCATTGTTCGCTCTAGACTTCCGCTCAGACACCACTCCAGACTACCGTTGTCCACTCCATTCAAATATCATTTTAGATCTCTGTTCACACATTGCTCTAGACTTCCGTTCCAGAATTCGATTACTGTCTTAGATTTCAGACTCCGTTCTAGATTCCGATTTTTGTTCTAGATTCCATACTCCTTTCCAGATTTCGATTACTATCTTAGATTCTAGACTCCGCTTTTTGTCTTAGATTACAGACTCCAAACTTCAAACTTCGTCCTAGATTTCGAACTCCAAACTCCAAAATCCAAACTCAATCATCATCATGGCCGATTTCGTACTCTAGTTTTCAAATTCAAGTTGATTTCTTCTATACCCACTTGAGTTTGATGGGAGATGTTAGTATATTTAATTATAATTAAGATTATAATTGATCATGATTGATTTTAGGGATGATTGTAATTGATTTAGTACAAAATTAGATTGATTTAGTACATAATTATATTTTATTATTTTCTTTTTTTGTATAACAGCCTTCTTGTATAAATAATGGTTAACATTCCTGTATTTATTCATTCAGAAATATACACAAATTATTAATATTTGTCTCATTGTCTCTATTTATAACATAGTATCAAAGCCATAGTATCCACCTTAAAGAGAATTTCTAACTGGCCTATAGTTTATTTCTACATTTTTAAAGGTGTTTGGAAACTTTCAAAAACTGATAGGTAAGTACCCACAAAGGGTCGCCTTCACCTTCTAAGGCGAGGACGTAAATTTAAATTTCAAGGAAACAATTCTGATGAGAAAACTACATAACCCTTATGCTTCTGCTATCGAATGGAGATTAGTTCTATAAATAGTTTAAATGTGTTGAATACGTAAGAATGTCATGTAATCTCACAAAAAAAAAGGATATATAAGTACATTAGAGCCAGTTTTTATATATGAAGTATTTAGTATCTATTAAAATTTTTGAAAATTGGTTCTCATTAAAAAAAAACCATTTCAAAGATTATTTTTTTCTAATCCAATTTTTTTTACACTCTATCTCATCCATTTTTTTTTGTTGTATATTACTGATCCTTTTTATTCTCTCATTTCCTCTCTCATGTTTTGTTTCTATTTCAATATATTAAATTTTAAATTTAGCTATAACCTTATAATTGGTTTAAGAAAAAATTTAACTAAACTAAAAATAAATTAGAATTGATTGCAGAACAACCTAAATTTATATAACTAGTATATCTTAAGCAATTTTAAACCAATTTTGATAATTGCTAAACTATCACTAAGTTTTAGTCAAAAATAGCATGGATTAGTTCACCTCTTCCCAACACTAGGCATAGTACTTGAATTACTCTTTACTCTTTGGCGCAAAAAATAAAATAAAAAAATTAAAATTATAAAGAAAAATGATAAATTGTCATAATTTTGTTGACTTAAAAATGTTTTTAGTCCTCTAAAATATTGCAAATTTTTTGTTTGGTCTCTCATTTTCAAAATTTTTCTATTAAGTCTCTCAATTTTATTTTTATTCCCATATAGTCCCTTTATTGATTTGTCATTTAACATTGTCATTAAGTACATACATGGCATCTACATGTCCTCATGTCCCCCTTGTGTCTTACGACATAGGGTCATGTACTCTTCTAAGAAAAGACATGACCCATCGTGTCATTTCATATAAGATTGTGTTTTTTTTTTCATAAAAAATACAGCCCCTATGTTTTTGGACACAGGACCATGTATGTATTTAATGGCGATGTTAAACGTCAAGCTAATAGATGAACCATATAAGAATGAAAAAAAATGGGGACTTGATGAAATTTTTTTTAAAAATAAGGGATCAAATGGGAAAATCATGGTATTTTGAGGGACTTAAAATATATTTAAGCCTAATTTTTTTACAAAAATATTTGGCATGCTTGTCGACTTTTAAATGAGTAAGTAGTATTTTATTAAAATAGTAATGCTATGAATTTTTGTTAGATCTTGCCAAGATTCAAGAATGGTGATTAAATAAGTCAAAATAATAGGAATCATTCATCCATTCAAAGATTAAAAATAATGCCAAATCATTCTGGTAAGCATTTTGACATAACAACTCTGGATATTTAATATTTTTCTTATTAAAATTTTAACTAATTTTTCTTAGTTGTGTAACATTAATAAACCATAAATGTACAACATTTTTTTTTTGGGGGTCAACTACAAGATGCAATCAGGACAATTTAGTAATAGACTCATAAATAATGGGCTGGTTTGTTTGCCTTATAATCGTACTCCCTCAGTTTGGGTCAATTTAGTTTAGGGATTAATTCCTGTCAGTTGGCCCAATCTGATCTGTTTGGTTAATGGAAATACCAAACAATGCTTCAGCCCAATAGCTAAAATAACACAGAGAAAAAGAGCCACAGAACACTTTTTTTTAAAAAAAAATTAAGAAAAAGAAAAAAATTAGAAGTAGTAACATTTAATTCGTGAGCTGTACGCCTGTACCCTATTTTATTTGGAAGAAACCTGGAAACCTCAAAATAGCCTCCAAAACCAAACTACGCTTATCCTAAATCTGCATGTTATGTAAAAAGAGGATCTTTATAATTAGCCTGATAAAACCCAAAAATCAGAATAAACAAAATCACATTGAGGATATGCAATAACTAGTGTCACTAATAACAAGAGGATTTACTTAAGAAATAGTTAGTATCACTAATTAGAAATAAGCCTTATCGATTTAGTTAAGAAATAATTAGTGTCACTATTAAGAAAGCCCTATTTAGTTGGTGACATTGCTTAAGAATAGAAAGAACCAAACGAGCTTTTGTCAGGATGAAGAGGGAATTGAAAGATTGAGAAAAGTTTATTGCACTCCAAAAATTTCATACCATTGTTAGAAAGATTAATAATGTGTTAAAAATTGGTTTACATGTATTGGTTGTTTAATAGACTACTAACATATTTTTAAAAAGTTGGTGATTCTCTAAAAACTCATTAGCCAATCGATACGTGTTGCCAATTTTTAACAAAAAAATTAATTAGTATAAGAATGGTGTATGATTTTTTACAAATACTTCATTGGTTTCAAAATAATTATCGATCTAGAAAGTATATTTTGTTTTGTTTTATTTGTCATTTTAAAAAATTAAGAAAGTATTAATTATATATTTTTTAACTTTATCATTATTTTTTAATATTTTCAGTAAGTAAATTGAGATAACATTAATAGAGAAAGAGGATAATGTAGTTAAATTTAATTATATTTATTTAAAATTAAGAGTATTTAATAATTATTTTGATCTATGTGTAAAAAGACAAAACTTAAAAATCCTAAGCTCTCTAAAACGACAAATTTTTCTATAACTCATTAATAAAAATTTTAAAAATAATAATTAAGTAATTAAAATATAATGTTTTATAAACTTAAACTTTATCTAATGTAAAAATCCTAAGCGAACAAACTCCAAGCAATTGGTTTAATGATAAACAAATATGTAATATATGTGAACCTATACGATTATATATTTGAATTTTAGTTACACTATTTTTTTAAGATCAAATCACTCGGACACCATCTAAAATGATAGATATTGTGAAATGAAGGGAGTAACATGTGAAGATTAATGCAATCAAACAAACAAAAGTGGTAGAAATGAAAGGTAGGAAAGAGAAAGATGAAATTGTGGGGGGTTTTCACTTGGGGAACGATAAAAAAGAAATTTAAATTTATAATTAAGAATAATTTTTTATAGAAAAAAATTAATTTTTTGTCCTTATTTTTAAACTACTGCAAATGTAAAACATATCATTATGAGCCTGAGTTTGGTGGTGACAGAACACCGTCAAAGTACAACTGTAGACTTTTATATTATTATTTAATAAAAAATTATTATATATATATATTTTTAAAAATATATATATTGTTGACATTTTTTAAGAATATAAATTTAATAAAAAATAATAAAAAAATAAGTGCAATAAATAATATGAAAATGAGTATAAAAAATATATATATATTGTTAATAATAAAAATTATCCAAACTATTATTTAACTATTACAAGTTTTTACATTTGTTTTGGTATTAACATGTTTAAACTACTACACAGCTATACACTTAAATTTTTTTTCCATATGTTCATAACCATTTAATACATTGGAAATTCAAAAGGTAAACAGTGGTGAGTAGTTGAATTAAGTGGCTCTTTTGTGACAGCTAGAGTGTTCAGATTTAAACAAATCCAAAAAATAATCAAAATTTGATAAAAATTGAAATAGATTGAATTGTTTTGAATGAAATTTTTACAAAATTGATTAGTTTGATTTAATTTTCGGTTCTATTTTATAAAATTGATCTAAACTGAACAGAACCGATCACTATATTACATATATATATAATTACTAAAATACCCTAATAATACCCCTTCCCCCTTCAACATTTTCAAAAACTCACCTTTTCCCCCCCCCTCTCTCCCACTTCCCCACCCCTCGCCTGTATGCGCTTCCCCCCCCCCCCCCCTTCTCCCATTGCGCACCCCATCGTCCCCCTGACCTGTACCGCGCCTTCCCCCACCGCGCACCACCTACAACGTAAATCCACCGCCCAACCAGCGAAACTAGCCACGCCGTGAGCTGCACAACTCGATCTCGAATAGCCGCTGCAAGTATTACTCAAGCCAGGCCCGCGTAGCACCACTTCGCCGTCCCTGTCGCAGTCCCCTCCAAGATCGGCACCTCCAACCTTTCGTCAACAAATCACCTAGATCTGAGCCCAACACACAAACCGCGTCGCATCGCACCATAGATCCACCGTGCGCCGCTCGAACCTAGACTAGCGTGAAGCTCACCCTGCCCGTCGCTTGAGCCAGAGCTGACCGGATCTGACTGATCTGAGCTCCTCTGCGTCGCACCATTGTGCGTTCGTGCTCTTTTGCCTTTGTTTTTCCCCTTTGTTCAGTTCCAAAACACATTCCCCTTATTGCATTTTGTTATTGGACAAAAATCGAATCATCCAATCCAATCCAAACCAATTAAAATCGGTTTTGATTGGATCGGTTTAATTATTGGAATTCATCCAATCCAAATCGAAATGATACTTACCTTGTTTGGATCGGATGATTTTTTGCCTCAAAACCGATCCAAACTGATCCAAGAACACCCCTAGTGACAGCGGTAGAAAAGAGGTAGTGTACGAGCAAAGCATTCTGAAGCTTAAGTTAAGATTAAACACTAGAAGTGAGAAGTATATGAGAATAAATATATATTTGAGTAGCTTAACCTTATATTTATATTGTGAAATTACTTGCTAGAGAAATAATATATGAAAAGATATAATTTTTTTGTAATTAAGATAAGTTGTTACGAGAGAATTTGATCTCTAAATATTCTCAATAAATAAGAAATTATGTTAAGAGATTATGATTATCCTATTAACAAGGCGGTTTAAACTTGTGGGACTACAACATGCCAAGGCCATAATTTTGGCTGACCATATTGGGTTTGCTTTTGTTGGACCTAGATCTAGAATACCCATTCAGAACATATTACAATCCAAAAAAATGAAGAAAAGCTAAGGTATAATAAAAACAACCCTAAAGAGTCAGCTAGAAGGTGAGGGCTCAACCCAAAGGGAGGCTGATCCCGAACTAGCAAATCATTGTGAACATCTACTCCCAGTCTAGCGAGAACATAGATATAACAACAACAACTAATCATTTTTCTACTAGATGAGATCGGTTACATGGATCAAATGACGTCATTGTGTCCTATCATAAACTAAGTCTTCAGAAATGACATTTAAATCTAATTTTTTTTAATCGTTTCACCTGTAGTCTTTCTTGGTCTCCCTCTACCTCTAGCTATTAGGCTATCCTCCACTTGATCTACTTTTCTTACAGGGGTTTTTAAAAGTCTTCTTCTTATATGTCAAAATCAACTAAGACGAGATTCTCTCATCTTTTTTACAATAGGTGCTACCATTACTTTCTCTCTAATACATTCATTCCTAATCCTATTTTGTCTTGTATGACTACACATCCAGCATAACATTCTCATCTCTGCTACACTGATCTTATGTTTTTGTTGGCTTTTTACCGCCTAACATTCAGTTTTATACAACATCGCGAGCCTTATAGCTATGCGGTAAAATTTATCCCTAAGCTTGAGAGACATTTTTCTATCACAAATAACTCCTAAAACACTCCTTCATTTCATCCATCCAGCTTGAATCCTATGTTTTACATCTCCCTTAATCTCTCCGTCATTTTGTATGATAGATCCAAGATACCTCAACCGTGTGACTTGTGGTATGATATGGTCTTCAATTTTTACCGCTAAACTAGCATTAGTACACTTCTTATTGAACTTACATTTCATATACTCTGTCTTACTCCTGCTTAGACGGAAGTCATGTTCTTCCAAAACTCGTCTCCACAGCTCTAGCTTCCCATTTATTTAATCTCTCGAATTTTCAATTAAGACTATATCATCTTCAAAAGGCATGCATTGTGACATCGACTCTTGGATATGCGCAGTAAGCACATCCAAGACCAAGGTAAAATGATATAGACTCAAAGTTGACCCTTGGTGCAGTCCTATAGTTATAGGAAAATTTTTTGTGACCCCACCTTGTGTTCTCACGCTGGTTTTAGCCCTATCATACATATCTTGGATTGCTCGAATATAAGCGATACAAACTCCTTTATTCTTTAGAGCCTTCTACAAGACCTCTTTCGATACTCTATCGTAGGCTTTTTCCAAATCAATAAAAATCATGTGTAGGTCTTTTTGGTTCCTCCAATACCTATCCATCAATCTTCGTAGGAGATAAATTACTTCCATGATTGACCTCCCAAGCATAAAACCAAACTGATTATTTGAAATATGAGTCTCTTGTCTTAATCTTCGTTCAATTTCTCTTTCTCATAACTTCATGGTATAACTCATGAGTTTAATCCCTCTATAATTTGTACAATTTTGTATATCTCCCTTATTTTCATAAATATGGATTAAAGTGTTACTCTTCCATTCATTTGGCATTTTCTTTGACCTTATTATCTCATTAAACAGCTTTGTGAGTCAGCTTATACATTTCTGTCCTAGGCACTTCAATACCTCAATAGGTATATTATCTGATCCAACCGTTTTTCTATTATCCATCATTTTCAATGCTTCTTTTATCTCAAACTCCTGAATTCTACGATAAAAGATTTTATTTTGGTCTCCTTCTTAGTGTTTAGAATGTCCGAGTCTCCTAATGTCCCATGTCCCTCATTAAATAACTTGTGAAAATAACCCTTATATCGATCCTTGATGTCTTGCTCCATAACCAAGACTTTACCCTCTTTATCCTTAATGCATTTCACTTAATCCAAGTCTCTTGTCTTCCTTTCCCTACTTTTAGCAAGCTTGTAAATATTCATTTATCTGTCTTTGGTGCCTAAAGATTGATATAACTCATTGAATGCTTTAACTTTCGTCTCGCTCACCGCCTTTTTAGTATCTTTTTTAGTTGCTTTATATTTTTTCCCAATTTTTATCATTTTTACACACGTGCCAATCTTTATAACATTATCTTTTAACCTTAACTTTATGTTGTACACTTGCGTCCCACTACCAATATTCTTTATCCTTGTGTCCAAAGCCTCTTGATTCACTGAGTGTCTCTTTTGCTACGTTCCTAATCCCTTTAGTCATATCATCCCACATATCATTAGCACTCCCTTGTACCTCCCAAATCTCTTCCTTCACAATCCTCCTATGAAAAGCATTTGTTTTCCTTCTTTTAGTTGCCACCATTTGATCCTTGGAACTCTGTCTCGACAATTTCTCCTTACTCTCATCTTAACTCGTACATCCATAACCAAAACCCTGTGTTGGGTAGTCAAACTCTCTCTAGGAATGACTTTGCAATCCATGCAAAGTTTTCTATCATATTTTCTTATTAGAAAAATATCAATTTGAGAGCAAGAACATCCGCTTCTGTATGTGATAAGATGATATTCTTGCTTCCTAAAATAAGTGTTAGTTATTGTAAAATCAAATGCTACCGAAAAATCTAGAATCGCTTTACTCTCTGCATTAACTACTCCTAGACCATAACCTCCATGCAAACCCTCGTACCTCCTAGATTCGCTCCCCAAATAATCATTTAGGTCCCCTCCTAGAAAAATATTTTCTCCTAATGGTATTCCCTGAATTAAACTTTCTAAATCCTCCCAAAATTTTATCTTGTAGTGCTCATCTAACCTTACTTAGGGTGCATACGCACTGAAAACATTAAAAATATTCTGTTCCACAACAAACTTCAATGTTATGATCTTATCTCCGAGCCTTCTCACATCCACAACACTATTCTTCTTATCCCATTTCTAGATTTTATCTCGCTGATGCACCAAAACTTAAAATTCGAAGTGTCGGGTTCCTTTACCTTTTCTCCAACCTACTTAGTTTCTTGTAGATACATAAAATTAATCATCCTCTTAATTATGGTATCAACTATTTTTATTAATTTATTTATAAGTGTGCCTATATTCTAAGTTTCAAAATGTATATGTAAAGGTGTAAAGTGAACATTAAATAGTTTATTATCTTACAACTCATATATTAATTGACTTTTTCTAAAATACAATGAATTCAGTATATCGCATGGGCCTATTAAAAGAAGTCCAGTGTAATCAATGATTTGGTTGAAAACAGAAAACTGCAAGGGTGAGAGTTTTCGAAGCCCAACATCAAACCTGATGCCGTTAATGGTTATTTTCTTTTTGGGTAGAATCCTATAGTGAATATGTAAAGTGAAAGCCGCCATTAAACCACCACCCCTTGTGAATGCCAAAACCGAAATCGCTACAGTTAGCATGTAAAGTGAATATTCCTTTGAAGATGATGCTGGCAAATGGCAATTATAAATTACCAGTATAATATGAATTTAAAATATTTAAGGATGAATTTGATCCGCATCTTTAATGGAATTATGCACTTATAAGTTTGACCGAGGATTAGATATGATTAACCCCGTTTCCCAGCAAGCTTACTCTAGTTCCTAGTACTTGTCACTTGGCCGGCAAAGGTGAAGGTGTTCATAGGTTAAGTTGAGTGAATGTTAACTTGATTTGAATTTGATCTAATATTTTTATGAAATTAAATTTTAAGATTCAGATTCGATTCGATCATTACTTGATTAGTAATTAAATTAAAATTGAGTTAAGATTGAGTCAATTTAATATTTAGATAAAATTTATAAGTTTGAATATTATGTATTATGTATAATTAGGTCATAAAATTTTAAAAATATAAAATAAAAATTATGATAAGTTTTATAATATATATTTTAAAATAAATTATATCAATATAAAAATATTAATTTAAGTCAAAATTATTTATAATTTTTATTAATTTTTATAAAATTATAAATTTTAATATATTAGTTAACATAAGACCAAATTGAACCGACTCAAATTATAATATAATTCGGACTAAAAAATTACATCAAATTTAATTTTAAGAAATTAACCGGCTAAATGATCTTCCGATCGAACCCGGCTAAATTATCTTCCGATCGAACCGGCCACGGGCACCCTTACAAGCCACAAACTTTTTTCTCACAATTTCCTAATCCCCTCGATAAATACAACGCGTTAGGCTACCTCGTCTACAGTTACTCTCAAAACAAGACAAGCGAACACAGCAACTCTGAAAATTCAACCAACCTGAAAATTCTATGCTCAACAGAGTGACAGACCTTTTGCTCCTTAGATTAGATTCCTCTCTCCCTCCTCATATATATTCTGGCCATAAATTTAACCATTACATATCTGATATCTATTCATTCATTTATTGATTTTATTCATATTCAGAGCAACCAACGTAAGCAGCTGGAGGCCATGTGACAAAAGCTCCAAAACCATAAGCTAACATCTTATTGTGTTTGATATATATCGTCTGTGGTGGTTGGAAACTTGAAAGTTGAAAGTGAGAAGAAATTAGAAGATGGCGAGGTTGAAGGTGCTGTCAGCCCTTGACACGGCGAAGACACAGTACTACCACTTCAAGGCCATCATCATTGCAGGCATGGGGCTATTCACCGATGCCTACGACCTCTTCACCATCACCCTCATCACCAAGATGATCGGAAGGATATATTACGGTGACCGCCATGACCAAAACAAATACCAGACACCCCCCGTGGTGGTGTCTGCCTTGGTGGCTGTGGCGATGTTAGGGACGGCCATCGGTCAACTCATATTTGGCAGGCTCGGCGACCTCAAAGGGCGGCGCCGCGTCTATGGTTTCTCCTTGATGTTGATGGTCCTCGGCTCCTTAGCTTGTGGCTTCTCCATTTGTATCACTAGAACTTGCGTTCTCCTCTCTCTAGGCTTCTTCAGGTTTGAATATAGCATACTTAGCATTAGGGAAATATTTCTCTTTTTTTACTAGTATATTTTATAAAAAGAGTTAGAGGGTAACACACTCCGGCCAGTTTCTATTCTATATATAAGATTTTACACCTTTTATTGTTTATGTGTAAAACAATGGATTAGTTATCAAAATAATAAATTTTCCCCAGCTCAACTCATCAGTATTTGATTGTTAATTTGATAACTAGTTAACTAATAATTTATACATGGCTATCGATTCCTAATTTGATTACTAATAATTGGTACATAGTTAAGACTTAAGAGGTGTAGGAATAACGTAACTGTTAGCATTATTAGCAAGAATTGAATATATATATATATATATATCGTGCTCCAAAACAGTAGAAGATTTGAATTTGACATGGTTAATTTTGTTGTTGAGGTTCGTGCTGGGGCTGGGGATTGGTGGAGACTACCCTCTATCTGCTACCATCATGTCTGAGTTTGCGAACAAAAGGACACGAGGGTCTTTCATAGCGGCGGTGTTTTCTATGCAGGGGTTCGGCATATTGGCCAGCGCCACCGTCACGATAGTGGTGTGCTCCATATTCCGCCGCGCATCTCACACGTCGCCTCAAAAACCGACGCCAGATGAGGCTGACGTTGCATGGAGGTTGATACTGATGCTAGGTTCAGTTCCGGCAGCCATGACTTACTATTGGCGTATGATGATGCCCGAAACTGCCAGGTAACATCCTCTCTCTTGACATTTGACATTGACGTATTTATTTGTTATCCCTTATGACTTGGTTTGTGTCCAATCCATTGAACTGGATGAATTGGAAGTTGTCTAGTGGTCTCTAACCATACAAATTGAAATGAAAATTTTATATATTTAATGATTTGTATAGTTGATAAAGACTGCTGATGTTTAGACTTGTTGAATTTTTATTTTATATACTCATTATTCCTTGTCTTAGATCCTCAAGCAGCCAGTTTAACCACTTGATTAATTAATTATGTTTAGTCAAAGGAAAAATATAATATAAAAAAACATGTGGGCTTTCTTTTCTTAATTAAATTAATTGTGTGATCATGTCATTAAATTGAAAAAGAAGATTATAAGAAAATCAAGTTGATTATATGAAAAAGAAGTCAAGCACGGTACGGTACACCCAGAAAATAAAAAATCCAAGCACATTGTAGAGAGTGCAATGTTGATTAAATTAATTTAGAGTGGTTGAAGGGGCAAGCGTGATTCTTCTTTTGAAATTTAATAAAGAAAATCTAATTAAAGTGCTTCAACAGAATACAGATATAGAACCTAATTGGACCAATTGGTTGCAAGTGGGGTAATTAAGATAAGGTATGATAAGCACTCCTATTTCTTGTGTTATGTTCAATACTTTAATGATACATTGTTCCTGGATGGAACGTTTGACCAAACAATTAACTATAGAATAGAATGGTGTCATGTGTTCATCAGGTACACAGCGTTAGTGGAACAAAATGTGATGCAAGCAGCAAAGGACATGGAGAAAGTCCTGGATGTCTCATTGAGCCAGATTGCTGAAGAGAATCTATTGCCACCAACCCCACATGCGTACCCGCTCCTTTCCAGGGAGTTCCTTCGTCGACATGGCCGTGACCTTTTTGCATGTTCCTCTGCTTGGTTTCTTGTGGACATTGTGTTCTACAGCAGCAACCTATTCCAGTCTGAAATATACAAGCGCTTCCTCAAACCCAAAGATAACGTGGATGTGTATCAGGAGGCTTTCGACCTTGCCAGGCTCCAAGCATATATTGCTATAGGTTCCACCATTCCTGGCTACTTCTTCTCTATGTACTTCATTGATCGTGTGGGAAGAGTCAAAATCCAAATGATGGGTTTCTTCTTCATGGCACTGGCTTTTTTTGCCATAGGGATTCCCTATTACTCATATTGGAACAATGAGAAGAAAGGCAATAATGTAGGTTTCATGCTCCTCTATGGCCTTGCTTTCTTCTTTGCTAATTTTGGACCCAACACCACCACTTTTATAGTCCCAGCTGAACTTTTCCCAGCCAGGTTTAGATCAACATGTCATGGCATTTCTGGGGCAGCTGGCAAGGTTGGGGCAATAATTGGATCCGTTGGATTTTTGTGGGCTTCACATAATAAAAAAGAAGAGGGATATCCCAAAGCAATTGGAATGCAAATCTCCCTGGTTATACTTGGAGGGGTGTGCATAGTGGGAATGTTGGTCACCTTTTTTTTCACTAGGGAAACCATGGGAAGGTCTCTGGAAGAGAACGAAACTGAGCCTCGTGAAGTTGAAGAGTTTAATTATCGTTGATTTAAGTTCATCACCGAGTTAAATATTTGTGTAGATGCTGTCTTCAAAATTGCATAAACAAATAGATTCTTAGTTGGGAGCTTATACCTTAAGCAAACATGTAAATCAGCTTTTGACATATGTAAATTTATGTGTAAAGAATATGGTATCCTAATTGGATGATTTTACTGATGAAGAATGCCAAAATATAAACATCTTTTACAGTCAATCTAATGTATATCACTCAGTTGTATATATACAATCAATTACAATCACATAGTTACAGTCACATGCTGCTGTCCCTATAATAGTGTAAGTTAGAATAAGTCAATGGTTTGTCATAAATGGAAACAAAAGATTCTCCAATACTCCCCCTCAAGTTGGAACACGAAGCATAGAAATGCCCAAACTTGCCCAACAATTCATGAAACCTATCACGCCCAAGCGCCTTGGTGAAGATGTTAGCTAACTGGTTCTGTAAGATGATGGACTGAGGTACAATTTTTGGGATTGAATGTGTTGGCGAATGAAATGACAATATATTTCTATGTGCCTTATCCGTTCATGGAAAACTAGATTAGTTGCTATATGGAGTGTTACTTAGTTGTCACAAAATAACAGAATAGAAGCAGTATGAGTTACTTGAAGATCTTGCAAGAGACGAAGAAGCCAAATGATTTCACTAGTAGTGGTGGCCATAGCATGGTACTTAGCCTTCGCGGAAGAGTGTGAAACTACAGTCTACTTCTTTGATCTCCAAGAGATGGGGGATGAGCCAAGAAAGATAATATATCCTGTAGTGGATCGACAAGTCATTAGACATCTTGCCCAATCCGCATCACAATATGCTTTCAAGGACAGAAAGCTATTTGTGGGAAGCAAAATACCTTGGCCTGGGGTGCCTTTGACATAACACCTTGTACGCTACAGTAAGGTGTGGTTCTCGTAGTGCATATGCATAAATTGGCTGAGAACATGAACTGCATAACTGATATCAAGGTGAGTGATGGCGGGGTAAAACAATCTTCTAATTAGACATCTATATTCACTAGCATCTGTGCAGACCTCCCCAGAATCAAGTGAAATTAAGTTTATGTTGTTGCTCTACAGGAAAAGTTTACAACCTATAAGACTACACTTGGCAAGGATATCTAGCACAAATTTGCGCTGGCTTAGAGCAATCCCAGCAGATGTTCGTGCTACCTCAATTCCAAGGAAGTACTTGAGTTTGCCTAGATCTTTGATGTGCAATTTGGCATCTAGGCATTGTTTCAACTTAGCAATCCTAGTTAAATCAGTTCCAGTGATAATGACGTTATCAACATAAATGAGAATTGAAACAAAATATCTTCCATGAGAGAAAAGAAACAAGGAATGATCTACAGAAGACTATTGAAACCTAATAGAGAGAAGGGAAGTGGTGAACTTAATTATTATACTAATTCCTAGAGGCCTAACAAAGACCCTAGAGAGATTTCAATAAGCGACAAACACGATACTCCCCCTTCTTAGCAAACCTTATGGAATCTTCATGTACACTTCTTCCTCCAAATCACCATGGAGAAAAACATTATTAACATTTAATTGATGTAGTTCCCAGTTCTTGGTTGTAACAACACCTAACAAGTAGTGTACTATGACTAATTTAGCAATGAGTTCTAAGGTCTCATAGAAATCAACACCTTCAATCTAAGTGTATCCTTTGGCAATGAGGCGTGCTTTGTACCGCTCAATACTTCCATCAGGGTGATATTTAACTTTGTAAATCCATTTGGAATCAATAACATGCTTCCCAAGAGGTAAGGGTTGCAAAGTCCAAGTATTTTTGGCTTCTAGCATAGAAATTTCCTTAGCCATGACATCTTTCCAATGTTTATGCTTGACAACCTGAGGAAAGGATTTTGGTTCATCAGTGGAGGAGATGGCCACTAAACAAATATTGTGAGCATGAGAAAAATTATTATAGGAAATATAATGAGATAGAGGCTGAGAGGAGTTAGAGAGGAAGGCAATACATAATCATATCCAGCCAATGAGTGAGATACTCGTCGCTGTCTTTTCTCAGAAATTAGAAGAGCTATTGGTGCCACAGGATGTGTTTCTAGGAAAGCGATGGAGTTGGTCGGTGCTAAAGATGGTGAGATATTAGTCAAAGGTGTTAGCCTAAACAGATCTGATGGTACGACGTCATCAAAAAATGGAGACTCAACCACAGGAGACGTTGGTTGCACAACATGGGCAGGTGACCTTGGCACATCTGAACTGGTCCGTGTGTTGGACTGTGACTTGGTATGTGGCATAGGATCACCAGGCCCAATTGCAGAGATGTTGGGCACAATGGGTTTCACAAAATGGAGAGGTTATGGTTAGGGTAATGGCCCATTCAAGCTGCTGGTTAAGTCAGATTGGGACAAGGAATGAGACTGAGCACTGTCTGATGTTAGTTGACATGCAAATGGAAAAATATCTTCAAAGAAATGAACATCACGGGAAACATAAATCACCTTGTCTTCAATAGCATATACTCGATAACTCTTCTGTCCAATAGGATATCCAACAAAGATCCCAGGTTTAGCATGAGGCACAAACTTGTCACGAGGCCTTTTATTCACATGTCCATAGCAAAAGCAGCCAAAACTTCTTAGATGATCATACATTGGGGTTCTCCCAAATAAAAGCTCATATAGAGAATTATTTTGTAGAATTGAAAAAGGCATGTGGTTGATCAAATATGCAGCAGTGAGGACACGTTCTCCCAAAAATGAGATGGGAAGGTTTGCCTGGAAACGAAGTGCTTGTGACACTATAAGAAGGGTTTCTATGCTTTCACTCCACCACGCCAATTTGTTGTGGTGTGTACGTGCAACTAGATTGGTATCCCATGCCATGATCAAAGTAGTTGGTCATCAAATCACCATAAGTGAACTTTAGGCCATTATTCGTCATCAAGATCTTAACCTGTGAATTAAACTGAGTGCAAACCTAATTGAAAAATTGTAGTAGATAAATCCTTGTTTTTGATTTGTGCTTCATAAGGAAAACCTATGTTGCATGACTAAAATCATCAACTATAGTGAGAAAGTAATGAGAACCAAAGAATGATTTAGTTCTGTATGGACCCCAAATATCAGTGTATCAACGCAAAAGGGTGCATGCTTTTATTCATACTAATAGGAAAATGTGAACATGTTTGTATCGCCTTACAACAAGCATCACAAACTGAACTATTTTTATGATCAAAATGAATAGTTAAATTTGGAACTAAGGAGATGCGATTCATAGGTAGGTGTCCCAAACGGCGATGCACCAACAACTAAAATTGTGCTTCATAAGGAAAACCCATGTTGCTTGACTAAAATCATAAACTATAGTGAGAAAATAATGAGAACCAAAGAAAGATTCAATTCTGTATGTACCCCAAATATCATAGTGTATCAATGCAAAAAGGTGTATGCTTTTATTCATACTAATAGGGAAATGTGAACGTGCTTGTTTCGCCTTACAACAAGCATCACAAATTGAACTATTTTTATGATCAAAATGAATAGCTAAATTTGGAACTAAGGAGATACGATTCATAGGTAGGTGTCCCAAACGGCAATGCACCAACAACCCTGCTTATCATGAGTGCTTTCCCTTCTCTAATTGGCTCCAAATGGTAAATGTCATTTCATTCTCTACCCACTCTAATCAGCTTCCTGGAATATAAGTCCTGTATCACACAAAATTTAGAATAAAAAGTTAGCGCACAATTTAAGTCACGTGTCACTTTACTAACTGATAATAAATTGAGACAAAATTTTGAAACTCCAAGGACTTGATCAAGAATCAATTGTTTTCCAAGATCCACTCGGCCCAAGGCATGGACCGCTATTGTATCCCCATTAGGAATTTGAACAGGTTGTGTATGAGGGGGAGAAACAGCATCGGATAGTGATTTATGGTTGCGGGTTATATGATTCATAGCTCTAGAGTCAATAACCCACTCATCCTTTGCCTTAGCCAAGAATTTAGAAGCTACAATATTTGCAGATTGTGGATTTGGTGTTGAATTTTGATTTCCTAGCAATGCCATTAGTTTCTGAAGTTGTGCTAGAGTGAAAGTAGGGATAGTTGAGGTGCTGGTGTCGTCTATGGTTGTATCAATTGCTGCTCCTGAATTCGTGCTTGACATTGTACTGCTAAGACACTGATTTCTGCATGTTCACATCTGATCTGTACTTCACCTTCCAGGCTTGCACCAGTGAGGGGGATAGCCAATCACTTCATAACAATTCTTCTTACTGTGATTCATTTTCCCACAGTGTGTGCATACTGGTCGTTGCTCGCGGTTGCGGTCTCCATCTCCAGCACGTCTGCTACTTGATCCGGGCCCCTTGGACAACAGAGTTGTAGCTTCGACAAGAAGGCAACACGTCACAGTAACCAATCTCTATTTCTCTTCTTGTGCAACAATCACATATGTTGTTCCAAGATTTAGCATTAGATCAACACTCAAAACTTAGGATTTGACAGTAGCGTAAGCTTTATTAAGCCTCATCAAGAAATCAAAAACTTCATCTTCTTCGTTGCACCACAAGTACAACCGCACCTGCATGTTGGCACTAGATACATCTCCCCCAAAACAGCCTTTAACTTACTGTAATAGGAAGAAATTGGGGACTTCTCTTGATGTAGAAATGCTATTGTACGTTTCAACTCATAGACCCTTGGTGTTAAGCCTTGAGTGAAATGTTCTTCTAGATCTTGCTAAATCTCTCTAGCAGTTTCAGCATGAGCGACACTTCCCTAAATCTCCTTAGAGAGTGCATTCATAAGCCATGAAAGAACCACCACATTGCATTGTATCCATGACGGATAATCCAGGGAGCTAGCATTTGGTTTTTCTATTGTTCCATCCACAAAACTGGCTTTGCTCTTGGAATGGAGCGAATTTAAGAAATTACGCTTCTATGTGAAGTAGTTTTCTCCATTTTCACTGAGGAGATGTGTAACAAACACCAGGCCTAGATGGTCTGATGGGTGCAACTAGAATGGAGAATTGGTATAGACTGCTTTGCTTTGAGGCGCATAAGCACTCATCACCAATTTCCCATCATTGTTACTTGCTTCTTCTACTATGCCAATGCTTATTTTCTACTAGGTTTCTATAACTTGCTTTGATACCATAAAAAATAGAGTAATTTACACTCACCTCCTCCAAGTTTGATGATATTACACTCAGTCTCATTCTTTTCTAAAAATGACACTCACCCCCATTAATTGATCAAGTTGCATAATTGTGTAAATATTATCAGTTAAAATCTATAAGATTTTTAGCATTTACAATTATTTATGAAAAAAAAAATATTTTTTAAAAAATATTATTATGTATAAATATTATCGTTAAAATTTTGGTAATATTTTTTATCAGTTAAAATTTGATAACATTACTAGTTAAAAAATGTATATATTTTTTCAAAAACTCCTTACACACCCACACAGAGAAAATTATAAAAGTTTTTTTTTATAAAAAATATTATTATATATAAATATTATTAATTAAAATCAGAAGGTTTTCAAGATATACTGATTATTTTTAGTATATACGCTTTTTCATAAATAACTATGAATACTAAAAATTTTATAGATTTTAAGCGATAATATTTATACAATTATCCAACTTGATCAATTAATTGAGAGGTGAGTGTCATTTTTAAAAAAGAATAGAGCTGACATTTTTAAAAAAATATATTTTTTTATAAATAATTGTGAATGCTGAAAATCCTATAGATTTTAATTGATAATATTTATACAATTATATAACTTGATCAATTAATGAGAGTGAGTGTCATTTTAAAAAAAAATAGGATTGAATATAATATCATCAAACCTGAAAAAAGTAAGTGTACTTTACTCTAAAAAATATGATATTCCAATTGGGTGATTTTTATAATGGAGAATGTCTAAATATATACAACTTTACAATAAATCTAATACCTAACAATTAACTATATACAATCAATTATAATCACAAATCACATAATTACAATCACACGTTGTTGTCCCTATAATTGTGTAAGTCAGAATAAGTAAATGGTATGTTATAAATGGAAACAAAAGATCCTCCGATAATGTGGGCTCCTTTAAAAATACACATTTCTATGTTAAAACTACTTTACATAAGGCAATAATAGATTTGCATACTTAAGTAAAATGTTCTCATTTAAGAATTTTTTTTATAGACTAAATCAATCAATACTTGAATAATTTCATAATTTTTTATGTTACATAATTATTTTATATTAAAAATAATAATGTATCAATTATTGTTTAACTTAGTTTATACAACTTATGTAAATAAGGTCTAATTTATTCTAGAAATTTTCACAATCAGGACATCAAACTTACTCTAAAAAGTGGCTGGGAAAAAAAACATTGTTTTCATCTTATGTACATCAAAGAATATGGATAATGTTTCTCGTATAATTAAAATATGTATATTATATTTATACCGTAGATTTATGGGTAAGAAATGTCAAATCAGATTATATATTACTGTAACTTTTCTGCGAGATACAGATTAAATTTGTAAGAAGGTTGAATGAAAATTAGAATATTTTAGTTGGATAAAAAACGTTGTTTAAAGAATATCTAGAAAATGTTGTACTATATGTGAAGAGACCTGAACCTCCATTGATGTTCTTGAATATATTATTTCATATTTTTTGTATGAATTTAGGTGACAAGTTATGCGCTTGGCAAAATTCCTTACTGTTGTTAGTTTTGTTAGTTTTAGTTAGATTAATTAGAGATTTGTTAAATTAGTTTGTCGAGTCAGCTAGTTAATAGTTTGTTACTTTCTGTCTTTTATATAAGCCTCATCATTGGCTTTGAAGTTTGTACACTCAACGTTTCCTATTCAATCTAAACATAGTTTTTCCTTTTTCACTTTCTTTAAACTTTCTCTCATGCTCTTTGCCATGTTTCTCAACACTTAACATAATAAAAATGTATCATGATGTTGAGTAACAAGAATACCAAATATCTGAAGAGTGAATCAAAGTACATACACTATAGAAGAAATTACACGGTTTGATCAATGGAGAAAGGATGGAAATGTCAGAATGAGGTATAAGGAAAGAAAACAGACGCCATGACAAAAGTTAGGACAACAACAATTGTTTTTCTTCCTACCTGGTGTCGATTGACATTTCCTTCATTCTTTTCTAGCCTTTCTCCCCAATTTTTTTCCAACTTTTCCCAATATGATTTTGATGTCCAAACCAATAGCTGCTGTACACCGTGATCTAGTTTTTTTCATTAATACTTAATTGAAAATGTTAACAATATATTCTTTTAAATATTTTTTAATATTTATTTTATTATTAATTTAAAAATAAACATTATTAATTTTTAAAATAATTTTTTAAAGTATATAACATAAATTAATAATCAAATAAGTGTTAAAAAAGTATCAAAAAATGTTATTAATATTTCTCAAAATAAAATATTTTTTAAATATTTACTATATGACAACCGTATAAGATATCATACTCTGACTTTATATTCTCATATGTGATATATCTACATACAAATAAGATATTATAAATATATCATATTTTAACTATTCAAATAATGAAAATCATAAAAAATACCACATATATATGGTTATAATCAAATTAACAAAGGCTTTAAAATTATTTTCATGTTGGCCCTACACGGGTCTTTGCCTCGAGAAGACTTGCGCCTTATGACGTGACTTTGTCTTTCAAAAATCAAAGGCACGTACTTTCTGAGTTTTGACAATAATGCCTCACAATAATAGTGGGCCTAGAGGCCCCCAACATAGTACATACAATATAGAAGAAATTACATGGTTTGATCAATGGAGAAAGGAGGGAACTGTCAGAATGAGGTACAAGGAAAAGAAAACAGACGCAATGACAAAAGTTAGGACCACATCAATCGTATTCCATGTTAGCTGGTGTCGATTGACATTTCCTTCATTCTTTTGTAGCCTTTCTCCCCAATTGTTTCCAAGAACTTTCCAATATGATTTTGATGTCCAAACCAATAGCTGCTGTACACCGTGATCTAGTTTAATTCGTTAATAGCCATAAAAAATGAAAATGTTTTTTTGAGCATTTACTATACATTATATAGTCTAATCAAAATTTTAATTTTTATTCAATTATTCATAAATTCATTCTATATTTCATAAAAAAATTATAATAACATACAATTTAATTTAATATTTTTTACACATAAATTTATAATATAAATATAATATACATATTTTAATTATACAAAAAATATTATCATTTACTATATGATATATGTTCAGGACACCGTCCTACATGCAAGTATGATTTTATATTCTCATATGTTGTATGCGTAGTTTTGAGATTTACACTATATTTACATATGAGTAAGGTATTATAGATATATTATATTTTAAGTGTTTAAATAATAAAATTCATAAAAAATATCACTTATAATCAAATTAAAAAAGGCTTTAAAATTATTTTCATGTTAGCTCTACACGGGTCTTTGCCTCGAGAAGACTTGCACCTTATGACGTGACTTTGTCTTTCAAAAATCAAAAGCAGGTAATTTCTGAGTTATGACAATAATGCCTCACAATAATAGTGGGCCTAGATGCAAAGGCCCCCAACTGGAAGGACAAGGCTAGACCCCAGGGAAAGTTAACTCAACAGCCCTTCCCCTAACCAGACTTGGTAAATTGTCATATCATGTTGATTTGTAGGATTTACTTAGGGCATACCATAAAGTAAGGGAAAATGATGCTTAGACACATAATTCCCTCAATTTTATATTGGTTAATGATGTATAAAATTTTAGTTAATAACATATATTATTTATTTAATAGATTAATAATTAATTATTATGACATAATAATTAATTATCAATTCATTAATCAAATAATATATATCATTAATTGAAGTAAAATTAATATGTAAATTTTGGTATGCATATGTCGGCGCTGTAAAGTAAGGTTGTTGAAGCAAGTCTTCCTTGCTACCTTATCACTTGGACTCAGAAATTGACTTGTCAGCATCTCTCCATAGGAGTTGGTCTTCAAACTTCATTGAAGTCGTCTTCAAAGAATAATATTTGATACCCATTAGTATCAACAATATTTCACTACATTTGTATGAGGTGAGAGTATTAGAGTATAGATATGTGAAAAAAAAATCAATTGTTTTTTTTTAAGAAAAAAGATAAAACCAATTGTAATAAGATAAAAATTATGTATGAGATAAAGTGGCTCTAGATATTTGTGGTGGCATTATTTGTCTTTAAATTGGAGAAAACTGCCTCTTCAAATTTCCTAAGTTTTGGAACCTTCTATAGGAATAGCGCCAGCGTCCTTTACCTAAATCATGCTTAACTCAGCTAACATCACTGAAGCCTAGGTGGAAATTGTCCCTGTTCTTTCATTTTTAGGCAAAGATTTTATCATTTAACTTGACATGTAGCCCACATTTGTTGTATAATTGACCAACTTCGTTTTGGTAGGAAACACATACCCAAGAACACGCCTCTGAATTAGCATGCTTAGCAGAAGGCGAACAAAATTTAAATCCCAAATGACTAATATACTTTTAGCTTCCTCAAGTACAAATACCTCCTTTCTCCTCACTCACAGAGACTCTCGCTCCTCTTTAACTTCGAATCCTTGACCCTCAAATTTATTCAGCCTCATGAGTCCAACAACTCCATCGACTCCCTAGAAACCTTATCTCACTATAATAATCTGATAAGTCTAGTATATATTCAGTGTATTGCAAGGATATTTCAACACTTACATTTGTACGTATTAAATATCTGATAAGTTTAGGATATACCTCTTCTTCCATACCAATGAAGAATGACTTATCGATTGCATTCAATTGATCAAATGCTTCCAATTGATCAACTTCAAAGGAGTTGAGGGATTCACAACTCTATTTTTGGTTAGTTCACATTTCTCAAATCGTCCATGAGCATGAGCCTCTTGAAATTAACCTCTGTTAATCTTATGTCAAGATAATGAGAGGCAAGACAAGTAAAGCTCGTGCGTAAAAGGTTAAAGGGTAGGAACAACAACCATGGAACATGAGGAGTCGTTTAGCATAACACACTGTTTTACTTTTAATAACCGCTTATGCATTTTTTCCCTTTTTTATTTTCGTTAGATGTATGTGTGAATCTAAATGTATATAAATATTACTAATTAAGATTTGTGTAATTTTTTATATGTACTATTATTTATAAAAAAATAATGATTTGACTAAATCTATGTGCAAATATAGGTGTATACAAATATTGTAAAAATTTATGTTTATATAAATATCTATGAAAATAAATGTGATCTAAATTGCTTATATATGAACTTGGGTGTGTGTAAATATTATCAATTAAAATTTATATGATTTTCTATATGTAAATTTACTTCTTACAAAAAAAAAAATGTTAAATGGGTTGCAGGTGATCAATTTGCACCATTGGCCTACATCAACGGTGCAAACTGGTAGTATTAGGTGTATTGAAAACAGATCCTAGGAACATGGATTTGGCTTCCTGATGTTGTTGAAGAGCCTTAAATGGATGGAGGCCATGAACTACATGAAGACATAGGCTTGCTGTAGATAAGGTGCCAAGATAAGTGACCATTCTTAAGGTCTCTTCTCTCTTGGCTGGAAATTAGAGATAAATCAAAGTGTTTCGGAGACAGAATTCTATTTGATTGGATAATAGGCTTACTAGACAACCAAGGCAAAGGTGCCAATGAGTGAATGAAGCACGAACAATGAAGAAACTCAAGGAAGTCTAAGGTGGATAATTGGCTAAGGCTAAGAAGTTAGAAATAATATGTGCCAAAAAATAAATAAATAATAAGAGGTCTGAAATGATGGGCTGATTTGTTTGCTTATTATAGTCCTCCCTCAGTTTGGGTCGATTCCAGCTAGTTGACCCAGTCTGGTCTGTATGATTAATTGAACTGCAACATAATGCTTCAGCCCCATAACAAAAAAAATAAAAATAAAAAATCCAAAGAACACTAATAATTCTTTTTAAAAAAATAAAATGAAAGTAGTAACACTTAAGTCATGGGTTTTACCCTATTAGGAAGAGACCTGAAAACCTCAAAATAGCCTCCAAAACCAAACTTATCCTAAACCAGCCTATATAATTCATTATGTAAGAAGAGGATCATTATAATTAGTCTAATAAATCCAAAAATCAGAATAAACAAATCACAATGAGAGTATGCAATAACTTGTGTCACTAACAAGAGGGTTTACTTAAAAAATAGTTAATGTCACTAATTAACAAAAAGCCCAATCAATTAGTTAAGAAATGATTAGTGTCACTATAAAAAAAAAAGCCCTATTTAGTTTGTGATAACGCTTGTGGAGTTGAAAGAACCAAACGGGCTTTTGGCAGGATGAAGAGGAAATAAAAGATTGGTGCAATCAAACTGAAAAGTGAGAACTGGAGAGGGAAATTTGGGAATCATAAAATAAAAATGGGAGACAGAAGATGCAAGATAGGAAAGAGAAAGAACCAAATAAAAAGCGATAATTGTTCCACTTGAAATTGTGAGGGTTGTTTGTGTGGAAAAAGTAAAAGTTAGTTTCTGTCTATGAAGTAAATGTTAAATTTCACACTTCTATCATTGTTCTATTATAATATAAATTTCACTTTTGAAAATTCTCAAAAGGGAGAACTTATCTTTCGATATAAGTTTTTGAAGTACTAAAGAAAACTCTTAACAATTGATTCAAAATAAACAATTTCCACAATGTAAATAATACTAAATTGCATTAAATAACTTGAATACAATAAAGTACAAGAAAGAAAGTTGAAATATAATAAGAAACTAAATAATTCTCCAAAATACAAAGCAAGACAAATTGTGTAAATTAAAGTGAAAAGCAGTAAAGAATTGTTGTGAACTTGCTGAAAATGTAAAGGAAAACAATAAGTGACTAGAAAAGTAAATGGAAAGTTGTAAAATGCTGGAAATTTAAAGAGAAAATGAATGAAATGTAGATTATTTTTGTTTGTTGATTTGGAGATCCTTTCTTCAAAGCCTTAGAGGTCCTTTTTATAGAATTGAAGATGAAGAACCAGAGCTTCAATGCACTTTCAGGCTTCCAAATTCACTTTCCTAGTTGTAGGAACATGATCTTTAACTACTAAGTCACTTCATGCATTTTTAGGTCGTGGGGCACTTCCATGGTGTGTTTTCAATTGCCTTCAACAAAGGAAATTGTCAAAAATGCCCTCTCTGCATTGGAAGCAACCGCTTCCCCCATTATGTCATATTTTCAAGGGATATGCTCTACCAAACTCTTCCTCGTATGAGTTTGACTTGGTCAACTTGGATTCAGCCAAACTTCTCTCTTCAAAACATACAATTTTTAGAGCATTAATCAATTTGGGCTACTCACCCCATGCTGGGTCGCACCTGCCCATATTATTTTCTCTTAGCTTGCAACCTGTCGACCTAACCTGCTAAATTTGGGTTACTAACAAGGGTTTTCACTTGGTGATAGAAATAAAAGAAATTAAAATTTATAATAGGAGGATTTTGATATAAACCATTTAATTTTTTATTCATATTTTCTAAAGTATTGTAAATGTGAAAAATATATATTATTAGTTTGCTTTATTTATTTTATGACATAAAGGATCAAAATAATTTTCAATCTTTGTATATTACCCTTTTTATTAATATTAATTTCGGATTATTTACTACAAGAATTTTGCAAATTAGCGACAAATTTTTTTTTTGCTAATTCCTCACTAATGTATATTAGCAGCGAATATCGAGGGATTATCGATAAATTTTTTTCGTCGCTAATTAGCGATTCAAAATAAACGACAAAAAAATCCTTCGCTAATTAACAAAATTCTTGTAGTGTTGGCAAGCAAAATATTAATCTATAAAATTAATAATTAATACTTAATGACTATTTAATCCAATTAAGTGATAAATACAAGCTTCTAAGATTCATTTGATAACCACTCTTTTCTATTACTATTAATAATGATTTCTGTTACCCTCTACTTTTTATGAAACTAGCTAATTATATGAAACTAACTAATATACTTCTTTAGAGTGGTTATCAAATTAATCTTAGAAGTTTATATTAGTCACTTAATTGGATTAAGTAGACTATCAAGTACTAATTATTAATTTTATAGAATAATATTTTATGTACTATCAATAATTCAGAATTATTATTAATAAAAAGGTAGTATAACACAAAAGATAAAAAGAAAAGGTTAAGTTTGCTATCAAGTACTAAGTATCAAACTAAGTAGACAATTATGTATTATTTATTAATTTTATAGAATATTATTTTGTTTGCTACCAATAATCCGTAATCATTATTAATAAAAAGAAATATAATACTAAAAATTTAAGTAGACTATTAATTACTAAGTATCAAATTAAATAGCATATGAGAGTGATTATCAAACTAATTCCACAAACTTGTATTGGTCATTTAATTGGATTAAGTAGATTATTAAGTATTATGTATTAATTTAACATATATTGGTAGAGTTTAGTGATTTGTAATCCAAGTGTAAATCATTACTCAGGTTGGTGATCCGGCCATAGTATGAGGAGTTTTACTCTTCACTTTAAACTTTTTTATAAAACCAACTAACATACTTCTTTTTAAGCATTATTAATTTCAATACAAGAGAGTGATTATTAAATTTATCCCACATATGTTTTTCTTTTTTATTTAATTCTAAGAGAGAAATTTTTTTAAATTTTAAATAAAAATTTTAAAATTAAATAATAATAAAATATAAATATTTAAATTAAGTTTTTTAAATAAAATAAAAAAGACAATACAAGAGAGAAATTTTAAATAAAATAAAATAAACCCTAACTCTAACACTAAATCCTAAACAACTCATATTTAGATAATTTCATATAAGTTTTGAGGTTAATTTGATAATACAATTTACTCATATAAATTTATATAATAATATTTCGCAAACAAAAATAACAATTGGTTACATAAACAATAATCCCCACACCTTGTAAAACTTGTTGCACACTTATTGACACGTGAGTTGAGGCACTAGTGCGACAAAAATTGCCTGACTTCACCCTTCGATAAATACAAGGCGTTGGGTTACCTCGACGACAATTACCCTCCAATCAAGACAAGATAACACAACAAATTTGAAATTCTATCGTATTCTACGTATAATTTATTAAATCACATTTATATATAAGAAATAAAAAATTAAAAAAATAATATTTTATAATAAATAAATTTAATAAGACTTGTTTATTATTTTTTTAATTTTTTATTTCTTATATATAAATATAACGTCATAAATTTATAAGCATATAAGAATATCTCCAAAAATATCTCCTCATCAAATCACCGACGACGACCTTTTGGCCCTTGAATTAGGTTCCTCACTTCCTCGTATATTTCTAGCATTTTACTTATCAGAAATTCTTCCGGGAAGGTTCTTTCTCCATGGCGAATCCTAGTCATTAAATTTTAAATGGGACGACATACTCAATATAACTCATTTAAATTTGAACTTGAAAGTTGAGAGTGAGATAGAAGCAATTAGAATATGGCGAGATTGAAGGTGCTGTCAGCCCTTGACACGGCAAGGACGCAGTACTACCACTTCAAGGCCATCATCATTGTAGGCATGGGGCTCTTCACCGACGCCTACGACCTCTTCTCCATCATTCTCATCACCAAGATGATCGGAAGGATATATTACAGCCACCGCCAATACCAGACCCCACCCATCGTTGTGTCTGCCTTGGTCACCGTCGCGCTGTTAGGGATGGCCATCGGTCAACTTGTGTTCGGCAGGCTCGGTGACGTCAAAGGGCGGCGCCGCGTCTTCGGATTCGCCTTGATGTTGATGGTCTTTAGCTCCTTAGCTTGTGGCTTCTCCATTTGTATCACTAGAACTTGCGTTCTCCTCTCTTTAGGCTTCTTCAGGTTTTAATATATATACCATGCTTAATTGGCATTATGGAAATATATATATATATATATATATATATATATATATATATATATATATATATATTATGTGTATGTATTACAAAAGGAGTTAGGCTGTCTAATCTTTCTGTTAACGACATGCAAAACAATGGATTGGTTATCTATCGAAATAATAATCTGTTCCCAACTCATCAGTAATCGATTCTTAATCCGATAACCACATGGCCATCAATCTCTAGTTCAATTGCTAATAATTTATAAACGTATAAAAAGTGTAGAATATAAGATGTATAGGAATAACAGAATTCTTAGCATTATTAACAAGAATTTAATATATGTATATATACCATGCTCTAAAACACCAAAAGATTTGAATTTGATATATAATGTTATTCACATATAAAATAATTTATATTAATTGTACAGTGTACTTATTTGAGAAAATAAAGATAGATATAGAATGTGTATTTTACTTATTTTATTACTTTAAAAGGAAATAACATAAGATTGGCGTAAAGTTATTGATGTGAAAATATTATTACTCTAATTAATATTGTTAATTTTGTTGTTGAGGTTCTTGCTGGGGCTGGGGATTGGTGGAGACTACCCTCTATCTGCTACTATCATGTCTGAGTTTGCCAACACAAGGACAAGAGGGTCTTTCATAGCGGCGGTGTTTTCTATGCAGGGGTTCGGTATATTGGCCAGCGCCACCGTCACGATAGTGGTATGCTCCATATTCCGCCGCGCATCTAACACGTCGCCTCAAAAACCGACGCCACAGGAGGCTGACGTTGCATGGAGGTTGATACTGATGCTAGGTTCAGTTCCGGCAGCCATGACTTACTACTGGCGTATGATGATGCCCGAAACTGCAAGGTACCATCCTTTCTCTTGACATTAATTAGACATTGACTTACTTATTTGTTTTAACTTATGACTTGGTTTGGGTCCAATCCATTGAACTGGAGTGAACTGGAGTGATTTGTGTAGTTGACAAAGACAACTAATGTTTAGAATGGTTGAATTTTTATTTTATGTACTCGTTAGTTCTTGTCGTAGACATTCCAGGAACCAGTTTAACCACTCAATTAACTACGTTTTATTCAAAGGAAAAATAGGATAACAAGGAATCAGTGGGTTTTTGTATTTTAAATAATTGAGTTCTGATCTTGACCGAATTATGGGTCTACAAGTTTGGAGCAACTTGGTCGTCAGAATAGAATTCAGATGTTACTATGCACTCATAATTGCCTATTTACCTGATATAAATCATTCAGAATCCCTTTAAGGGATATGAATGCTAATAATATCCCACAAAATAGAAATTTGGATATAGGGAATAACATTCCTCCGCATCTTATTCAATAGTATTCAACTCGCATTGAATGCTCAGTTTCTCAATACCCTAACACACTCATACATATATCCTGCAATGTCTCAAAGGTATTGATCGAATCTCCAATCATGTACACTACCCTCCTTGAATACAAATTGACTTGAGCGTCGGAGTGCCTTTTGTAGGTACCTACCCCATTCCACCACTTCTGTAGCCGCTGTGTCATAGAGCTTTACACCATCAACTGCCTTCTTAGGTAACCATCAGATCCCAGTTTTGAATATTGACGCCGTCTGTGAGAAACGATAAATTTCTACTCTCACCACCACCATTAACACTCTCGTTGCCACCATCATAATGGTTAACACAAGGGGGAGACAAATCTCAACCAACCAGAATCGCGCTTCTGCTCCGCGCAACTCACCGTCTGCAAATTACCGTCCAACATTTGTCCCTACTGCTCATGAACCAATCCTAGAACTATCCGTAGCTCAATCGGAACCCAGATAGGACGGGCATGAGACTTCTTTTACTGGAGAGAATCTCCCCCCTCCTCCCCTAGAGTTCCAGTGAGGCAACGTCTCAGTCCTTAAAAGGCACCTTCTAGGGATGCTGGACAGCGAGTGTCAGTGCTGCAACACCATGGAGGTCGAGTGGAGAATGAAGTTCGGTCTCACCATGCTGAATCTGATCATTAGAAGCTATCTAGAGCGAAATTTCTCTCTCTAGTTAGACTTCAAGAGGAAAGGATTCATCTCCAGGAAGAAAGAATTCATAACCTGGAGAGAGCTGCTAACCAAGACTACATAGGCACAGAACAAAATGCCCAAAATCGAGATAGGGTATAACCCCGGGATGATGATCATGAAGATAACCGCCATTTTGAAGAAACCTAGACAATAAACCCACTCTCGAGAGGCTTCGTAGGTGGCGATGACTCTGGAAACGCCAGGAAGAGGGCCCTCCAGGCTATGTTGAGCGTAACATCTCTCACAGAAACTAGGTCAGGCAGAGGGTTAAGAAAAACCCCATCAATCTCATTCTATGATGAGGATTATGAAAATATCATCCCGGATCACGAAGACCCCATGGTCATTACGGGATAATCACAAATGTCGAGGTCTGCAGATGTTTGTGGATCAAGGGGAGCACAACTGACATTATGTTCCTAGACTTGTTCAACAAGTTGAGATTATTAAAGGAAGAACTAATCTCATACACCGGTGAGCAGATCAGATTCACAGTAGATAAGATCACCCCAGTCGGGTATATTGAAACCTACCTAACTTTGGAAAAAGAACCCCTCCTCACAACTGTCAAGGTCAAGTTCTTGGTAATTGACTGCCCTTCAGCCTATAATGTTATATTGGGTCAGCCTTCACTTAATGCCTTTGGGGCCGTGATCTCAACACCCCACTTGGTCATGAAATTTTTGGACCAACAGGATAGAGTTGTGACAGTTAAAGGAGACCAAGCCACAAAGAGGAAGTGTTATAATGAAAGCCTAAGAATCGCTAAAAAATCCTAGACCACAGATCTACACAACGATTTGACTTCGGTCACTACGAACTCTGTCAGCATCCTCTTGACCGAGTTAGACGTACACGAAGAGATCCATGATGCACATCCCCAACCTGATGGAGAGCTCCAGACCTTTCAACTTGGTGCCAAGTCAGACCAGATAACCAAGATTAGAGGGCAACTTAGCCATGAGGAAAGATCTCGGTTGTCCGAAGTCCTGTAGAAAAATAAGGATTTGTTTACCTAGACTTTAGCAGACATGTCGGGTTTGGACTTAGACTTCATCTGCCACCAACTTTCTATTATAAAGAATACAAAATTAGTGGCTCAACGTAAAAGGAAGGTTAATCTGGAGAGGCAAGAAGTTATCCAGAAACAAGTAAAGGAGCTCATGGACACCAGATTCATCAGAGAGATCTCCTACACTACATGGCTTTCTAATGTGGTCTTAGTCAAGAAGGCCAATGGGAAGTGATGTATGTGTGTTGAATACACTGATTTGAACAAAGCGTGTCCAAAAGACCTTTACCCACTTCCCAACATTGACAAGATGGTGGATAACTCGTCTAGTTTCAAGCTACTCTCTTTTATAGATACATATTCCACCTACAACCAGATCCCTATAAATGCAGAAGATAAGGATAAGACTACCTTTATAACCAAGATGGAGAGTTACTGTTATCGGGTCATGCCGTTTGGAATAAAAAATGCATGAGTAACTTACCAACATATAATGAACAAAGTCTTTGAGAAACAAATTAGAAAAATGTTAGAAGTGTACGTTGATGATATGATAGTCAAGATGGCAGACACTAGTGACCATATTAAAGATTTGGAAGAAGTATTTGCTGAGGTTCAGAAGCACAACATGCGACTGAATCCAGAGAAGTGTGCCTTCGGAGTACTGGCCGACAAGTTTCTAGGGTTCCTATTGACAAACCGAGGTATTGAGGCCAAGCTAAAAAAATGTCAAGCTGTGCTCGACATGTGCAGTCCCCAATCCATCACAGAAGTGTAGCAGTTGACTTGTCGAATTGCAGCCCTCACACGTTTCTTAGCCAAGGATGCTCAAAAGTCTTTTCCCCTTGTCAAAACTCTAAAAAAGGGAAAGAACTTTGAGTGGACTCCGGAATGTAAGGCTGCCTTCCAAAAGCTAAAGAGGATGCTGCCCACGCCACCAATTATAACGAGATCGGACCTCAATGAGATACTCTACACCTACCTCATGTCAGCAACAAGGCAATTAGTTCAGTTCTGATAAGAGAGACAAATAAAGGTTAGAGACCAATTTACTTGTCAGCAAAGTCCTACAAGGGCCCGAGGTTCGCTACCAAAAAATTAAGAAGTTGGCTCTAGCGCTGTTAATCACTGCAAGAAGGCTGAGACAATATTTCTAATGCCACCTAATAATAATGAGGACAGACTAGCCAATCACATAAATACTACACAAATTGAATCTCGTAGGGAAGATGATTGCTTAGTCAGTAGAGCTCTCAAAGTTCGGAATCACCTACGAGCCAAGACCAGCTATAAAAGGCTCAGGTACTATCTGACTTCCTGGTTGAGCTCACATCATCGAAGACGACTTGATCGACCAAATACCAGCTAGAGACTGATATCTATATTGAGATTTGTCAAGACTCTTCTTGGATCATCTATGTTAATGGGTCCTTGAATCCCAAATGGAGTAGTATCGGGGTCATGTTGGAAAATGAAGCTAGCCTCGTATTGGAACATTCATTGTGGTTCAAGTTTTCTACGTCAAATAAGCAAGCTAAATATGAAGCGTGCATAATGGGCATCAACATGGTAGGGGAGATGGGAGCTACAAACATGATCCTATGCAGTGACTCCCAAGTGGCGACATCCTAGATTCGAGGGGAATATCAGGCTAAGGAGTCCTTACTACAAAAGTACTTAGTTAAGGTAAAAAAGTTGATAGAGGGTTTTGACAGTGTTAAGGTAGAGCATATTCCAAGAAAGCAAAACTCTAGGGCTAACATCTTGTCAAAACTTGCTAGTACCAAGAGCTCGGGCAATAACAGGTCCGTGATCCAGGATACCTTACTCATTTCTAAAATCCCGAATAATGAAGTTCTCCTACTAGAAGATGAGGAAACCGGAATGACACCTATACTTGCTTACCTCTGCAGTGGCTCACTACCCAAGGATAAAAAAGAAGCCCAAAAGATAGTACAGATAGCGGCCTGGTACACCATTTATGACAACTAGCTGTTTCGCCATGAATTCTCTTCTCCCCTCCTCAAATGCCTTGGTCCCAAGGAAGCGGAATATGTCTTGACCAAGATTCATGAAGAGAGCTCAGGGTATCATCTCAATGGTAAATCCTTAGCATAGAAGGCGCTAAAGGGTGGATACTATTGGCCTACTATGGAAGTTGATAGCAAAGAATATGTGTAGAAGTGTGACCAATGCCAAAGTCACTCAGACATTTATGCAACACCACCCGAGGAATTGTCAACGATGTTTGTTCCCTGACCATTCTACTAATAGGGAATGGATATCATAGGCCCTTTTCCTTAAGTACTAGGGCAAGTCAAGTACTTGGTGGTGGCCATTAATTATTTCACCAAGTGGATTAAGGCAGAATCATTGGCCACAATCACCTCCGCGAGAATCCAAAATTTTACTTACAAGAATATCATTAGCAGATTTGGAATCCTAGAGTTAATTATTAAGGACTTCGGAACCTAGTTCATTGATCAGAAAATTCAAAGATCTTCTGGTCGGGCTCAAGATCAAACACCACTTCACCTCAGTCGAGCATCCAAAAACCAATATACAAGTTGAAGCTGCCAATTGGGTCATACTTAAGGGGATTAGAAAGAGACTTGATGACACTAAGGGAAACTAGGTAGAACAACTCGATTATATCCTATGGGCATATTGGACCATGCCACATTCCTCTACGAGAGAAACCCCCTTTAAGTTGACCTACGGTTGTAAGGCCATGATCTTAGTGGAAATAGGAGAACCGAGTTTGAGGAAGCAAAACTTCTCTGAGGAAAACCAATTTGGACCTCATCTGCTATAAGCTCGCTATATCGCCCACATCCAGGAAGTAGCCCTCAAATAGAAGATCGTTGCGTAATACAACTCCAAACTGATTCCACGTCATTTCAACACTAGTGATCTCGTGCTTCGCAGAGCAAACATAGGAGGGAAAGTATTATAGTTGAGAACTGCATTAAGTTATTACTTTAAGATCATGTGAGAAATATCTTTATATATCAATAAATCAGTCATTCTTCTTACTATTGTCTTATCTAAAGCCAGTACCTCGGTCGTGACCTTGGGTCTACGAGTACTTCAACTCATTATTATCTAAAGCCAGTACCTCGACCGTGACTTTGAGTCCACGAGTACTTCGGCCTGACATAACCCATAAGGTTACCACACCTTGGTAAGGTCCGAGGAATACAAGGTTCAACAAGGATAAGCTATTTCGATATTTATACATGACAACCAAAAAGGAGAATTCACTTGACCATTGTCCGAGGTCAATGAGTGCATTCAAGGGATTTCACCCGTACCCTTTTGAGCTTGACCTTAACCCATAAACTGACCAGGTTTACAAAGGTTAAACATATTCTTACATGATGGCCAAATAGGAGAATCCACTTGATTATCAATTGAGGTCAAGGAGTGTATTCAAGGGTTTTCACCTGTACCTTTGTGGTCTGATCTTGACCCATAAACCGACCAAGTTTATAGAGGTTAAGTGTAGCTGACCATAGCCCGGGATAGTGGAATCCACACCAAGAGGCTTTCGCATCACCTATTCCATAATTCCAAACTAAACTCATTAACCAAAAAGGTTATAACACTATGCCTAACCCATAAACAAAAAGTTTAATGTGGTTGTGCATTTTAGACCATTGCTCGGGATAATGAACATTACTCTAAGAGGCTCCCATGTCACTTTACACTTAAAGTTTAACTAAGTGTCAACTATGCTTAAATGAACCTAACCTCTGAGAATGAGCATTGGACTTATTTTGGCTAGGCAAAACGAGTGTTTACTAATAGTCACTGAGATTGAGCATTGGATCCATCTTGGTTTCGCAAAGGCAAATTTGACAAGTATCAAACAAAGTTGTCAAGATTGAGCATTGAACTCACCTAGGTGAAAGAAAGAAGACATTGATATGAAAATGCCAAATACTAAGATTAAAGAAAAGATGCTCGAGGTTGGGACTTGCCCACATACATCAATAGAACCCCACTTAGGGGGCAATGAAATAAAAAAAAGTTGAGTGTTAGAAAGTGGGGCTAGAACCTCTGAGATCTCCGTAGCCACCTCGGTCTCAGTCACCTCGGCCACTGCAACCTCAGCCTCTCTTCCATGTTGTGGTTGCAGGAGGCGGAGACGATCTGGCAGTTACCAATCGAGAAAGCAACGGCAAGGACGTCCCTCACAGCAGCCTCGCTTTGGATTCTCGTCAGGACCCACACCATGGACTTGAAGCCTTCACCGTGGCTAAGGCAGTAGGATGACAGGGGGCTCAGAACCTCCACTGACGGGTCACTATTTTGCACCGTCTCCTTACTCCATGACATTTTCCCCTCACTAAATGTTGATAGAAATGAAACATCACCCCAATGCTGCCATTAATAGGGGCAGATACGCCTTTTCGTCTAAAGCGCCTCGTCATGATGCATTCTTTTTGAAATTTGAAAATGGATAATCATGATGCTACACATCCCAAACGACAGTTTCCACTGTTCTTCAACTACGTGGTGTTCTATTTCTAAACAAAATCAACTGGAAGGATAATGCCCAGAATGTTCGAAATTGAAATAACGTGTGACGTTCCAGAAGAACACCTAAGCCGGATCACAGACCTTCAACAAGATACCATGACAAAAAAAAAAACCATGGATCTCGGTCTAAAAACCTATACTCATAACCTGGACCCAACAAAACATATGGGGACAACTTACTAAATACCTGGACCGCGGAATGATGGCATAAGCAGAGCGATCCAACTCGAATCCTGGTCTTATTCATTAACCCTGAAGGCATAATATGACATATTACGGACCATGACCCTTTAGAAAAAACATAACGAGATCTAATGTTAACACTATGAATCAGATCCCTTTGTCCATTGTGAGCTATGTGCTCCAGTTGAACTCATATCTTGACACTTAGTTGTCTCACCTAAGTGCCAAGTTGGGAGCAACTGTTCTGGACCAAATTATGGGTCCACAGGTTTAGAGCAACTTGGCCTGCTAGAATAGAACCCGGACGTTATTGCACACTCATAGTTGCCTATTTACCATGCATAAATCCTTCGGGATCCTTTTAAGGGATATGAATGTTAATCATATCCCACATAAATAGGAATTTGGACGCATGGAGTAATGGTCCTTCGGATCTTATTTAACAGTATTTAACTCACATTGATGCTTAGATTCTCAACGCCCTAACACACTCATACATATACCCTGCAAGGTCTCAAAGGTGTGGACCGAATCTCTAATCATACACACTACCCTCCTTATATACAAACTGACTTGAGCATCAGAGTACCTTTTGTAGGTACCCACCCTCTCGCACAACTGTTGTAGCTATTGTGCCACAGAGGTTTCCACTGTTAACTACCTTCTCATGTAACCCTCAGAACCTAGTTCTGAACAAGTTCTATGTTGATAAATTGAGAAATTCTTAAGTATTATTGGAATAAGAGATTTATTTTATTCTATATCATTAAGTGTGTTACACCTAAGCTATAATTTTAAAAATATAAATAAAGTGAGAGACAATGATAGCTCACATAGTTAAAATGACACATTCAATGATATAAAACTGGACGAAAGGACATAAGAATCTCTTAATACTCACAAAGGATGAGTTGATGTGGTAAGTAACCTCAATCCACTAAGACGAGGACGCGAGTTCAAATCTCAAGAAATCAACTCTTGTAACCTCGTACTGATATGGTCAAACGAGGATTAATCTCATGATCGGTTCCAATGGATCGAACTTGTGAGGATACATCGTGGTTTCAAAATACAAAATCTCTTACTTAATTTATGCATTTATCAAATCCAGTTGATTAAATTAAAAAAAATCACAATATGGAGGGAACACATAAAAAAAAATCCAAGCACATAGTAGAAATGCAAAGTTGATTAAATTAATTTAGAATGGCTCAAGGGGCCTAGCTGGAGCGTGATTCTTTATTGAAATAAAAAAAGAAAATATCAGAAGTGCTGCAATAGTTACATATGTAGAATCCAATTGGTAATAAGTGGGGGCACTAGCTGATTAAGACAAAGCAGGAAAAACACTCCATTTTCCTGTGTTTTGTTCAATGTAAACAAGTTGAGAGTCAAGTCGAGTACTTTAAACCTATGTTTGGCTTGTTAAAATGATATGTTATTGAAGATTGTCCATCTCTTTAAACGAGTTAAATTTAAAATTTTGATTTGTCTTGTTTAACTTATTTATATCTTAATTATTTTTATTCCTTTTTATTAAATTTTTCCTTGAAATATTTTTGTAGATTTAGTAACTTAGTATTTGATAAGTTATGTTAGAAGATAAAATAAAAATAAGAAGAAAATAAAAGACTCTTTAAAAATTATAATTAGGTAAGTAATAAAAGATTACAATTCTTTAAATAAAATTTAAATTTACTAAGTTATAATAGTATATAAATTATTATTTATACCTTCGTTTATGTAGAACTTAATTATACAAGCTTGAACTTAATTATACTAGCCACAAAATTTTTAATTTGAACTTAATTCATTTATATAATTGAATTGAAATATAAGCTTGAACTTAATTATTTATTTAGTTATTATTTATTTAGTTAAATAAATAAACTTAATCGATCATTTAATAAGTAAAAATCGAATTTTTCACAAATATTTCACCTTAACAAATAACCATAGAAAAGAATGGTGTCATGTACATGTTCAGGTATACAGCGTTAGTGGAACAAAATGTGATGCAAGCAGCAATTGACATGGAGAGAGTCCTGGAGGTCTCAATCAACCAGATTAATGAAGAGCATCCATTGCCACCCCAGCATGAGTTCCCGCTCCTTTCCATGGAGTTCCTTCGTCGACATGGCCGTGACCTTTTTGCATGTTCCTCTGCTTGGTTTCTTCTGGACATCGTGTTCTACAGCAGCAACCTTTTCCAGTCTCAAATATACAAGCGCTACCTCAAAAACAAAGATAGCGTGGATGTGTATCAGGAGGCTATCGACCTTGCCAGGCTCCAAGCCATTATTGCTGTATGTTCCACCATTCCTGGCTACTTCTTCTCTGTTTACTTCATTGACCGTGTGGGAAGAGTCAAAATCCAAATGATGGGTTTTTTCTTCATGGCATTGGCTTTTTTTGCCATCGGGATTCCCTATGACTCATATTGGATCAATGAGAAGAAACATAATAATATAGGTTTCATGATCCTCTATGGCATTGCTTTCTTCTTTGCCAATTTTGGACCCAACACCACCACTTTCATAGTCCCAGCTGAACTTTTCCCAGCCAGGTTTAGGTCAACATGTCACGGCATTTCTGGGGCAGCTGGCAAGGTTGGGGCAATCATTGGATCCGTTGCATTTCTGTGGGCTTCAATTAAAGAGGAGGAGGGACATCCCAAGGGAACTGGAACGTCCCTGATCATACTTGGAGGGGTGTGCTTAGCGGGAATATTGGTCACCTTTTTTTTCACCAGGGAAACCATGGGAAGTTCTTTGGAAGAGAATGAGACTGAGCCTCATCAAGTGGAAGAGCTTAACCGTCTTTGAGCTAAGTTTATCTCAGGGCCTATTTGGTAACTAAGTTTAAAAATAAAAAATAAAAATTCAAGGGCGAATTTTATATGAACTTTATATGATTTGATTTGTATTATTTCCTATTTTTCTATATTCAAAACACACAGTTTTCACAACTAGGATACTAAACTACCTCTAAATAATGCCTAGGAAGAAAATAGCATATTGTTTTCATCTCATATACATAAGAGAATATCTAGAAAATGTTGTACTATATATATTTGTAGAGGCCTGAACCTCCATTGGAGTTCTTGAATGTATATAATTTCATATTTTCCTTGTGAACGTAGGTGTCAAGTTCAGTTTTGTTAGCTTTGGTTAACTTACTTAGAGATTAATTAGATTAGTTTGCTGAGTTAATTAGTTCTTCCTTTTTCAGTATTTTTTGTAGCCAAAATACTAGTAAACACATCAATATTTCCATAAGTTCAACTTCTTTAATGGAAGTCAACAACACAGTATGTGTATTCAAGATCAAGAATTCGATTTTCGGGATAATAAAGCCTATTAACTCTCACTGCGAACACCATGTTCTCAGAGGCATCATCATTGGAAATTGGGGTAGCGAAGGTGACCCAGTTGTATTGACCACAGAAGGTGTTATAGGAGCCTAAAAATCAGATGAGAAGAAAAGGATTCCTGAGGTGGGTGAAATTATGCAAGAACTCAGGAAGAACAGAAGATGGCATGGAAGAAGACCCATGATGAGATCAATCCAAGATTGCGTTTTCTACAAAGTGGACAGCGATGATTGGAAGCTACAATTGCAGGTGTTCAAGGTAAACAACCCAAATACCATGATTCTTCACTCCCTCAATATTGAGAAAGGATAACAAATATTAACAACAAGCAGAAGCAAACTGAATCACTTTTTCTCTTTGTGCAATTAACAATAGGCTCTGAAAATTTCTCAGACAACAAATAATAATTTTTAACAAATAATAAGATGCACAGACCAGAAAAATAAAATCAATAGGCACCAAATTTTTAACGTGAAAAAACCCCCAATGTGAGAGAAAAACCCACGGGACCTAGTCCAATAAAAAATCTTCCACTAATAAAATTAATGGATATACCACAAGTCCTCCTGAAACCACCAGGGATCAATAGAAAAATTAATCTTCACCAATAAGGTGGATAACAACACAATAAACCCACCAATGGGTATCTAGCTAGGCAACAGAGAGAATAAAAAATAGAGAGATATTAAAACCAAAAATAAAGCTCACACTACTTAGATCAATATATCAAAACATCTGATAAAAGAGCACAAATTTTCTCCCTTTATTTCTTCTCCGCTGCCATACGCTGTTCAGGTTGGTACCAGACGTGGTTCTCTTCGTTTTCTGTTTCTTTCAAATTTTTCTCTCTCGGCTGCTCTATACTCAAAAGGCATACACGTTAAAAAATAATCAAAAAATGGGCCTTTTGGCCTATAACCCCTTCTTCCTTTTTTTTTTAATTAAAGTTAAGGTAGGCCCACTTTTGGTGACCAACCTAACAATTCTCCCCCTCACCAATCAAGTAGGACCATAGTCAACCAAACCCGCTTTCTCTTTGCAAGTGACAAATTTTCCTGTGGGTAAAGTCTTTGTTATCATATCTGAACCATTCTCGTTAGTATGAATTTTCTCTAATGATAATTGCTTCATCTCCAGCGCATCCCGTATCCAGTGAGACCGAACCTCAATATGCTTAGACCTTGAATGAAAGGTCGAGTTCTTGCTGAGATGGATTACACTTTGACTATCACAGTACAAAACATATTTTTCTTATGAAAGACCCCAACTCTTGTAGGAATTTTTGCATCCACAAGAGTTCTTTAGCAGCTTCTGTAATGGCAATATATGCTACCTCTGTAGAGGATAGAGCAACATATTTCTGTAATCTGGACTGCCATGACACTGCTCTCCCTGCAAAAGTCATCATATAACCAGAAGTAGACTTCCTGGAATCCACATCACCAGCGATGTCTGCATCTGTGTAACTATTCAACACATGCTCACCACTCCCAAAACATAAATAGACTCCAGAAGTACCTCTGAGATACCTGAGTATCCACTTCACAGCTTGCCAGTGCTCTTTACCAGGATTGGAGAGGAAACGACTAACAACGCCAACAGCATGAGCAATATCCGGCCTTGTACATACCATCGTAAACATTAAGCTACCAACCGCAGATGCATAAGGAATCTTCTGCATTTTTTCTTTATCTTTCTCACTTGTAGGACATTGCGCAAAGCTTAACTTGAAGTGACCTGCAAGTGGAGTACTAACAGATTTGGAATTGCCCATATTAAATCTCTCCAATACCTTCTCAATATACTTTTGTTGTGATAACCACAATTTACCATTCTTCCTATCACGAACAATTTTCATGCCAAGAATTTGCCTTGCATAACCCAAATCCTTCATTGTAAAGGACTTGTTCAACTCTCTTTTCAGATTTTGAATCTTTTTAATGTCATGGCCAACAATCAGCATGTCATCCACGTAAAGCAAGAGAATAATAAAATTTTTATTAGAAAATTTCTTCACAAACACACAGTGATCAGAAGAAGTTTTACTATACCCGTGATCCATCATGAATGAATCAAATTTCTTATACCACTGTCTTGGAGCTTGTTTGAGCCCATACAAGCTCTTCTTTAATCTGCAGACAAGCTTCTCTTTGCCTTTGACTGCAAAACCTTCAGGTTGCTCCATGTAAATTTCTTCCTCCAGGTCACTATGGAGGAAAGCTGTCTTCGCATCAAGTTGCTCAACCTCTAAATTCAAATTAGCTGCTAAGCCAAGCACAACTCATATTGAAGACATCTTGACCACAAGTGAAAATATTTCTTCAAAATCAACTCCTTTCTTCTGACTGAAGCCTTTCACAACCAACCTTGCCTTGTACCTTGGCTGTAAGCAATTCTCCTCTGATTTTAGCTTGAACACCCATTTATTTCTAAGTGCTCTCTTGCCCTGGGGCAGCTTCACTAACTCAAACGTATGGTTCTCATGTAAGGATTTCATCTCCTCTTGCAGAGCTTTATACCACTTGTCCTTCTCCTTATGTGCGATAGCTTCTTCATAACTCCCTGGTTCTCCTCCATCAGTTAACAACACATACTCATGTGGAGGATATCTCTATGAAGGATGATGCTCTCTTGCAGATCTTCTCACCTGAGGCTCTAAAGGTGGTTCTTGTGGAATTGGCTCAATTGGTTCATTGACTTGAGGCTCAGGCACATCAACTGTGTTTTCCACATCTGCATTTACATCTCCCCCATTATCAGTGACCCTCATCAATGTACCCATGAACAACCTATTTTGGCTTATCCTTCTTATCAATATCTTCAATAGTCTGGTCTTCAAGAAAGACAACATCTCGACTTCTGATAACTTTCTTATCAATCGAATCCCAAAACCTGTAACCAAAATCATCACGACCATAGCCCAAGAAGATACACTATTTAGACTTACCATCAAGCTTGGATCTCTCATCTCTAGGGATATGAACAAATGCCTTGCAGCCAAACACCCTCAAATGACTATAGGAAACATCTTTCCCTCTCCACACCCTCTCAGGAACATCACCATCAAGAGGAACAGAGGGAGAAAGGTTGATCAAGTCCACTGCAGTTCTCAGTGCTTCACCCCAGAAGGCTTTAGGAAATTTAGCATGAGAGAGCATGCATCTGATTCTGTAGTTAATTATGCGGTTCATTCTCTCTGCAACCCCATTGTGCTGAGGGGTCTTTGGAACTGTCTTCTCATGCTTAATCCCATGGTCCTTACAGTAGTGCTCAAATGGACCTATGTATTCACCACCATTATCTGCTCTAACACACTTCAACAATTTGTCTGTTTCTCTTTCAACACTTGCATAGAAGTGTTTGAACACATCAAGTACCTAGTCTTTGGATTTCAAAACAAAAGCCCACACTTTTCTAGAATGGTCATCAATAAAAGTAACAAAATAAGAGTAACCACTAAGGGTTTTAGCATCCATAGTGCAAACATCAGTGTGAAATAAATCCAAGATATGAGGTCTCCTATGTGGAGGATAAGTGCGGAAGGAAACTCTATGTTTCTTACCAACAAGATAATGAGAGCAAGTTTTAAGAGATGTACCTCTAACAGGAAGCAACTTTTGCCTTGCAAGAGTGTCAAGGCCCTTCTCACTCAAGTGACCCATGCGTTTATGCCATAGCTCTATAGAGCAATCCTCAATTGCATTCACTTGAGGTGTAGACAACTTTGCTGATGTCCAATAAAGAGTATTCCACTTCACTCCCTTTGCTACCACCAAAGTCCCTTTGGTACATTTCCATTTGTCATCACCAAAGGAATTATGATAGCCATCTTCATCAAGTACCTGTAATGAGATCAAGCTGAGGCGCATGTCAAGAATATGTCTAACGTTGTTCAAGTGCAACTTGCATCCGACATTAGTCTCTAACCAAATTTCTCCAATGCCAGCAACCTTGCTTACCCCTTGATTTCCCATCTTCACTTGCCCAAAATCTCTGGTAGTGTAGGATGTAAAGTACTCACGGTGTGGTGTAACATGAAAGGAGGCAGCAGAATCAACAACCCATTCGTACTCCTGGCATGTGAGATTAACAGAGTCATCATCATAAACAATGACAACTTCACCATCAGATACAACTGCAGCAGTGTCTTTGTCTTTGTCTTCTCTTTTATTATTGCCTCTAGTCCTTAATTTTTCCCGCTTAAGGAACCTACATTCTTTCATCATGTGTCCCATTTTATTGTAGTGGAAGCACTTGATGTCTTTTCTATTCTTTGACCTTCCTCTTGACTTGCTGCGGTCTTCAGATCTCTGAAAATTTGTATGTTGGCTTCTTCCCCGTGACTCCACAACCAAAGCTTCATTCTGAGTCGAAGAGCTAGCCATACCATATCCCTTCCTCTAGTTTCTTCATTCAAGAGACTATCTTTCACCATATTGAAAGTCAACTTTCCATTAGGAGCAGAGTTACTCAGAGAAACTACCAGTGTTTCCCAGCTGTCTGGTAATGAGCTAAGCAATAACAGTGCAAGCAGTTCATCATCTAACGCAACCTCCATAGTATTCAACTGATTCACAACATTCTGAAAACTACTCATATGCTCAGCCACCGAAGACCCATCCCTGTATTTCAAGTTTACTAACTTCCGAATCAAGAATGCCTTGTTCTGTGCATTTTTAGACTCAAACAAGTTGCTCAATTTCTTCCACAAGCTGTGGGCACTAGTCTCACTAGATACATGGTGATAAATGCTTTGGTCTATCCATTGCCTGATCATGCCAATAGTCTTCCTGTTTATTCTCTTCCATTCTTCATCAGATTTATCTGCTGGTTTAGTACCATCACCCTCAATGGGATCATACAGGTCTTTGCAAAATAGTAGGTCTTCCATTCGGGATTTTCATATTGAGTGATTGGTAGAATCCAATTTAATCATAGTACCAGCAACATCGTCTTCTCCCATTTTAGGAGCACAAACCAGAGCCCCAACCAAGGAGCTCTCTGATACCAGTTGTTGGGAAAATATAACAAATATTAACAACAACCAGAAGCAAACTGGATCACTTTTTCCCCCTGTGCAATTAACAATAGGCTCTGGAAATTTCTCAGGCAACAAACAATAATTTTTAGCAAATAATAGGATGCACAGACCAGAAAAATAAAATCAATAGGCACCAGATTTTTAACGTGGGAAAACCCCCAATGTGAGGAAAAAACCTACGGGACCTAGTTCAGTAAAAAACCTTCCACTAATAAAATTAATGGGTACACCACAAGTCCTCCTGGAACCACCAGAGATCAATAGAAAAATTAATCTTCACCAATAAGGCGGATAATAACACAATAAACCCACCAATGGGTATCTAGCCAGGCAACAGAGAGAACCAAAAATAGAGAGATATTAAAACCAAAAATAAAGTTCACACTACCAGGATCAATATATCAAAACTCTGATAAAAGAGCACAAATTTTCTCCCTTTATTTCTTCTCCGCTGCCACACGCTGTTCACGTTGCTACCAGACGTGATTCTCTTCGTTTTCTGTTTCTTTCAAATTTTTCTCTCTCGGCTGCTCTATACTCAAGAGGCATACACGTTCAAAAATAATCAAAAAATGGGCCTTTTAGCTTATAACCCCTTCTTTTTTTTTTTAAATTAAAGTCAAGGTAGGCCCACTTTTGGTGACCCACCTGACACTCAACCCTTCTGTAATTTCATTTTCTAACCACGAATCATACAAGTATAGAACTACAGAATCATATCCCAAATCCCTGTACATTTGCAATGTCAATTCGGGCTCTTTTAAATGATGAGTTAGTGGTCCTTTTGGTGATTGAAAATTTCAGAAGATTAAGGGGTGAGAAGAACATTTTGATTTTTAACCCTTGTTCATTGTGCTTTTATTTTCATTTTACTAGTGTTGAGGTCCATGGTTGATGAACAATTTTATTGTTGGTTGGTAAAAAAAAATGGATTGGCTTTATGGGATGGCTATGTGCTAACTGGGTTGATCAAGTTGTACGCTGAATGCAAGGTTTTGGATCATGACCGTAAAGTGTTTGATGAAATGCTTAGGAAGGTGTCAAGGTGTTTGGATTTACTTCAGGTACTTCAACTTGAAGATGAACCAATGTGTGATTTTTAGGTAAGTTTAATCTCTACTTAAGTTTTGGTAACTATGATAATCGATAGCTTGATAATGATAATATGTCTTCAACTTTTATATTTTTACATCAAACAGTGCATACACTCCTTTTTACATTTCATATAATACTATTTATTATACATACTTTTTTATTACTTTTTCTCATTCAATCACATCTCTCAAAAAGGGTATGAATAGTCTTACATTCCTAAAAAGTGGTGTAAGACAAACATTTTTCATATGTCTTTCCCTTGCAATATAGACATGAAAATAAATAAATATTAACTAAAATAAAGTATAGGAGAAAAATAATTTAAAAAAAGATATGAAATATAAAACATAAATCATAATAAAAATTGTCAAAAGTTATGTGGTGAATTCACTCTAAAACATAAGAAGAAAGAAAATTATAAAGCAAACAACACATGAGAAATGGTCACCCAAACTTTGTAGAGGCATTTTAATGATATCACATGTAAAACAATAGGATTCGAAAAATATTATGATTCATTAAATATCAAAACAATAATAATGATTCAAATAAATAAAACTAATTATTATGTGCAAAAGGAATTTAGGTACAAAGAAAGAATTTGATCATGTATACCATAAATGCTAAATACCAAATTACCTACATAGAAAATATTTGACCGTGCACAATAAATACCAAATTTGATATAAATGTTAATTCAATAATAATATTTTCAAGTAATATAATTTATTTTTATGTAAGAAACTTTCTAATATTGCACAACACAAAAAAGAATGTCATTTATCACGAAATCCAACGTTAATCATGATTAAAAGAATCAATAGGAGAGGTGAGATAGATTAGATTTACTTCCATATTTCTTACGACTCTTTTTTCCCCCATTAAAAACTTGAAATAAATATAAAAAAATTAAAATAATATAAATTCAAACTTTACAATGAAATTGAGTGACATTGTGTATTAATTGCTATAATTTTTAGGAGTATAGTCTTATAAATTTGAAATTTAAGGTAATGCTTCATATTAAAAATTTGACAATAATTACTACAATTAAATAAAACTTAAAAAAATATTTTCACTAAACAGAATAAATAAAAAGAGAAGGCATAACAAATGTCTCAAATGGTCTCCCTTTATTAGAAATTATAATTACAATTATAATTACGTATTAAGTAATAATTTGAGTGTAACAATTAAATCAGCAACATAATATTTGGTTGCAAAATTTACCAATCAAGCAAAATAAATTTCAAATCAATTCGGATAATTACCAAAATCATTTAACCGGAATATTTAACCAAAAATTTTCATATTTGACTCATAATAAATGCCTAATTAATATATTTCCATATTTGAATAGATGAACATCAATTCAAATTTAAAATAAGTGATTGAAAAATTTCCAAATTTAATTAGCAGCAATATTGTGATTGAAAAATAAAATAAGTGATGATTATTTTTCATATTAAAAGTATCATAATTGATCATAATAAAAATGGAAGCAATCAAATAAAAATTGAATTTTGGAAAAAAAATTGGACCTCAAATGCAATCCATCAATTAACTAATTTATAGGCATTTTTAGAAAATTTATTAATTACCACTTCTCCATTCATTCGTTCTGAGTTTGCCATGAATAGGTTGCAAGTTTTGCTAGGGTTTAACTAAACAGTCATTTTTTTTTTTGCAACATGACCACTGAAAAAGAGTTTAGGCAAAGGAGGTGATAGACTGCCTATATATGATGTTTCGGCAAGCTGGTTAAAAGTAGTTCTTCTAAATGGCGAAGGTGAAGGTGAACCATGAGTATGTGGTGAAGCAGAGTGATAATCTAAGATGAACTCTGAGATAAACATTGAATATGTGTTAAAGGTCTCATCGCTTGTTCTTTCTATGATTTAGAGGCAAAAGATAAACTTTAAGGATATGAAGACCCACTGATGTCGTCATACCTAGAAGCTTAATCTTTTTCAAGGATGAAGACCCATAAACCAAAAAAGATGAAGGAAACAAGAATCTCGATGCCGTCGTATACAAAAGCTTAATCCTTTTCAGAGATGAAGACCCATCAACCGAAAACGGTGAAGGAAATGGGGATTTGGATGGTAGTCATCCTACTATAATATTTTGAGGAGATAAACTTTTGTGGAGATGAACTTCAAATTTGATGCCAAAAGCTTAATCTAGAAAGGTATCGGTGGGTCTTCAAACTCCCTTCAATGAATCTTTTTCATTTCATTGCTATTTTATGTTTCTATTTTCTTTTTCTTTTTTTGAGCTCTTTTTTCAAGATTTTAATAAATTATAATGTTAATAAATAAATTCCAAATTTTATTTATTTTTTAGTCTTTGAAAAAAAAATTCTAATGTGACATGATTTTTCTAATGTTGTAACACATTTGCACTTTCTATTTAAATTATATCATGATATGTCACATGACAATTATTGGGAGCACGTATTTGTCACATGACAATGTTTTATACATATACTGCCATGTCAGAGTGACATATATCATGATTTAAAAGTATATACTTTCTCTTTATATATTATATATTATATGATTCTTTTCATACTTTTACTATATAAATGCAAATTTATGCTCTAAAGGTGTGAACTTTCTACATTTTGGTTCTTGTTTTGTTCATGTTTATGTTCTTTAATGTTCATACATTCATATTTTATTTTTGCGTTTGATCTTTACTCATGCACACCTTTCATCTCTAACATTTTGTTTGTACATCACTTTTTGCATTGACATTCATTGACATTTTACTTTCGACAGTTACTCTGCCTTGCCATTTATTTTCATGTTAGTTTACTTCAAGCATGTTTACTTTTAACATTTATTTTTGCTTTGTTTATTTACATTATTGTTAGTTTACTTTCAATAAGTTCACTTTCAGCACTTCATTTAGCATTGTCATTCACTTTTCTATCAATTTATTTCCCGTAAGTTTACTTTGATGCAATCTACTTTCAATTATCTACTTTGACACACACTTTTTGTCCATTTGACATTTCTAATATCAATTTTTCTTTTCATTTGACGTTTGATCGATCAATGGTTAATTAATACTTTGACGTCAAAATCTTACTAATCGCTAGATACTTAAAGGTCTCAAGAGGAGTTTATTCATTTCTAGATATCAGAACTTGAATCACTAGTAAATTAGTCAATATCTTAACGAAAAATCATCAGAAACACTAACATAAAAGTAATTATCATCTTATATTAAGATAATTGTTACTAGACTTTAAGATTATTACAAAGTAAATGAAAGAGCATTTTTTAGAAAACTTGAAGGTCTAAATTAGTTACTACATAACCTAAAAGTACTTACCATATAATATTAAGATATCCACTACTTGACTTTAAGGTATGTACAAAATAAATGAAAGGTTTTTTTTAGGGGTTCATTGTGGGGAATTTGAATAAATTACTACGTAACTTAAACGTAATTTTTATTTTATATTAAGTTACTTATTACTAAATTTTAAGATTTTTACAAAATAAATAAAAAAATTGTGTAATAAGTAGTGTAACTATTTTTGGTGTGACAAAATCAAATTCCTTTGAGAGTAAATTTTATTATTCGTTTAATTTTATTAATTCATTTATAAATTTATTTTATATTCTACAAGAATACTACAGATCACATATAAATTAATTTAATATTTTTTATATTAATATATAATATAAATATAGTGTGTATAAAAATTATACACAAAATATTTTTCTTTTTAAGAGTAGTGCTAGCGTGCTTTACCTCAGTCATGCTAGACTCACCTTGCAACACTGAAACCTGGGTGGAAATTGTCCCTGTGCTTTACCTTAATCATTTAACTTACACGTGCGCCCACATTTATTGGATAATTGACCAACTCCGTTTCGGGAGGAACACATATCCAAGGACACGCCTCTGAATTAGCATGCTTGGCCGAAGGCATACCAAAAAACAAATCCCAATTGACTAATGCACTCGCAGCTCCCCCAAGTATAAACATGTCCTTAAACTACAAAGGAGTTGAGAGATTCACAACTCTCTTTTTGGTTAGTTCACATTTCTCATATAGTCCATGAGCCCATTGAAGTTGACCTCTATTTACCTCAGTGTTGTCAGACCGATTATTAAATTGGTAAAGAGAGGCTCAACTGACGTTTAATCGGAGTCAAATTGAAGTTATATATATATATATATATATATATATATAAAATCGGAGTAAAATTGGAGTTTAGAGTTTAAGGTTTAAAATTTAGAGTTTAAACTAAAAAGGAGATAGGTAAATAAATAAATTAAAATCTATTTATAATTATTGAAATCTATTTATAACATAATTAAATTTATTTATCACATAAATAAATATTAAATTAAAAATATTATATTAATATTAGTATGATTTTTTAACCTATATTAATCGTATATCTAATACAAAAAAGGAGATAAGTAAAACTTCTCATTCTATATTAATCTTACATTGAATAAGTAAAAAAGAAAGAGGTGAAGATTCTCGTAACAAAATTGAAAGCAAATTATTATTGCATTACAAACTCCTAATTGTCTCACATTTGATAAATTGAGAGGAGAAATTATAAGTTTTGTTTATAAATTGGGAGTCAAATAGTCAGTGTTGAGAAAAAGTTTAAAATATAGTTAAATTTTTTTTTTTAAAAATAAAGAACTGGTTCTACTATATGAACTGTGACTGATTCAAACGGTCGACTGGTTTATAATTTATTTTTTGGTTTTTTACCGATTTTTGAAAATTTGATTTTTGAGCCTTGATTGGATCAGCCTCAAAATTGGTTTGTAATTTTTTCTGTTTGATCTGTCCAATTTTGTTCTGAAAACTATGGTTTATCTTATATCAAGATGATAAGAGACATGTAAAGCTCGTGTGAGCCTGGCAATAAAATTCATTAATTTTTAATACATCCAATCCATTTATATTAAAACTAATCCAATCCATTCAATTAAAATGATATATCTTATTAGATTGAATCTAATGGATTAAATTTAATTATAGATGGTTAGTAATTCAACCAAAACATATATTGGATATCTAACGGATATCCAATTAAAAATCAATCCAATGGATATCTAATATGTTTTATATTTTTTTAGAGAGAGAAACATATTTTAGAGAGAATAAATTTTTTTAGAGAGATAAACATTTTTTTTAAATGAATGATTTGAATATCCATTTATCCAATCCATTAAAATGGATTAATGGATGGATTGAATATACATCCATTAAATTGGGTCATGAATGGATTAGATAATATTAAACATTTTGTAATGTATCTTAAATAGATTAATAGTTTATTTTAAATCCATTCATTCCGATCTGATCCAAAATCAAACTAATCTATCCATTGGACACCGAACATGGATTAGGCTCCCTGATGTTCTTGGAGAGCCTCAAATGTATTGAGACCATGACCATGAAGAAGATGAAGACATAGGCTTGCTGTAGATAAGGTGTCAAGATAAGTGACCGTTATTAAGGTCTCTTGGCTGAAAATTAGAGATGAATGGAAGTGTTTCGGAGACAGAATCCTATTTGCTTGGATCATATGCTTACTAGACAACCAAGGCCAAGGTGCCAATGAGTCGGTGAATTGCGAACAATGAACCACGCCTAAGGAGGATAATTGGAATTGAGTGGATGAATAAGCTGATAGACATTTTGATTACTCTTGCATTTGGTGATTATTGCTTTCATGAGTAGATCCCTAATGGGAAAATAATAAGGAAAAAATTTCAATAGGTGATGATTAGTTTGACAAAACTATGAAGGTCTGGTAACCCCAAAAAAAAAAAAAATATGAAGGTTTGTAGGGCCAGAATGAGTATTTTCACAGTTTACACCATCTCCTATGGTGGGTTTATCCGTACCATCCTGGTCAGAGTGCATGGAGAGGGGATTTAGAAATCATTTATCATTTGATCGGTAGCTTTGATATCCATGATCTAGTTTTTGAAATGGGTGTAGGTGACGTAATGGGTTAGAGTAACAAGGAGGAAAATAAAAATCTTCAAATTTTTAGCATTTATTTTGCAGTAAAAAAAAAAAAAAAAAAGCATTTATTTGTGGTTTTATGACTCTAATGTTTTCATATATCAACTATACATTTTGCACCAAAAAAATTCAACTAAACAATAATAAAAAATACAGGGGAACAGCAAAGAGACTCAAACCAACTTACCTAACTTTCATAATATACAGATAACTATCGTTAGTGATACATCTACGATCACTCTCCACTTCACAATGTTGAATGTTCTAACTCAAATCAAAGGGATCTGGCCATCCCCTAGCCAGGTTTATGAACATGTCTTAACAGCACATTTGATGCTTTCTACTAGATAACACTATAAGCCATAACTTGACATTGCAAATTGATAACTGGGGGACTCATACAGCTTTCTCAAAATTTCAACCTACTCTATATCTTAAGGCTAGAAGAAAAACTCAATTATCTGGATCAGACAAGTTAGAGGGGCTGTCAAGTTCTGCCATGCTAGCAGAAGCAAAAGACTCAGAAGAGCTCATTGTAGACAGGGATGAAACAGTATCTGAATCTGAGACAACTTCATCATGATTAATGATGTGATCTTCATCAATATCGGATGTCTCTGATCCTGATGCCCCAAGCAAGAGCTTGTTTATTGCTGACTTTGCAGTTTCGACAAACCATTCATCCTCAGGAAGTGCACTAATTGGTAATGACAATTGGTTGATGTCAGAATCCAGTGAACAATACAGGTGATGATAAGGAATAGAAAGCAAGCATCAAGGCCACAGAAATGAAGAATACCTTTGTGGGTTTATACCCCTAGCAGAGAAGGTCCTGATGCCTCGCGCAATAATAGCAGACGCTATCTGATGGACATGTCGAGATTGATATCCCGCATAGCGTGCAATTTCAACAGTAAAGTGCATATCAAGAATTAACTGCCACAAAAAGTCAGCTATGGCTGAGAGGAGGGCAGAGAAAGAACACCTATCCACAAAATTTTACCAAAATACACAGGAAGGAATAATTCTCTTAACAACTCTCTAAAGGGAATGAGTAAGAGTAGCCTAATATTACATATTTTTCTTATAAAAAAGTAGGCATTATTACATCAAGATACCATAGACATAACCATCAAAGAAATGACAAGCTTTATATTTTCAGTTGTGGTTGATGACAAATACTTGAGATGTAATCAGATACTCCCATTATAACCACACCAATGATTTATGGGAGAAGCCAAAAAAACAATGCTATTTGTTAGAAAATGTGAATTAACCATGACTAGTATAAAATGAAACATCAAAGTTGTGTTGGGTAAAACCTAAGGCCTGATTATAGGCATCAGTTTTAAGTCATAAGACTTTTCAGTGATTCATGTTGGTTGTTCAATGTTCACAAATGCATTTTAGCAGTAAAAAAAATACCATTTTAAAAAGCAGGTTGCATTGGATGATTGAATTTGGACATGTAAGTATTCAGATTTCCTGTAACTTTAAATAACATGAAATTGGGAAGGCATTATGTATTTAAACAAGTACCTGCTGCAAACCAAGTGGCCGTAGAGGAGCTGAATTATCCTCTAATACACCCCAGAACTCTTGCTCATCAGACAACCACATGACAACAGTCTCTGTTAACCTAGCAAGCAAAATTTTTTGTATTTTCTCTTTCCCAAGTAATACATCTCCAGCCACAGTTGCTAATTGCTGCAGCTTTGCAAATAATGCCTGCAAATATAGCTAAACATGTCACTACAAAAACAACAACACAAGAATTATACATAATAATATATATAGAGACAGACAGACCGCCAGATAGACATACACACACACACTCCACAGAAAAATGACAGAATGCACGAAATTGGTGAGCTAATAACAGCCATAGCTTCATTGAGAAACTCAATTTCTAATAATGATTGAAAACACATGCAATCAACAGCAAACATTACCAAAAGGGAAACATGGAAACACAAAGATTATCTAAGCAACAAATAAGAAACAAATAATTAGAGAAAAAAAACAAGTTCAGCAGCAGAAGCAGAAGAATAAGAATAATGACCTGAAATGGAAGGGAAGGCAGTGGGTCAGAATCCCAGTAAAGATCCTCTCTGTTATCACTCAAGTAAATATGTGCATTCAATCGTGTTTTTCCCTCTCTTGAATAGATGAAACTCAGAACATACTGCCGACAGAAGTGATCTCGAAGTTTGTCAAAACAATGCTGAAGATGTTTCCTCCACTCCTTTAATTCAACACTAGCATTTGTATTGAGCACAACATTCTCCATGAGTCCGCTATTTGGTTCCTTGCTTTCACTTTGCTGCATCCAAGTTGATAATACAGAATTTGGCAACAGTTCATCCAATATGGTAAATGCTATTCCTAATATTGCAAGTTGTTCCGAGTCTGTCTCAGCTCTGAAAGGCATAGCATCTTTCAGCTCTGGAAGGTTGTCATCATCAGAAGGACCTGGTAGCACTCTGATAAGAGCATCCATGTATTTATCAAATAGCTGTGAAATTCTACTTAGTACACTTCCTCCAAAGTGCAAAATAGCCATCGGTGTTAGCTGTTCCAATATCTCCTGTATTTTGTACAAGTACACCATTTATGTTATAATAGGACAAAGCAAAATTTCAAGCAAGTTCATTCAAATGCACATAAGCAAAGACTGTCTCTTACTTGTACATACAAACTGAGATACTCAAACAAAACAAGTGCAGATGCAAACACAAAAACGGAGCTAGATCCTTATGATCACTAAAACCAATTACTGCTCACTATCCACTCCAATTTTGTTATTAAACCCCTTTGGAAATCCAAAGCTCCTTCTAAGGTCAAGTATTTTGTTAGGACTTAGGACAGGGATGCTTAATAGGATTAATACTAATTATATAGTAGTATAGTACAGGGTCGTATACCACATAAAAAGTTAAAAACTCATTCTTCTGATTTCTGTTTTTGGTGGTTCTGATTTGGAATTCCTGTTTCTACATTGCTTTGAAGCCACTATTGTTTGGAATAAGTTGTTTGCCAGTTTTGAAAACTGTTAGGTGTGTCCTTTGAGTTTGCAGCCATTCTTAGTGATCCAGAAGGAAGGAGGAGGTCAAACCTCATGTTGATGTATAAATTTGCCAGTTTTTTGGTGTATTTGGTTTGGATCAAAACAGTCATACTTTCCAGGGTGTTTCATATCCTTATTACTGTTAAAGGATAAGATATTTTTTATGGCTTCTCTTGGGTGCTTTTCTCATTGCTTCTTTAAAAGAACACCCCTATCAGATATGCAGAGGAATTTGACAGCTCATTCCATTCGACCTTTTCTTTTTATATTTTACTTTTTTGACATATCCTCCCTGTTACTAGCACCTTGTCTTTTCTTCTATGATAATATTTCTTTAATTAAAAAATATATATAAAAGTTATGAAGAAGGAATTCTTGGTAAAAATATTTCCAGTTTAGGAACAATGTGATTAATTAAGTCAACAAGTGGTTACTCCTCTATAAACATATTTAACCAGTTGAGTGGTTAGTTGTTCCTAAACCAGAAATACTTTTACCAAGAATTCCTTTTGTATAAAAGTCGACTTATTGATATAACTGCAAAAGTATGCATATATGATGTTGCATTATCATTAGCACTAGTTACCCATCAACTGTCAATAGTAAGGTCAATTCCTCATGCATCACAGCAAACCAAGACAAGCACTAAAGAGCAGGGCTATCAAGGAACATTTACTGAAGTCTAAAACCTGATATACATCATGAAGACTTTATTCAATATTTTCTTAACCAACAGATAAATTTATTATAATTACTTTCATTTTAAGTTGCTCAGATAAGGGTCAGCAGCATGCTATGCTCTTTAAGTTAATTAATATATCTCCAGCATAATTGTTTTGAATGACAGATAGCAAGGGAAAAATGGAAAAGGGAAAGAGGAAAAAATTCAAAGCAAAGGCTTTTCTTATCAACATTAATTTTTCTTCTCCTGTCTACAAAGTCTACATGATTCCATCATGTAAAGGAGTGCTTAGGCAATATAATATAATTATTGTCCATTTGATAATAGCCATATCATATGATGAAGTTTACTTACTTCAACTATGCGCATAAACCGCATTCCACTCTCAACAAGCATGCTACTAGATGAAGTTGCAATTGCAGAAAGTGAAGATGCAAACTGTGGCGACAATGGGAAGCATTCAGCAGATTCTGCCATGTCAAGAACTACTCTTCTAGCACGCCTAAAATTTGATTCTAAAACATCTTCAACATAAGTACGCAGTAGCACTAACAATAATTTAGACATTTTCAATCCTTGTGACTCCAAGATTGAGCAGTATTTCAGACTAGCCTGAATGCAGATGCTAGCAGCACGTAAGGCAGAAACAGTCTCCGATAAGGGTGCATTCTCCTTCACCAATCGTAAAAAATATTCGATTTCCCACTCTGCCCACTGAACAATTCTATTGGTATAAACAGGATTATCTCCAAAAATCAAAGCAGATTCCTTTGTTGTCAGTGAAATTACCGAAAACACAATCTTAGATAAGGTAGAAGGAAATGTTTCAGGACATAAAGAACTTGAGGGAAGCAAAGCCTCAATTCTCTTTTGGAGGTGAGACCCATAAAATTTCAGCAGTAGTTGATGTGCTGGAGGACCTTTTCCAAGTTTTATTAAACCATTTAAGGCCTTCTTCAGCTCAGGATAACTAACAGATGGTTGTTCGGCAATTCCAACTAGCTGGTCTTCAAGCACTGCCTTTCTTTCCAAGAAAGCAGACTTGTACGAGGAAACTTCATCTGAAGAGTTATTCCCTGAGCCTTTCAACTCTGCAGAATTTCTTTCATCAGCATCTAATGCCTCTAATGCTTCTTCAAACTTATGCTCAGCCACAAGTACATCAATGTTTTCCAAGAATATTGTTTTCTTGTCATTTATCTCATTTGGTAAGGGCTCATGGAGTTCGGATATTTCAGGTTCATGTTGAATTTCAGTAACATCATTGCTTGACTGATTCCACTCTTCCAATTCATGGCAGACACCAGTCATTAAATCCTGTACAAGAATACCTTGAGTTGAGATATACTTTTGCAGCTCAATCAATTCATGCTTTACTTCCACAGCCTCTTCAGAAATCCTACAATATCAAGAACAAACAACGAAAACATTTATTCATATGATATCATCTAGGAAAGTGATTTAAATTATTACAAATTATCTTGCTTTGCAGTTCAGGTTTCAAAGTTGTTAGAAATATTAAAATAGAAACCATTCATAGACTAACAACTTAAGCTTTTGGGAAGCTTGGTCTTTTGACCAAGTGGCCAAGTGTTCAACACTTTTCACCCCCATTCCCCTGATTAAATTAAATTTCAGCACAAGGAAGTGGGGTTGTGCTCTGTGCACACTTCAAGTTCAAGCCCACAAATAGCTTTTTGTGTGTAGAGGTGTGTTAAGAGATAAAGTATAACCAATTACTGGGCAATCCCCTAACAGCTTAAGCCTTTTGGTTGATTGGTTCTTGACAGAACTAAACAAATAAAAATACTACCAGCTTGTTCCTCATCTTCTACTGCAGCATCCATACTACAGAAAGTAGAAACCTTTAACAAGCTACGCTTGCAACAGGAACGGGTGTCATGACAGTGGTTACTATGTTTATTAAATAGGATTTTGAAAAATATCACCATGACTTAAGAAAAATAAAGTGAAGAAAGAAAGCAAATAAACCAGAATGCTATCCATGATTATCAGTTATCACTCAAGAAAATGAAATTTTAATTTTAGGATCAGTCTGGTACGGTGCTAAAAATGGGGCCATGGGGATGAAAAATTCATGGATCAGTTTTCAATACAATTTTACTAATAAAACTGATTCATGAATTTTTCAGCCCATACCAAACTGACCATTAAAATGTTGATTATTTTTCCCCCCTTTTTTGGAACAGCCATTAAAGGCAAGGATCTAATCAACAAGTCTCCCATTCTTGCTATATAAAAAATAACGATATAAAATTTAGCAGATGAATTCTTAAACAAGAAATTACCAATCAAGGAACTAAGATTGCTAGCTTCTGCTTCTACTGCAGAACCAACGAGCACATGTATACTGTATGTTTCATTTTATATATATTCAAGAAAGGACAAGAAAAAAAGAGTAACCTCCTAAATTAGTCCTCCAAAGATTACGGTGTCAACATATTAGTCCTCCAAAGATTTTTTCACCAAACATGTCCCTCAAACTCAAAGGTATAAAACGTCAACACATTCATCCTTATGGAAGACTAATATGGGGCAACAAAAGGACCAATGAGGTGACGTTTTATAACTTTGAGGGACTTATTTGGTGAAATAGTCTTTGGAGGACTAATGTGGTGACACCGTAATCTTTGGAGGACTAATTTAGGGGTTTACTCAGAAAAAATATTGGTTAGCACAAAAGCTATGATACACAAGTATGGCCGTGTGACCAGTAACCAGTACATATGGGTACCAGTACGGAGACCAATACAATACACAATTTACATTTAAAAATTTTTAAAAATGGTCTCATACCCATACCCAGTACATGTGTGTGCTGGTACTCGTACTCGTATCAATGCAATATAGACATAAAGTACACAGAAATATTGTCTTGGCATTCCTTACTGAGTAACTTCATAGAAATATGATAGCACATAAAGGCTACCTGCTTAATGGGGAAAGATGGGAGAATGAAAGGATCAGGAACATTTTAAGGTAGATGATATATGTTACCTCAAGAAAGCCAAGAACTTCGAGTGCATATTGCCACATAAGTTCTCCACAGCATCCTTCAAATCTAAGAGCTCACAGCAAAGCTTTCTAATTCCCTGAAAAGACGGACAAGTTTCATCCCCATCTAAAGAAGCATGTGCCGTTGATGATGATGCGAATCATACTATCCAGAATTTCTTAGAAGGGAACTCACAGAACAAGCAAGTACAAAAAGCAGATTCCAGACTATATAGCTTACAACAGAGCTACAACGTGAAACATTTTGAAATAGGATTAAAACACATGAATCATGCAAAAGAACGTTACAGGCATCAAATAAAATTAACATAAATTCTTGGCCGCATTTTATCATAGAGGAAAATATATCATAAAATAATGCAGTCACTCTTTAGTAGCACAGTCGAGATTTTTCCTTTTGTCTAAACCCACGCTTCAGGAGGAATTGAAGGTCATTGATGGATTTACAAGGTTGAAAATAGACTAGCAATTCTCACATAAGTAAATATATTTTATAGTTGTATCCGAGTAATTAACATAAACCAGAATGAAGTATAGGTAGATGGAATTAAAGGTCATTGATGGATTTACAAGGTTGAAAATAGACTAGCAATTCTCACATAAGTAAATATATTTTATATTTTATAGTTGTATCCGAGTAATTAACATAAACCAGAATGAAGTATAGGTAGATGGAAAATCAGTGTCTTGCTCTGGCTAAATGCATGACTATACTCACTTTGAATTCACAGTAGGAAGTTCAAGCACAACTTATAGAATTTGTGAACATGCAAGACTGGAGAACCATTTACTTTTATGTCAAATTCAAGATCAGGTTTTGCTCAGAAAATGAAGGCCCTGAGAAAACTCAAGAGCCATGTATACCAAAATAAAAATCAATGCTTGAGTTACCCGTCGCATATTAACCCAAAAAAAGATAAAGAAAATTAAGGTGAACCCAGAACAAAGCTAAATAATGAGATGCCCGCAGAAAATAAAGATCTTTTAGTTATAATAGATCGATAGCTTTATTTATTTAGCACAAATAGTTTCACTACAACAATTGAAAGGACAGAAACAATTAAGAAAGGAAAGGTACATTGCAGATATATAGAGAACTTAAGTTGCAAAAGAGAATTTCTGTGATGTTTTGATTAAACATTAATGCAGCCAATCTCAGTTATTATTTTTCTCACCCCTATAAAAAAAAATAAAAAATGATGAGAATGGAAACTAACCCATTTTGTCTTAACCCTAGAGGAAAACAGAAATGTTGTGGAAGAGAATAAAATACCCTTTGGTCCAAACCTCATAAAACATGAAAGGCTTCATTGAAAATTAATACCAGACAAACAGGAATCAATCTGAACAAGTACACTTGAATCTCTCCCTATGCTCTGAGAGCAAGAGAACAGAAGTGGGGTTGTGAAAGAGTGACGACCCAGTTAGTTAACAAGCAAAAAGGAGAGAAACAAATGAACAAAACCCAGTTTTGAAGATGAAGGCCACTGTTATTGTGAAATGAAAGAAGAAAGAGCGAACCTTTTCAGTGTGAGACTGGTAGAGGGAGTCAACCTTGGATTGGGGGATGATGCTCTCTATGGAAGGGAAGTCATCTTCTTCCTCGCTACTCTCCATTACTCTCTCTCTCTCTCTGTGCTCTCACTTTCCTTGCTTTCTCCTCTGTGCTCAGCTCACACAACAAGGAACATGTATTTGGCAAGCGTGCATTGAAGACAGATCCAAAGATAGAATAGAAAACACTCCGTTTGGATCAGGAAAGAAAATGGGTGGAAAAGAAAGACCTCTCCGGCTCTTTGGTTAGAAAATGTTTTCTATTTTTTGTTTTTGAATAATGAAAATATTTTTTCTCATGTTTTTTTTTATGTTTTATAAAATATAGTTTTCATTTTTCTAAAAAAATGTATGTAATGCAAATACTATGAATTTAAGTTTTCAAAACTGAAAAATGTGTGAGGATAAGTTTGTCTATTGACTTTTTTTTTTCAAAAAAGTCTTCATTTATTAGTAGGAAAACATTTACGATTCTGATTGCACTGAGAGTGGAATTGCGACGACAAGCGAATTTTACAATTTAAATCATGAAGTCATCAATTTAAAAAAAAAATTACTTAACCACCACTACCAATCTAAAGATTAGTCTTATATTAATGTTTATAAAGATATTTTGGTCTAAAAAAAAAAAGAAACATCGTGACTAATAGAAATTTGTTAACCCAAGATTAATTACCTTAATTTTAAACACGAATTTTGTGGACATTAGATTTAAACATGAGTTTTTCGTTGGTTCTAGAACGTTTTCAAGGAAGGTACTTAGTTAACATTGTGTCAAAGTGTCATCTTCTAACAAGATTTCATGAATTGTTTCGTTATAATAGCTTACTAACCTTTTCAATTGCTTTTAAGTTAACAATATGGCCAGCCATGCACAAATTGATGATGGCTATGAATTAGATCCCAATGAATTTATGTGTGAGATTACTTTAACAAATTACATGGCCACACGAAGCAAGTTGGTAAGTTCTTGACTAAATGTTTTTGACATCTTTTCTATAAAACAAATTGTGATCATAAAATTTAAGTTATGAAATGTTTCAACACTTGCTTTTTTCCTAATTTTATAGTACCTCCTCATCCAATTTGCTAAATAGGCTCTAAATAATCAAAGGAGAAGCGTTACTTTACAAGTAACTAGATATCCTCATATGTTTGCAAACTCAATATCAAGCGGAATGCTTATTACATTTCATTCTCATAAAAAATACTCTTCTTACAGATAAATCAATAAAAATAGTTGACATCATGATTAAGAAGAAGATTAATTTTATGTACCTACAAGAAACTAAGTGGGTTGAGAAAAAGGTAAAAGAACACGATACTTCGGAATTTAAGCTTTGGTATACCGATAAGGTAAAATTTAGAAATGGAGTAGACATAATAGTAGATAAAAATTGGAAAAATAATATTGTGGATGTGAGAAGACTCAGAGATAGGGTCATAGCATTGAAATTTGTTATGGAACAGGAGACTTTTATTGTTATCAATGCGTATGCACCCTAATTAAGGTTAGACGAGCACTACAAGATAAAATTTTGGGAGAATTTAGAAGGTTTAGTTCAAGGAATACTATTAGGAGAGAAGATTTTTCTAGGAGTGGACCTAAATGGTTATGTGGGAAGCGAATCTAAGGGATATGAGGTTTTACATGGGGGGTATGGTCTAGGAGTAGCTAATGCATAGGATAAAGTGATTCTAGATTTTTCGGTAGCTTTTGATTTTACAATAACTAACACTTGTTTTAGGAAGCGGGAAGAGCATCTTATCACATACAAAAGCGGGAGTTCTTACTCTCAAATTGATTTTTTTCTAATAAGGAAATCTGATAGAAAGCTTTGCATAAATTACAAAGTCATCCCTAGAGAGAACTTGACTACCCAACATAGGGTTTTGATTATGGATGTACGAGGTTAATATAAGAGTAAGGAGAAATTGTCGAGACAGAGTTTCAATGATCAAATGGTGGCAACTAAAGAGAGGAAAACAAATGTTCTTTCAGAGGAGAATTATGGAGCAAGAGATTTGGAAGGTACAAAGGAGTAATAATGATATGTTGTACAATATGGCCAGCCATGCACAAATTGATGATGGCTATGAATTGGATCCCAAAGAATTTATGTGTGAGATTACTTTAACAAACTACATGGCCACACGAAGTAAGTTGGTAAGTTCTTGACTAAACGTTTTTGACATCTTTTCTATAAAACAAATTGTAATCATAAAATTTAAGTTATGAAATGTTTGGACACTTGCTTTTTTCCTAGCTTTGTAGTACCTCCTCGTCCAATTTGCTAAATAGGCTCTAAATAATCGAAGGAGAAGCGTTACTTTACAAGTAGCTAGATATCCTGCATATGTTTGCAAACTCAATGTCAAGCGGAATGCCTATTACATTTCATTCTCACAAAAATTACTCTACCCTTGTTTCACGTAAACTTTTTCTCCTCTGTTTTCTAATGGTTTTCCCTTTTTCATCCTCTACAAATCTTGGACCAAAACATGTCTTGAAGAGTTCATAGGCTACCTACTCTCTTTTGGAATCAATTAAGGTGTTTGTAAAGTATTTGGAGTTTGTTGATACCTGGAAGTTGGAAACTCTAAAGAGAAACCATCAATTAAGGAACTCATTAGACCAAAGATAAGCATCTCAAAGTCAAGAGAAACCTTTAGATTTGTGGTTGTCATGCAGTAACGTTCCCATAAAATTTAAATAATAGGGACAAGGTACACATTAAAAACATTTTAACTAAAATATAAGAAACTCTATAATATTGGGACATTGAAAACTCTTAAAGTTTTAAATACACAATTAATTTGTCCATAAGGGATAGCTTAAGTAGCACTTTGAACACATCTAAACAATGTGGGAAAACATAATAAGACAAAAATAAATAACAAATTAATCTTTAGTTTCAATTGATAATGGGGGCAATTTTTATGTGAAAACGAAAATAAAATAGCCTATATATACTTATAACAATTTGTTTAAATTAGAGACTAGTGGGGACATGTGTCCCCAGACCTTACAACATAGGTCTATCACTACTATCATGAAGATGATCTAGGTTTTTATTATTCATGTCACTATTTTGGTAACAATGCTTTATGTGATTGGAAGGAATATTGGGAATTTATGATTTAAATGATGTGCTTCATGTGTTGGTTGAGTTATATATACATGACATGGGTGAAATAATGTGATTAGAGGTGATATAATAATAGGGGATTCATCGTGTATTGAGAGAAAATGAAATGCAAATGAGGTGTATGAGAAAATGCATGAATGAGATAGAAAATTGGTGTTCCCATGTAAATTGGGCAGTGCTCAATAAATTGAGTGTAACTTCTTATTGGGAGATAGTATTGAGATGATTCCAGTTGCGTTAAAAACTACAGTCAGAGTTTTATTTCCACATATATCTTCTTAGTCGGTATAGTTTTAGTCTCGAACAAAGACCACATTTCTAAGCCAGCTTTTGTTGTCCTGTTTTTATTCTCTAGATTTTTCAAGGACTAATTTCTCCAAGATCACTTGGAAGCTGGTTCAAGATTATTTGGGAACCTCACAGCATGAGTGGAAGGTGGATTTAATGGCACCAATCATTTTCCTCCATATCTTTCCTACTATACTCTTACCTTAACACTAATTTGGGAAAATGGATTTCTGTTTGTGATATTCCAATCTCTTTTTCTAAATATTATAACCATCCATTTGAAACATACAATCATGGACACTCAAGCTTTGAACTTATTTGAACATCAAAGATATTTTGAACATATACTTTATGGTTCTTCAAAGGGGTCAATGATCTTATCTTTGTCTAGTAAGGTTTTCTTGAGAATAAAGTTAGCTCACTCAATGAACAATTTTACATAAATTTATTATATTTCTAGTTTTGTAAAGATTATAGCGATGAAGGAAATTATGAACTTTTGTGAGAATGAAATGGCTCTTATGATGAGCATTTGAAATTCTATTATATTTCTATCATAAAGAATTTTTAATGAGATGGTGTAAATTTTTTTAAGAATGAAATTGTATTGTGCACATGGGTAAGATGAAAAGATTAATGAATATTTTATAAGAATACTCCTTTTTTTTTATATTTAAGGGACACTTGTTAGAATTTTGTAACTGTTAGCGGGAGTAATGGTCTATTTGCACCTAGTCATGCTGTGATATTATGTTATGATATCTAGCTTAGTTGGCCTTTTATAGATTATTAACAATCTATTTACGAGGCTCGTACTTGGATGTCGATATGTGTTTTTCATTGATATGATACTTTGCAATGTGTTTCCAATTCAAAATTCGATCTTCTATCGCCATATTATTCAAAACCATTATAGCATACAAAGGTTAGTTATTCACATCAATAGTTCCCATAATTATAGTTTGCACACAAATCTCATATGCACTTGAAAACAATTGTCTCTTTAATTAACACAAGAAGGCCTAAGAAAATGTCAGAAACATAGTTTTGTCATCATTAGTAACATCATCGAAGGGTTGCTTTCCATCCCAAATCCTCATATTAAACAAATTCAAGTTCACAGTCTTTGGTGGCATATCCAAGGTACTAAACAATGGGTGCGGGAAACTAGGGACAACTTAAAAGTCTGTTTAATGTGTTAGTCTGTGATGTGCTAGCTTTATTGATGTTAGTGCTTTTTAAAATAATCTACAAAATATCGGTGAAAAATCGAGCACAAAATTTTTTTAAAATACTTTTGATATTAGTTATTGCGGTGTACCTTTTCCTATATTTGAAGAGATAAATCCCTCTGTATTATAATTTTTTTAGGGGCAAATCATCACCATTTGGGATGAGAGGCCTCCAAGTATTTCAAACAATCCACAACTTCATTAACTAGAGCAATGACAATAGTATCAATTGATCCATCGCTCTAGTGATGAGATTAGGATATCCAATGTTTTTTAGCCAAAGCCACAAGGTCATGACCAAAAGGGATTATGTCAGTTCGTGATGTAGTTTGAAATCAAGAAACAAAAAACCTAATTATCAATTTTGTAGAATAGATGAAGTTCTTCAATTGATAGGGGAGCCATTCAAGCAAGTGAAAATAATTGTGAAAGGTGGAGAAGACGGGGAGGAAGATGGTGACTCTGAATTAGTAAAGAAAAAAATTTATATAACTCAATAAAGATTTATAATTAATAATTGTGTTTGATAAGTATATGAAGAACACAAAATATAACCAAGTATGATGTGAAATATGAGGATAAGTGTAATTAAATTAGAAGATAAATTATTAGTAAAAAAATGGGTTAATGTGGACCCATAATAAGAAAGGAAACTCAAGGAGTTGCATGCTTTTGGTGTGAGACCCATAATAAGAAAGGAAACTCAAGGAGTTGCATGTTTTTTGTGTGAGACCTTTTTTTCAAATTGCTCTAGTAGTTTTTTGGAGTTCCTTTTAATGATTCCCTTGGCTTTATAGTACTTGAATTTAAATTCATCATTCAAAGTATGATTTCAATTGGCATCACATAAATGTTATTCATGTGAATTAATGAACTTTTTGACTTTTTTCTTTTGATATTTAAAACTCAAGCAATTATGTTTGTAACTGTAATATTGTTTAAGAATTTACCAAAACATACAATAACAAGTATGTATTACAGTCTTAAAAAACCAATAAATAAACTTATTTCAAGTTCTAGTTAACTATAAGTCTTTTACACAAAAATTCTTTAATCAATTTCACCAAAATAAAAAAAACTCATCAATCTTATAATATTATAGATGAATTGTTTTAGAAGATCACACATTAAAACAATTAATAAATAAAATTATTATTTGGTACTTGTAATAATGAGTAATATAAGGATTAACTTTAAGCCATTTTAATTGTTATGATATATATTTTAAATGTACATTAGTGTTCAAATATAAGTTTGGCTAGAGATTGTCAAAAAATTCAAATCTTGTTTAGCACTATTTCTTTTATCTTATAAATATGTATCCTCAATATTTTATACTAAATTTAGTGACGACTTAAAAATCAATACTAAGATAACTTTGTGACAATATTTTATAAAGTCACCAGTCATCACTAATGAAGACATTTATTGTGATAGAAAAACCCATTATTAATAGTTGTAAATAATGACAAAATTGTCACAGATACACATATAAATTATCTCGTAACATTGTTATAGTGTTTTTCTATCATCCATTTATAAAAGTATATAGAAACTTTATTTCTCAATACATACATGTACTTAAAGCTCATTCAAATGTTATAGGACATTTAGGTGCATGTTGCTTGCAAAGTGGTAACATTCATGTCATTTGGTTGCATGCTGCTTGCATGTTCCAACATGTTATTTGCATGCTTGAAAATATTTCTGAAAACAATTGTTACTTGATTATTATTTTTTTTCATATTGATACTTACATCCTAATTTTATTTTTTTATTTTATTATTCAGTTATTTTATTTTTAAAAATCAACATAAGAATCTTGTGTTACTTAATTTCACCATTTTATTCTTCTTTTTTAAATTAACAAGTTTTTAATGATATTAATGGTTTCCTAAGGTAATATATATATATATATATATATATATATATATATATATATATATATATATATATATATATTGCATATAAACCTAACACTACCAGTTAACCATGCAATTATTTTTGTATTTAACGAATGCTAACTTAGTCTTGTTTTTGTTAGTTATTTTAAAATAATAAAATAATAATATAATTAGTAAATGATTTTTTCATCTAAATAGTTAGTTAATAATTTTAACAATTAAAACTAATCATATCCTTCATTATTCCCTCAAGCTTTAAATTCTGAATTAAAGTAAAAATAAAATAATTTCAAGTATAAAATCCTTAATTGAACATTACATTAAAAAAAGAAACAATTACTAACTAACCGACTGTTATTAGTATTAAGATTTTCATTATTTATTACAAATTTTGTATGCACCAAAATCTAAAATATGTGTGACACTTAACATACAAATTGATGTTTCAAAACCAAAATGACAAAAAATTTGTCACTAATAAGAGGAAATAAATAATAATTCTTCATTATTAATATAATATAATATTATTGAGAAATTAAGTTTTTTTGTTGTTGATAACCTTTTGTGGGTATAAAATATTATACTATATTACAAATTTATAATTAGAATTACATATCTCATCACTATTATAACAATATTAATTTTTGTGACAAATTTCAATAGTTACTAATGTTTCAAAACTTCAATTACGAGCAATTTGTTAGTAATAAAAAATAAATTATTATTATTTCAATAATATAACATAGATTAGTGAGAATTTTAAGTTTTTTACACTAATAATTTTTATGAATGCAAAATATTACACCAGTAAAATTTTTTAATAAGAAATTACATTTCAATACTTATATAATAATATTTAATATTTGTGACGAAATAATATAGAAATTAATGTTTCAAATCTTTAATGATGAACAATTTGTCACTAGAAATAAAACATAGATGAAAAATTTTTATATGTCACAAATATCATGTAATATTAATGACAATGTCAACATTCTATCACTAATTTTTTTTTATGTATGTCAAATTTTGTATCAGTGACAATCTTGTAGTGACAAATTAAAATTTGTCACTAATCTTTTATATTAATGATGAATTATTTGTGATACACATATTTTGGTCATTATTAATAAAGTTATAGTTACAATTTATCGCTTGGTCACTATTATGAATAATATTCGCCATCAATATTCTATATTAGTAACGCATTATTTGTGACTCACATATTTTGGTCACAAATAATAAATTTATAGTGATGATTTGTAATGTAGTTACTATTGTGAATAGTATTAATAATAAAATAAGACTTAGTCACAAATAATATATAATTAGTGACAAGTTTTTTATTCATCACTAAGTTTTGGTTACTAAAAACCACATTGCTTGTAGTGAATTATTTTTGAAATTCCAAAATCCATTTTCTCAATGTCTTATTTTAGACATGTTATGGAGTTAGACATTTGAACGGAAGATAGTTTATGTCAAACAAAATATGTTGATTCTTAGCCTAACAAACATATATTATTTCTTATAGGTGAGAGTCACTATAATTATTATTTTTTCTTTCTTTTTTTAAATGTGTGCCCTTAGAAGTTAGAACAACAAGGAATCAAACTAACATTTTTTTTTTAGAAAAAAGTATGGAGCCATCCTAAACTTTTAGCATTTTGCAAATCGCAAATCACCACCGTAAACTTAAAAATCTTCCTAATTAATTCATAAAATTTAACTAATGACCTAATAAATCCTTCTATTAATCATTTGTTAAATTACTAACAGATATGTCACGTGACATCATCCTATCCATCCAAGTTCATTAAATCTAGACCATTGATTTTTTTATTCATTAAACCTCATTTTTTTAATTATATATTGCTCTTAACAAATTAAATAAAAAAACTAAATTATTTTAAAACAAAAAATGAAATTCGTTTACCAGCACGATGAAATGCTTCGATGCAGTATCCAAACAACTCAGTGTGCGAACTACAAAATTAATCAGTAATTCTTAGACCAAACCAGACCTGCACTTAGACCCAGTCCGCAACTTGTCTAAGTGGGTTACTTCCCTCTAAAGAATATCAAATGTTGTTTGAAGGATGAATACCATATATCTAATTCAACATATAAAATTGGATAATATTTCATACTCAACATTTTTTAATGAGTATGCATGTTCTTATTTTTTAGTCTAAAAACTTATTCTGCTTCCAGACAAGTGCATTTTTAAAATTTAGAGTGTTAAACCCAAAGGGCTGTATTTGGACAATGGTACCTGGGTGAGGTGCTAATGTCATCTATGCTGATACGGGGTGCTTTTCTTACTTTAAAACTTAATAAACTCTATTCTCTTGCAAGTTGTAACAATAAGCAACCAATTTCTTATATACTAATTTATTTAAATAGGTAGGAGACCTTGGTTATGCACCCGAGCTTGGAAATTATGCAGAATATAGCGGTGCACCCAAGGAAGATGAGGTCTTGTAGTATGCCAGAGTTGTAATTGATGTAATTAATTCTTATCTCAACATTATTTTTGGTATACTTATCAATTTACAAATTCAACATTGTTGCTTTACATGATTAGCCATTCCTTGTTTGGGGTGTCTAAAGATAGTTTATCAATTGCATCCTAACTTTTAAACTGATACTATACTGATTTTGTTTGCAATGCTACTTAATTATCCATTTTTAGGCCAATGCCTTCTTTTACAAGTATTTTCATGGCAAGTTTGAAGTGATTATTGATTCTTAATTCCCTACTATAATGTTCCTCTAATTGCATTGACAATTGTTTTCTTATTATGCAATAAACGAAGTCCCAGTCCCCTCCCCCCCCACCCCCCAAAAAAAACTCATGTGCAATGCATCCATGTGATTTGTATCATTATGTAGAATTTTGATAACACTATCAAGACACAATAAAGTGATAAGTGTAATGTGAACACCCAATTTTGACCGGGCATAAAAAAATAAAAATAAAAATAAAATAAAAATGAAATAAAATAAAACAATAATAATAATAATACCAAAAATAATGATAACAAAGAAAATACTTTCATTTTGTCCTTCTCTGACCAAGTCCAATCCCAATGAAAAAATATGTCCAGGTCCATTAATCCACCTTGGCCCATTTTGTTTTAAGGTCCCTAATATACACAAAAAAAAAAAAAAAAGAGGGGAGAGGAAAGCTAACGTTGCAGGTCACAGAGTCAAAGAGAAAGAGAAGGCCAATGCATGCTTCTTTCGTTGATTGCAAAGAAAAGGAAAAAGCGTCGGGTAGAGTTTTTAAAGTAAAGCATCAAAGAAATGTGACCTCCTTCCTATTGCGGCTCCTACGCAACACAAACAAAGCCAAGAGCAAAAGGACAAAATGAACACGCTGGTGATAGCGAAGGAAGGCGAAGAGTGAGGTTAGAGATTTTGAAAAAATGAAACACCAAACGGGGAAGGTCTTCTTGTCTCGATGCAACCCTTGCACTCTCGCCTTTGATGCGGCTCTTTTGTTCTTGTCCCTGATGTAACTCTTGCAGCGTTGAACCACAAATACATAAAACGGGATAGGGGGCAGGAAAAGAAAAAAAGGAAGCAAGTTTAAGGTCAAAAATAGAGATCCGACAGGGATGGCACAACCTTGTGCTGCCCAAATTGATACGGAGAAGAAGATATTTTTTTACAGAGAAAGGGACTACACAATTGACGCTCAGGCATGCCAAGCCAGAATTCTGAGTGCCTATATAAAGAGGAACAATGTAGAGAAAAGTTGGTTGGATTCTTTTTTGGAGGAGTTGGTGTTTTTTTGGTTCCAGTTTTTTGAGAGAGTAATTTTTCTTGGTTTACGCTTCTTCTTCTTAGTTAAAAATCTGGAACTCACTGGCAGCTACTGTTTGCTACTGGTGAGAAAACTGGGTATTGAGAGAGAGTGAGAAGTGAGATTGTAAAAAGAAAGATTTGAATAGAAAGAAACTCAGTTTGTTTTTGAAAACTCAGAGGTATATTGTTCGCTCTTTCCTTATGCATCTTGACTTTTGTCATTATTGCCTGCATCCGAATGGGCAGGATTGTTGATCTTATTCATATTGTTCTTGCCTTTGTTCTCGTGCTGGTTCTCATACCTTCATAAGCACATACATTCACACCCTCATCCTCTCAAAAGACCCATCAGAAACCACCATTTTTCTCCTATCATCTGCATACTCAAAACCGACACCCCCTCCATCCTCACCATTCCAGACACTATTTTCATTTTCAACCTCCCATCACTTATCAAAACTATCATACGACCACCCCTCCATCAACTCCCGACAAACCACTCATCCATCCATTCCTTCATCTTACTATCCATTATCTCCTACCCCTTCACCGTGTAACCACCACAAAAATCCCAGATCAAAACCGACCGTCGGACCTCGAGAGACCAAATCTCTCCTTCCGACCATCGAGCCCAACACTAAATCCTCCTTTCAACCGACCGTCGAACCCAACACCAAACCTCTCCTTTCAAGCGACCGTCGAACCCAACACCAAACCTCTCCTTTCAACCGACCGTCGAGCCCAACCCCAAATCCTCCTTTCAACCGACCGTCGAGCCTAACAAATTTCTTCCTTCAACCGACCGTCGAACATAACAAATTTCTCCCTCCAACCGACCGTCGAACCTCAGAATCCCTTCAACCGACCGTCGAATCCAACACCAAATTTCCCCTTGCAACCGACCGTCGAACCCAACAAATTTCTCCCTTCAACCGACCGTCGAACCTCAGAAACCTTTCAACCGACCGTCGAATCCAACACCAAATTTCCCCTTGCAACCGACCGTCGAACCCAACAAATTTCTCCCTTCAACCGACCGTCGAACCCAACAAATCTCTCCTTTCAACCGACCTTCGAATCCAACACCAAATCTCTCCTTTCAACCGACCGTCGAGTCAACACCCAAATCCATCCCCTCATCGACCGTCGGACCTCGCAGAGCAGATCCTCCCAACCGACCGTCGGATCCCAACACCCCCAACACGATGCCTCACGTTTTCATTTCCCACTTCGGAGGTGAAAGCCTCCTTTTTCTCTTTATCGAGGCTACGAGCCTCTGTTTTCTCGCTTTCTTCCTTTATTATTTTATTTTATTTTATTATTATTATTATTTTTTTGTTTTGTTTTTGTTTGTATGTATGTCTTAAGAAGGAATTTATAACAAAAGCATGATAAAACAAAAAGAGGTTTCTATTTCATTTGGGTTAGGGGTCGTGGTTATTATTATTTTTTTTTTTGTGTTCCAAGGCCTTCTCTTGAGTTTGGGTGGGATAGATGAATAACAATAGCATGTTGGTTACTTTTTTTCTTTCTTTGGTTAACTTTGTTTATCATATTTATCTTTTTTCTTTTCTTTTTTCATCTTTTTGCCTTCCTTTTTAGTGTTGGTTTTTGTTAAAAAATAAATAAATAAATAAATAAAATAAAATAATTAAACATTGTTAAAAAAATAAAATGAGATTAGCTGAGTCATGACGACTTGCTAATTTTCTCTTTTTGATTTAGAATCATTTAAGTCGCGACGACTCGATGATTCACGAAATCTTCTTTTCCTTCCTTTTTATTTATCTATTTTTTTAATGATAAAACAAATATTCTCGAAAGTTATAAAGTTTCACACAATCAATTTAAGGTACCATTTTTAGAACGGGTGTGTTAGGGGTCTTTGTGGGATTAAGTTCCGCCCTTCCTTATCCATAACCGACTCCCGAATTCAATCTGGTTCCAAAGACCATTTCCAAAGAAAGGTTTTCTGATTTTTCCTAATTTAAATAAAATTGGTGGCGACTCTATTTCTTTTTTAAAAATTATGAGTTGTTGCGTCCGCCGCGATCCCGGTCGCGACAGATGGCGACTCCATTGGGGACATTTGAGAGTCAAGCCTTTGAAAGTTGATTGTGCAAATTTTGTAACTTTTATATGTTTGTTTTACTCCTTTTATTTTTGCGTTAATTTTGTTTTGTTTTTCTATTGTTTATTGATCACCTTAACTGTGGTTCTATTTTATCATGCAAACCTTAGGATAGAAGATTTTTGGGAATCTTGTTTTGTGTTCATGTTGTTTTGCAGGATGTAAATAGTCTCGAGGATTATGAAGGTTTGTATGCTCCCTACACACACTGCACCTACAAGTTTATCACACACATTCGAGTGGGGCCCTATACCCGGGTCTGAGTGAATCTTAAGTTAGGTAGAGGTTGCGTAGTGGTAGCCATTTTGGATGTACATCCTGTTTGGTTATTGCGAAAACCTCATCTAGAGCGTACCTTTTTCATGAATGTCCCGCACCTGGTGGTTTACCCACTATTTGTGGTCAACATTCTGATATGGGACTTAGCTCTAGAGGCTTTTAGAATAGTAGAGCCACCCAAGGAAAGTTCTCACAAATTAGACAGTCTTATAGATCTTTAAGGTAGAACTCCACAAATTTAAGGCAGTCCTTTAGGGCACAAAGGGAGCGTACTTTTTCATTGTCTTTGATTTTATTTGGCATTGCATTAAAAAAAAAATCATACTTTGCATCTTTGCACCATGTTTCTTTGCAATACCCTAATCTTTTGTCTTTCCTGAGACAGTTTTGTTAGAGAACCGTTAGAACTCAACCAAGATTTGAAAGTGAGTATCTTTGATAAAAGAAATATGGGATCAGATCAGAAGGATGCAAGCTTGAAGAAGACTCTGCGACTCAAGGCTAATAAAGTTCACACTGAAAGCCTAGTGGTTATGGGACGAATGTTGAAGAAGACTCAACGTCTGACATTTGCAAAGCAAAGTATGGGAAGGTTCGGATCTGTTAGAGGTGAATGTGCAAGTGGAAGCGATCACTGCAGTGGCCTAATACTATGATCCTCCTCTCAGATGTTTCACTTTTCAGGATTTCCAACTAGCTCCCACTCTCGAAGAATTCGAGCAAATCCTAGGTTTGTCATTGGAAGGTAAAAGGCCATACTTTTATAAAGGACACTATGCATCCATCCAAACTGTGGCGAACATTTTGAAAGTGCACGCAAGAGACCTTCAAGATGTGCTGCGCAGAATAGGAACGGAACCAAAGGGTTTTCAAGGGAATACCTTGAAGGACGATGCGTCACTTAGCAAAAAGTGAAGATTGGGAGTCTTTCATGGACGTGCTAGCCCTCACCATCTACGGCACAGTCTTGTTCCCTAATATTGAGGATTACGTGGATTATGCAAAGCAATCGATGTGTTCCTTGCCCGCAAATCCCACACACGACAACCACTGTCCCGGCCGTTCTCGCGAGATGTTTACTCTACCACGAGCTTTTGTCACGAAAGGAATGGTAAAAGAGTCCTCTGTTGCTTGCCGGTATTGTATGTTTGGCTCACGACTCATGTTTTCAATAGATCATACAAAGCGGAGTGCCCTATCGTGACTTTAACTGTACCAATTGAAGGTTAAGAACGTAGCGAATGGGTGGACCACAGCGAGATTGGAAGAAAAGCAAATAAGATGGTATCCTCGATGGAAAGATGTAGAAGCTATCATATACCAAAGTGCGGAAGGTTTCCAAACGTACCCCTCATGGGTACACGAGGATGTATTAATTACAATCCGGCCTTGGCACAAATGACAACTCGGTTATCCTATGATGGGGCCACTGCGAAGCCCAAATAACCTCTTTTGTTCTTTACTATATAGATACGGAAGACACGATTCGCTTCGGGAGGTCCGAAGTGCTTGGGACAAGGTCATCCGAAAAGGAAAAGAAGCGGGAGTCGAAGTTGTGCGGCCAAGGAAGATTATCGCCAATGGGTTAAGGACGAGTTCAAGAAATCAAATTGCCATTCGGGATCCGTGCAGCCCACTATGGTTGGTGAACCTTGGCCTCGGTTGTGATCGAGAATGAAGAAATGAAAGAAATGAGACCAAGGTTTGTGAAAATGGAAGAGGAAAAGAAAAATGGAAGCCGAGTTGAGAGAGATTCGCCAGGCATGTGCGGCCTTGAAGCGAGAAAATGCTGAAAAGGACCACACTATTGAAGAGGCTAATAAAAAGATGAAGGTTGAACGTGATTACATGCTAAAAACCAAACAGTGTCTGGGGGCAGCAAACAAGGAATTAGGGCTCCGCAGACAAGAGAGGGACAGGGCCATGGTGAAAATCAACGGTGAGGAGCACTCAAGAGTGCCAAAACAACCCGAATAATGCAATGCGCCTAGTAGAAGAAATGAAGCGACGAGATGGAAGTGGCATCTAAGCGATATGAAGATATGATAAAAGATAAGAAGCTACACATGAAAGAGACGGTTGCAAAATATGAGGTAGCATTACAACAAGGACGAGGAAAATATGAAAAAACTGATGGATCAGGTGGAACAACAAAAAGGGGACATCGATGGATGGAAGGAGGAAGTTCATTTTTGGATGAGTCACTTTTCAAAATTGGCATGTTTGGCTAATGCGGCGATTGCGGATACTCCATATCATTTGAAGAAAGCTGATCAGATGGTTAACCCTTTTGAAACACCGGTAGAAATCAGTGGTTTCATATAGTATTGTAAGGATCTTGTAGGGCAGATGAAACGAATGGCTAAGGCCTATTCAGATAAAGAATAGTTTCTTTCACCTAGGTCATGATGTATTCATCTAAGAAGCAATGTATTGTTATATCTCTTCAGTTAAATGAATGAAGTGCGCTTGTGTCGGCACTCTTTTTTTTCTATCCCATATTTCACTGGAGACTTAATACTTTTGAACGAGACGTTCTGGGTAATAGTCACAACAAACAATATCAAAGATACTCATTTCAAATTTATTTGGCGCAAATTCACTAACGGTCCTCTAACAAATAATGAACATAATCTTGATCTTCTAAATTTTTCGGTAAAAACTTTGAATCATTGCTCGTCCTCGGAAAACGCAGATTGCACAAACCTAGGGCCTACGAACTAGATCGCAAACTAGGCTACAAGAGATGTCGAACTCGAGAAAGAAACTTAAGTCAAGAGATGGATGAAATGAGAGAAAGGATCAATACAATGGCGGAAGGGCAATCAAGGGTCGAGGATTTCTCGAGACAGTTACCGAGACCCTTAGAGCAACAAATGGAACATCGTCGGCACTAGGGTAAACGCAAATGCAAGCAACAATGTAAATGAAGAAAATGATTCCATGAACGAAAATCAGGAAGAGGAGAAGAATAATGTAGAAGTAACTCGTGAACAGCCGGTGAAGATATTCCTGAACAGCAACTCGAAAAAAGAAAAATTAAGAGATGAGTTGATTGGAAAGATGCAAGAGCAGATTAAAGCCATGCAAGGCCCTAATCCATATGGCTCGGTGGGAATCGATGAGTGTTCCACGAGGTTGAAGTTAATATTCCCAAGGACTTCAAAGTACCGGACTTTTCAAAGTATGATGGGAGCACCAATCCAAAATTCCATCTCGAAGACTTACCTCACCAAAATGGCCATTTGGTCACGGGATCAAAAGTTCTTGATCAATTTCTTCCATGAAAACTGGTTGGGTCGGCTTTAGAATGGTACATGCAACTTGACCCTTCAAAGGTTTCTTCTTTGGGATGATTTGACGAGTCTATTCTTGGAGCAATATCGATTCAATATCGATACCGCACCTACCCGAGAACAGTTAGGGTCAATGCAGAAAAGGAATGACGAAGCTTTCAAGCAATACGCTCAAAGATGGAGAATGTTAGCGGCCCAAGTCCAACCACCATTGACTCCATCCATCGAAATGAGCTCGTACTTTATGGGAACCCTAGGAGCACCTTTTATTGGGCCGATGGCGAGTGCCGCCTACTGAGAGATTTTTCGATCTAATTTCGGTGGAGAAAGGATCGAGAACCTTGCAAAAGCAGGGAAGTTACCTACGGAAATATAGAGAACAATTTTCCTAAGAAGGTGGCACCAACAAGGAAGAAAGAGCCGAAGTCGGTTATGTGCGTCGGCCAAAGAAACCCGAGTTTTCCTCGTAATCCACAACCATACCCTTCTTATCAAGCCCCTTCACCCGCTTTTTACCGCTTACCAGACTTCATACCAAGTTAACAATGTTCCCTCACCACGTCCCGTCTATACCAATCGTCCTCCCGCACCTCGAAATCCAGGAAACCAAGGGTATGCTCGACCCCCGTCGAATCTACCCCATTTTCCAAAGTTGCCAATCTCCAATACTGATTTGTTTCAACAGTTGTTTGATGCACATTTTGTTGCATGCGTTCCTTCTCACCCTATGGTGCCCCCATTCCCAGCCTGGTACAATCCCAATGTAACTTGCAGGTTCCACATGGATAATCCAGGACATTCAATTGAAGATTGCGAGGTATTTAAGAACATAGTGAGGAGGTTGATTTCCTGCGGAAAGCTGGACTTCGAAGAGGAGAAGGGACCTAGCATCACTAGCAACCCAATTCCAAATCATGGGAAAGGGATTGTAAACGCGTTAGAAAAGGAGAGTGAGGGACTTCAAAATGTAGAGGATGTCAAAACTCCTATGAAGTTAATATTCCAAGGCCTTGTCCGAAAAGACTCTTGTTCCTCCGTAGCCTTGGGTGATATTAATATTGAAGCTCACTTTGTGAATACCACATAGAAAAGGGACACGATATTGAAAGTTGTCGGAGTTCAAGGCTCAGTGCAAAGGTTCATGGCTTTGGGGGTAATAGATGTTACCCAAGCAAGAGGGTTCGCAAAAGAGGTAGATGTTGTGGAACGTCTAGTCCTCAAACTCCCGCGTACTAGTCAAGTTCCAGATTCCCAGAAAGTTGTCATAGCAATTGTGAACACCCAATTTTGACCGGACTACAATAAAAAATAAAAAATAAAAAATAAAAATAAAAAAAATAAAATAAAATAAAAAGTCTCCACTTTCTATTGTTCCTCACTCACATTTCACTAATTTTCCTCACCTGCACACACTCATTTTTTTCTTCACTCACGTACACACTCACCCACTCCATCATCACTCTCCACTCACTTTCCAAAGACACACCCACAACATGTTTTTTTTAAATTTTTCTCGCTCACTCACTTTCGTTATTTGCACCCACTTCACTCATTCACGAAACCCATTCACTACCTGCACACACTCATGTTCCCACTAACTCCATTTTCTTTCTTTTCTTTTTCTGCTTTGTTACCTACTCCCACACTGACTCTTTCACGTAACACACACCAGCAGCTACCTCAACTTCGCATGGCACACACCCACTTCTTTCTCACGAATAAGAAGCACACTACAGCATCAAGGCTAAGGGAGGATTCCTCTTCACTCACACTCATCTTCAACTTCTATATTTTTCACCTTCAACCTTCCATCTGAAGAGGATCTGAATCAAAAAAAATCCATCCCATCATCATCACCACCAACTTCATCCAAACAACCAACCCCCCTCCATCACAACACCATCCATGGCAGCAAGCTGCCCCTATCCATAGCAGCACCTTCCTCAAGCTCTCACCTTCCAAGCCGTGACCACCATGCAACGCATCCCTCCTCATCATAAACTTCCATCTTCCTCCTCATCCCTCCATCAACACCATGCAGCCCATAACAACCTCCACCATACCACCCTTTGCACCTCCACGTGAAACCTCCCAAAACACCCATGCAAGACCCATAACATGTGACCTCCATCCACCTTTGCCATCCTTCTCCATCCACCCTTGCCACACACCTCTCCACCCCTCCCAACCGAGTCCAACTCGGATTCCACGAGCTCCACCACCGCACCGCCGCTCCACAGGTTGCACCCACCGCACTGCCGTTCGTCACCTACCGTAACCTGAACCAGAACTCCCAGCCACATCACTTCACCATCGTTTACGTAGCACCGGGCACCGCTGCTCGTGTCGTCCCTCCCCGCTACCCGTAAACTGCACCACTGAACCGGGCAGCTCACAGCGTTCGACTGTGCAGGCAGCGCCGCCCCCAACTGTCCAACCGGATCAGCTCCGGCACACCCACACCACCACCGGCGCGCCGCTGCGCTGCCGCCCGTGCACCTGCCTTCCTCACCTATATCCATTTCAAAGAAAAGCAGAACCCATTTTGTTTCCTTCTTCGTAATTCTTTGCGTTGTCTTTTTTTTTTTTTTTTTGTGTTTTAAAATTCGATAGGCTTTAGTTTTTTTTTTTTTATTGGGTTTGGGCTTAAAGAGATGTTATTTAGGTTTGTTCTATATCCGGGTTGGGCCAAGTTTTGTTAATAGATTTTTATTTATTTATTTTTTTTGGTGGGTAGAGAATTAATTTTACATATTAGCTAAGAGTAATTGAAGTAATAAAAATAATCAAATAAAATGTGGAAGTGGACTTAAGCTATGAAATAATAAGCATACAAATAAAAGTCAGGATAAAAAATAATAATATAAAAAAATAAAAATGTTGAAATACCCAAAAAAATGGAATAAAGATAAAAATAAATTTTTTTAAGCTTCTTGTTTGTATCATTTAAAATTGATCGTTGTTTGATGGTGTTTACTTTATAGTGAGTCTTATGTGGTGTAATTTGAAAAATGAAAATAAGAAGTAAGAAAAGGATATAAAAAATAAAAAAAATAAAATAAAAAAATAGAAAAAAAGTAAAATAAAATAATTTTGTTTGAAGTGGTTTGATTTGAGATGTTCATATTTAATTTTGCCTTTATTATTATGTATTTAGATCATGAAAAATTTATGTTTGTTTATTTGTTTTTGTGCATTTCTTGAAAAATAAAATAAAAAAATAAAAAAATATAAAATCTTTTAATCCATGCAATGATCAATGATGGTGATTGAATAGCAGATGCTATCTTCAATGTCATTTGGATCATAAGGGTTTATTGAGTAGCCTAGTGCTAACTTGAACCCTGTGCAAGGCTGAATGTGTTTTCAAGTAAAATTCCTTTTCATTTTTTAAAATTAAAATCAATCAACCCACAAGCATTTTCTAAAGAACTATGTAACTTTGAGTTCCCCATTGCACCAGGGGATACGTAGGAGCAGAATTTCATTTCTGTCAAGCCAAAATTAAATTTTCATAATTGTGTGGTTTCCTTTTTTTAGTTACAATGTTTTGTAAAAAGAGTAAAATAAATATTCCCAAGGATTTTTAACAATTTGCACAATTAATCTTAGGGAATCGAGTCTTAGGACTCAAAAGTGCGTTAGAAGTCTTTGTGGGATTAAGTTTCCACCCTTCTCTAAGCATAACCGACTCGAATCCAATCGGTTCTAAAGACCATTTTCAAAGAAAGGTTTTCCAATTTTTCCAAGTTCAAATAAAATTGGTGGCGACTCCATTTTTCCATTTTCATATTTCTAAAATCAATTCGAGTTCTTTGTTTTCCCGCCGCGATCCGGTCGCGACGGATAAGCGACTCCACGGGGATATTTGGAGAGTCAAGCCTGTCGTTGTTAGTTGTGCAAATTGTTAATAATTTTCATTTATTTATTTTACCCTTTTTATCCTTGTTTTTGTTCTCTTTTTGTTTGTAAATGGATTTTATTTATTTTGTTCTATGTAAATATTTGATAGCGTTATTCCTGTGTTTGTTTTGACATGATATACTTGTATATGTTTTGTATTTAATTGTGAATAATTGTTGAAACCCTAGGATAAATGATTGCTGCCTGGCTATTGTATATATGTCTTTGCAGATTGGGGGTAGTTTTGGTCTTTTAAATTTTTGTATAGGTTGGTATGCTCCCTCACACATATCACTGTCACTTACCTCACACACTTTTTGGGCTCTATACCCGAGTCTGTGCGAAGCCGAGGAATAGGAGGAGTCTCGATTTTTGTTATTGAGGGGCTTTATGCTCACTTGACATTTGTTGAGACACCACTCAGATTGTTACTAATACCATGAACTAATCATATTGAGAGGGTTTATCCCTACTTGTGATTAATTCATGATTTGGGTCTTTGTCTTTCGAGATAAGGGCAATCTGGGAACCATGACTTTTTAGAAGTTTAGACCTGTCCCGAAAATCCGGCACTGATAGATTGAGCATAGTGAACTGTCGAATATTAGGTTCCACTGGCTAGGGCACAAAAGGGAGCGTACTTTCTTTTTTTTTTTTCTTCTCTCATATCATTCATTCTTGCAAAAAAAAAAATCAAAAAGAAAAGAATAAAAAAGGAAGTTATTCATTACTTGCATTTTCATAAACATGCTTAGCATTAAAAAAAAAAAACTAGCATTTTCATAACATTGCATAAAGAAAATCATGCATTCCTAGCATTCAAAAAAAATATCATGCATTTTCATGATACTCCAAGCATTCTTAAAAAAAAAAAAATCATGTATTTTCATGCCATCCTCAGCATTAAAAAAAAAAATAATAATAATAATAAATCAGGCATTTTCATAAATTTTTTTTTTCATGTATGGCATCTTTAGCATTCTAAAAAAAATAAAAAAATAAATCATGCATTTCATTCCATGCATTTGAAAAGAAAATGTTTTCATTTCATTCATCTCATCTTATGCATGTTACCGTGTTCGGCAACTATTGCACGACTAAGGAAAGAAGACACCGCCTCAAACAGTTTCAAGAACTTCCAGAGAATGCAGAAATGAAGGTGATGAACCTTCTCCATCCGCATTATGAAAAAAAAAAGAAGAAAAAAAAGACATTTGTGTACCGACAATGAGGTAGGTAGTGCCATTAAACTTTATCGGAAGCATGTGGAGACAACAACTGCGAAAATCTTGCAGTATGGATTTTATTGGCTTTCTTTATTCAAGGTTTGTTACACCTTTTGCAAAAGTTGCGGAAATTGGTCAATAAAGTTTTGCTTTAAGATTCTCATCCGCACCTACTCCTTAGAAAATTGAGATCTAGGAGGCGCGGTTCTTTTGTTGTCAAACACGTGTATCTTGTGGGGCCATAGATATTGAGAATCCTAGGAATGGTAATGCGCTTAAAGTTAATGACCAAAGACTCAGCCATTCTGGAAAATCAAGTTGTTAAGTTCTCTGTTTCTAGGTTAAACGGCGGATAACGGTACTCGTGACTCTCGAGTCGGTTTGTCTTTCGTTTCCCAAAATAAGCGAACCCTTCTTCTCCTTCAAAATGGATGTCATTCTTTCAAACCCGAGCAAATATTTTCCTTCTCTTCCTCAAAATGCTCGAGAAAAATCTACAAAGTTCGATGTGAAAGATTGAGACCTGTTAATGTATAAGGGCATCCCGAGAAGATATACGTTGGATAATCGAAGCAAAGGTTCGTTTAGCTGGTGAATCTTGATTCATTTGTCCCATACATGCCCGGTCTTGGAAGAAGTTCATATTCTAAAAGGAGAAGAGCAAAAAGGTTACAAGTCTGTCACAAATGTGGACGATGGAACTGTAACAAGCGATGTCGTACTTTGGGGATGGTTTACGTAAATAGAGAAGATAAAATATTCTTCATTAAGAATGGTCGAGTAAGGAGTCATTAGATAATATCTTATTGACTCTTGAGACGCATTCTTGTGGAGTTGTGCAGCGTGAACTGCTTAGTTTGTGGAATCTCTTCAAGGACGAACAAGAGCATTATAGTCTTGGGAATCTGACTCAAAAAGACCCTGTTTGCCAATTTATAAGAAAATTGGATGAGAAGCTTATCCTCGACTCATAGAAGGCGTGTAAGCCGTTCTAGGACGTGAAACGAGAGGAAGATGTGAGCCACAATCACAACGGCATGTATATATTATCTTTCAAAAAAAAAAAAAAAAGAAGAAAAATGAAAAGAAAAAAAAAAAAAGTAGGCGAAACTTCGGTTGTACTTGGTCTTTAATTAGATTAGGAGCCCCCCCGGTGGAGTGGCAGACCCGTCATTGACTCGGGTGGACCTTCGCACGCCGGTCGGTAAACAAGGTTCGTGTGCCATGCTCTGTAGAGAGCCGCGCAAGCATTCCCAGGTTTTTTTTACCAAAGGCTCTGCTTGTTGATGGACAGAAAGAAGCGTCCCGTATTTGCATTCTCGCGTGACAATGCCTCGAGCTGAATCCTGTGATTTAATGCCATGGGCTCTTCGGCCGACCTCTCACCGGCCGTGGTCGTTGGTGGTATTTGTCGATTTACGCACTTTAATTAGTGGCGTCGTAGCTCAATCCAAAATATCCCACAAGCGGGAGGGAGAAGAATGCCCAGATTGGCTGAGCCGTCTTGGTATTACTGCATTCATGACGTGCAGTATAATGATCTGCCATGAAACATGTACATAAAGGTATGTAATCATTTGTTTTTTATTATTTTATCTTTGTATGATTTTGTTGAATTTTGATTTTGGACAGACGATCCTTTGGATGGGATCCTTCGGGGGTTTCTAGACTTCTTTACCCTGATGGTTTTCTTGAAGTCACACAAAAAAAAATTTTTCTTAATTTCAAACTTTTCTGACAACAGCCAACCTACCCATATAGGTGCTATCATTACTTTTTCTATTCTCTTCCCTATTTAAACACTACATTTCCTTCACTTTCCTTCAACTTAAAATCATTCAAAGGGAGTGTGAGTGTAAAATGGAGGGAACTTCTTCTTCTGTTCGTAGATTTGTCAGTATCTGTGTATTTTGTGGGACAAGTTATGGAAATGGTTTAGAGTTTGTAAACGCAGCAAGCACTGTTGGTAGAACACTTTCTGCGAGGAACATTCGTGTAGTATATGGGGAGGTTGCATTGGGTTAATGGGGGCTGTATCACTTTCTCGCATTTGTAAGAGGTGGTCAAGTTTTAGGTGTCATTCTGAACCTTTAACTCGAACGAACATCGTTGGAAAAGACAGTTGAATTGGAAATTAAGGTATCCTCTATGCATGAACGAATGAAGGCGATGCTTGACAACTCTGATGCATTCATTGTCTTACCTGGTGGTTTTGGTACTTTGGAAGAACTCTTTCAAGTTGTCTCTTGGGCCCAATTGAACATCCACCATAAACCCATAGGTTTGTTGAATGTTAATAATTTCTTTGATAATTTGTTATCTTTTGTTGACCATGCTTTTGGAACAGAAATTTGTCACACCTTGACAAGACAACTCCTTATCTCTGCTTCTACTGTTGATGAATTGATTGATAAATTAGAAGCATTTGTTTATGAACTGATCCAAGAATACTCGAGATAGATTGGTCCGAAAGAAGCGGTGAAGGAAGTGGTGAGGAAAGCAAAATGAAAAGAAAGCCAAACCAAGACACTCCAACTATTTAAATAATTACCTAGGCTTTGGTTTTATTTATTGTACTTTGTTTTTGTTTAAATTTGTGTGAGGTTTTTCTTTTCAAGTAATTGCAAAGAACAGTAATATATTCTATTCTTTACTCATCTATATTTTAACATTGAGGACAATGTTATGATCAGTTGGGGGAAGGATCGTTGTGTGCCTAAATATAAAATAAAAAACAAAAAAAAAAAAAAACAAAAAAACCAAAAAAATTCAAAAAGTGTGTTTGTTAATATGTTTGTTGTGTTTGTCATCAATTAACAACAAAAGTAAAATAGGGATGGCGAGTAAGGAGTAATTTTTCTCTTGAGACGCATCTTAATTGGTGGCGAGTAAGGAGTGTTTTTAGGTAGTAATTAATTAGTATTAAATTGTGGAAGTACTTAGGTTTTATTATCGATTTCTTTTAAGGGTCGATCTGTGTACTTGTGTGTTTTTTTTTGCTTGGCGTTGATTCACTTCTTATCGTGGTCGGATCTGTGTTGATATTGTGTGTTTCTTTTTGCTTAGCGTTGATTCACTTCTTATCGGGTTGTTTTGCTTTTTTCTATATCATATTGAGGATAATGTTATGATCTGGTTGGGGGGAAGGATGGTTATGCAAAAAACAAAAAAAACAAAAAAAAAAAAAAAAAAAACAAAAAAACAAAAAAAAAACAAAAAAGATGTGTGTTTGTCGGTAATTTTCTAAACCAGTTAAGGATGGCGAGTAGGGAGTAAATTTTACTCTTGAGACGCATTTTAGTTGGGGTAGATAACTAGTTTGTGTGGAAGTAGCAATTGAAATTCGGGAAAATTTACATGATTGAGTTAATTGTCTTCTTTCTTAAAAATCATATGTTTGGTTATGGATGTTGAATTGGTGGGTGAGAATGATAGAACTATATCTTGTGAGATCTTGAGCCTAATGGATGGATTCAACATTTATGCCATTCTCTTCTTTCTTGTGTGATTTTCACTCATGATAATGATCACTCTAGAACTTGCTTTGATTCTTTTTGAGGCTACGTTTCACTTGCATGCATGAACATGATTGAGGCCCTCTTTCTTAGCTTGACTTAACCAAATAGCCAACCTTGTTTTCAATATGATATCAAGCACTCTTTTGACTTCTTGAAAATTTTCTGATTCTTGCCAACCTTGTATATTTTCCTTTGCTTAACCCCTTTGAGCTTATTTGACCATTCTTTGTTTCTAACTCATTACGTGCCTTAAATGAAAAACCATGTTCTCACCCAACCTTAGGGAATAAGAGAGCATTGACGTTGTTATTTGATGAGTTCTTGAACAAGTGTGGGGGTGCATGTGCAGATTGGTTATATAAAAAAAGAAAAAAAAGAAAAAGAAAAGAAAAAAGAAAATATGTTTCTAAAAAAAAAGAGAGAGAGAGAGAGCTGATTATTGCTACAATCAAAAGAATGCACCATGTGATATATTCATACCTAGAATGGGGGTGGATGATTGGAAATAACAGGAATAGAAGGAGAATGTTCAAGCCTAAAGGAATTCAATCTACCAATTGATCTTTAACAAAACATTAGTTAGATATTGGTCATTGTCCTGTATGAGAAAAAACTAAGAAAATCTCGGGAAAGTTAGACTGAATGTTCTCAAACATCTTCTCCACTCTAACTGTATCATAATGCTATTCTATTCTCTTTGGTATTTAACTTGACATATCCATATTACTTCCACCTTTACCTTGACCTCACTACAACCTTGAATAAAGTCCTCATGATTTGTGTGTGCATGTGTTTTGAGTAGTGGAGAAGTAGAAGATAAGCAAGCTTATGGTAGTGCAATTTTCATGGGTCGAATTGAGTGAAATACCTACCTTTTAAACACTTGAGAGATTGAGAGTAAATTCTGTGAGGATCTATCATTCTTTACTCATGTTTTTTTTCAATTGAAGTATCCTTGCTTGTTGATTTGAGATGTGAAGATGTGTTACCTCATGAATGTTTTAATTACTTGAATTTTTAATTGCTCTTCGTTCTTGAATGTCATTTGAAATTGAGTCTTTTAGAGTTTTTACCTTTTGAGTTTGTTTTGTTTTTCTTTGTTCCCTAGTTTTGGTTTTTTCTGTTTTGCCGAGGACGTGCAAAAGAGTAAGTGTGGGGTGTTTGATAATTAATGATGTCCAGTTGTCGAATCTTGACTCGAGCAAAAAAAAAAAAAAAAAAGAAAGAAAAAGAAAAAGAAAAAGAAAATATGTTTCTAAAAAAATGCATCTTCATAGCATCCCTAGCATTTCAAAAAAAAAATCATGCATCTTCATAGCATCCCTAGCAAAAAAAAAAAAAAAAAAAAGGAAAAAACTTGCATTTTCATGGCATTGCATTTCAAAAAAATCATCATGCATTTTCACGGCAACCTTGACATAAAATAAAAAAAAATCATGCATCTTCATAGCATCCCTAGCATTCAAAAAGAAAAAAAAGCATCTTGCATTTTCATGACATTGCATTTTTCTTTTAAAAAAAAAAAAGACGAGAAGGAAAAAAGAAAAAAAATGTGTTTTCAAAGTTCATTCATTTTGTGCATCTCATGCATTTCATCCTATTGTTTGTTAAATGCTATTTTGTTTTATCATCTTGCATTTTCATGACATAAAAAAAAAATGAAAAAGTGTTTTCAAAGTTCATTCATTTTGTGCATCTCATGCATTTCATCCTATTCTTTGTTAAATGATATTTTGTTTTAATAAATCATCTTGCATTTTCATGACATAACATAAAAAAAAAATAGTTTTCAAAGTTCATTCATTTTGTGCATCTCATGCATTTCATCCCGTTCTTTGTTATTTTGTTTTAATAAATCAATTTGGTTTGAACCAGAGAGCCTAGGAAGGAAGAGACCAATCAAATCCATATTCACAAGCCTAGATCTCGGATCGAATGGCTGCTAATAACCCTGAAGATGAAAGAAGAAATCTGAGTATGCAAGTAGATGAGATGAAAGAGATGATTATTGAAATGGCAAAATCTCAGAGGAGAATGGAGGAAATCTTGTTGGCCATGAGGGAGACTATCAACTTGATTGGGGCCACTGGAAGTGCAGGAATGACTGGGGCGCATCCGCATCTGCCAACTATCACTTCCATAAGGACAAACCCTGGGATCACCACTGAGATTCCTGTTGTGGGAAAGACCTCGAACACTGCACCGCTAGTGCTTCCTATCGGAGAAGGGTATCGTTTTTCAGAGGATACTCGAAATGAGGTCCACGGTAATGTCGGATTCATGGGGGAGCAACCACCATATAACCCTAACCTTCACTTTCCATACCAAACACCTACTCCTACATTTCCTTATTACCCCTCCCACCAATTTGTTCCAACCACAAATAGCACCCCAACTCCACAATTCCAAACCAACAATGGTCCCATACCATCACCATATGTACCAACTCGCCCATCTCATATCCGATATCCACCTGTACCTCCACAAAATCACCCAAACCTCCAACGGTCTCAACCAAACTGCCGAAATCGAGGTCGCTTCCATCCTCAAAACCTACCTCCTTTCCCAAGATTACCCATGTCAAACGCAAACTTATTCCAAAGGTTATTCGATGCTCACCTCATGTCGGGAAATCCTGTACGTCCTTTAGAGCCACCATTCCCAACATGGTATAATCCGAGTTTAACTTGCAAATACCACAGGGACATCCCAGGGCACTCAATTGAAGATTGTGAATCTTTCAAGATCGCAATAAGGAAGCTAATAGCTTATGGAAAGTTTGACATTCAAGAAACTGACTAGGCCTAGTGTTGTCAGCAACCTAATTCTTGATGAGGTAAATGCATGGGAGATGGAAGGATCACCCATAGGAAAGGTCAGAAGCTTGCATGCACCAATGGCTGAAGTAGTCGAAGAAATTTGAAGAAAGCAGGTTGTAGTATCACTACACCAGCTGCAACTATGAAAGAAGAGGAGAAGCAGAATGAAGAATCAAGTTGTGTCGATGGTTGTTGGGATTTTAAGATGCGAAGCCAAGAATTACTCGCTTCAAGGGTAATACAAGCTGGGCAAGATGTAGATTCCTCTGAAGAGGTCAATGTGGAGTTGGAGGAAATGGTGAGGAGCATAACTCTGGGAAAGGAAAATGATGCAGCACATTCCTCATCAGAGGGAAATACTCCCCGCACCAGTCAAGATAATTGTCTCTGAAGAAGTCACTCATCCTCTAGCAATTTAAAACCTCTGAACAATGGGAGATCTGAGGATTTGATGGAAGTGGTTGCCAAAAAAATCAGTGATGATGAACTTATGTTAACTTTCTTGGAGCATTGATGTAATAAATTCGCATGAATATCTTGTTTCCTTTCATTTTCAGTGTCTTTCTTAATATTTACTTCTCTTTCACTTCTTCAAAGTGTCTTCCTCGTATTTGGGGGCCCATCGGACTCCAATTCTTGGTAATTCCCAGTTTGGTAGATGTCAACAAAGTTCACGTGTGTAAGTATCCTTTGCCTAAAAAAAAAAAAAAGATAAAAAAATAAAAAAATAAAACGGAGCAAAGAAGTAATCACTTGGTGTGTATCATCCTTTTCATCTCTAAATTAAAATTTTTGAAAATGAGCAATCGAGATTTGAAATGAAGATTGGCCGTGTTTCTCTATCCTTCATCAGAATTCATTATCTTTCGTTGTCCTTTTGAGCTTGAAAATTTCTTCAATAAACCCTGGACAAGGATCACCCCCTACACTAGAGGATGACACAAAGTAAAGGTTGATTGTCAAGGTGACTATTTTGAAGCGTAAAAAAAAAAAACAAAAAAAAAACAAAAGGGAGATATCAAAAAAAATGAGATGAAATAAGTTATGACAAGGGTGAATGAAAGAAAGTGAAAAGAAAAAGGAAGAAATGAGGAGCGGTAAGAGAAAAGTGTACTTGAAAGTACAAAGGCAATTGACAAAGTTTAACGTTGAACAAGGATCCTTGGTCCCGTTCAAACCCTTAAACACTTGTTTGAGCCTTATATCTTTCCTTCCATAACCCCTAGCCTTGGCCACGTTACAAGCCTCAAAAAGTCCATTCTGATCATTGAAGGATTGTTGGCATTTTCACTAACTTTAATTTTGAGACAAATGTTATGCTCATCTAAGAACCTAATTCATTGCTCTAAAAAAATAAAAAAAATAATAAATAAAAATAAAAAAAGAGAGAAAAAAGAAAAAAGAAAAAGAGACTTACACTTGGGCAAGTTGCTACCCAATCGAAATTTGGTCCCATATTGGGGCATGTTTCTTCTTAGTTTATTTTGAACTACATCGGGACAAATCTTTTGGGTCACTAGGGCGAGTTTCTGCCCTATTCAGTCCTAGACTGGGACAAATTTCTCTTGGTTCAATTTGCCCCCGATTTGGTGTAACCGTGACTTACACCTTTGGGGCAAAATTTTGTTCACAAATGACATACTCTGAGCCAAATTCCTTTGATACCCTACATGAGGGTAGATTTTTGTATATACCTGATGAAAAAATGGTCATTGGTGTCCAATTGTCGAGTCAAGATCAATCATTCCATACTGGGGTAAAAAAAAAAAAGTAAAAAAAAAAATTTTTTTTTTTTGCTATTCTATTTCTTGTGTCTTTACCCTTTGTAAATAATACCATTTTTCCGTAGTCAAGCTTCCAAGAACAATCTGGAAGTTGTTCGTTTCTTTTCTGTTGTACTTTTTGAGTTCATGAGTGTCAGTTACGTAATGCTTCAGGTAAAGTGAACATGAGTACAACACTATGATTTGACCATCTAATGGTAATCTCCTGATGAGCAATTCAGATTGAAGAGATCTTGGAGAGTCCCATTTGATGGAAAAGGAGGCACTCGAGCAAAAAAGCAAAAAAAGAAAAGAAGAAGGAGAAAAAGCTCGTTAGGTTGAAAACCCGAAAGGGCGGCCTAAGCAAAAGTTAGGGCAAATAAACGAGTAAAATCTCAGAGAAAGTTGGCCTGAAATGCCTTGAAGGGTGCACCAAACTGGGGCAATTTTGAATTGCGTTTGATCGGCTACACAGGGGCAATTTTGTTTGTATTGAGTTGACCATCTTGGGGCAAAATTTTTGAAGGATTAAGGAGAAGCTGTGTTGAAGGAAGTAGCAAAGAGACGGGGTGAATTATCAAGCGATCGCGAGGAATCAACTGGATGAGAGATAAAGTGAAATACTGGGATAAAATTTTCTCTCAAGGAATCAGTCAAGCCATGGCTCATCTCATTTCTCAAAAGGAGAGCTGAGAGCGAAAAAGAAAGAAAAAAAGAAAGAAAGGAGAAGAAGAAGGAAAGAACCAAAGCATGTGAACAAGGTTTGATTGGTCAAAGCTTTCCAAAGTCGTCCTTGGTTCAAATGTTTTTCAAATAAAATTTAGAAAATAAAAAAAAAAAAAAAAAAGAAAGAGAAAAAAAAAGAAAAAGGAAAGAGAAAGAAAAAAGGGGAGAGAAAGAAAAAAAGAGAGAGAGAGAGAGAAGCAAAGGAAAAACAAAAAAAAAGGAAAATGAGAAAAATGAGAAAAAAGAAGAAAAAAATCTTTTTGGATCAAGATGCTTATTCCATTGCCTTTTAAATTTAGACATGATTGCCCATTGCCATTTAAATTTCGGACATGATTGCCCATTGTCATTTAAATTTCGGTCATGATTGCCCATTGCCATTTAAATTTCGGTATAGCATGATTGCCCATTGTCATTTAAATTTCGGAGCATGATTGCCATTGCAATTTAAATTTCGGGTCATAGATTGCCCATTGTCATTTAAATTTCGGGACATGATTGCCCATTGTCTTTTAAATTCGGGGACTCGATTGCCCATTGCCTTTTAAATTTGGTCATGATTGCCCATTGTCATTTAAATTTCGGGCCGCAGTTGCCCATTGTCTTTTAAATTCAGGGACTCAGTTGCCCATTGCCTTTTAAATTTCGGGACGCAGTTGCCCATTGCAATTTAAGTTTCGGGTCATGATTGCCATTGCCATTTAAATTTCGGGTCACATGATTGCCATTGTCATTTAAATTTCGGGCATGATTGCCATTGCAATTTAAATTTCGGGCATGATTACCCATTGCAATTTAAGTTTCGGACATGATTGCCATTGCAATTTAAATTTCGGTCGCGATTGCCCATTGCCATTTAAATTTCGGGCGATTGCCCATTGCCATTTAAATTTCGGCCGCATGATTGCCATTGCCATTTAAGTTTGAGACGTCATGATTGCCCATTGCAATTTAAGTTTCGGGCCGCAGTTGCCCATTGCCATTTAAATTTCGGGCCGCAGTTGCCCATTGCCATTTAAATTTCGACGCGATTGCCCATTGCCATTTAAATTTTCGGAGCATGATTGCCATTGCCATTTAAATTTGAGACCCACTGATTGCCCATTGTCATTTTACTTTACATTGAGCGCATCGGCTCCATGCATTTTAAATTCTTTTGAGCGCATCGGCTCCATGCATATTAAATTCTTTGAGCGCCTCGGCTCCATGCATTTTAAATTCTATTGAGCGCATCACTCTATGAATTTTAATTCTTGAGCGTTTTGACGCTTTGCATGTTATTTCTCGCATTTGTTTTACATCTTGTACTTTTCCTAGGACAAAATTGGAGTTCATTTCTTTACTCGCTTCTTACGACGATAATAAGAAGACCACAATTTTCTTATTATCTAATAAGAAACAAGTAAAGAGGGCAATGTGAACACCTAATTTTGACCAGGACTACAATAAAAAATAAAAAAATAAAAAATAAAAAAAAAAAAAAAAAAAAAAAAAAAAGTCTCCACTTTCTATTGTTCCTCACTCACATTTCACTAATTTTCCTCACTGCACACACTCATTTTTTCTTCACTCACGTACACACTCACCCACTCCATCATCACTCTCCACTCACTTTCCAAAGACACACCCACAACATGTTTTTTTAAATTTTTTCCTGCTCACTCACTTTCTTGTTGCACCCACTTCACTCATTCACGAAACCCATTCACTACCGCACACACTCATGTTCCCACTAACTCCATTTTCTTTCTTTTCTTTTTCTCGCTTTGTTACCTACTCCCACACTGACTCTTTCACGTAACACACACCAGCAGCTACCTCAACTTCGCATGGCACACACCCACTTCTTTCTCACGAATAAGAAGCACACTACAGCATCAAGGCTAAGGGAGGATTCCTCTTCACTCACACTCATCTTCAACTTCTATATTTTTCACCTTCAACCTTCCATCTGAAGAGGATCCGAATCAAAAAAATCCATCCCATCATCATCACCACCAACTTCATCCAAACAACCAACCCCCTCCATCACAACACCATCCATGGCGACAAGCGCCCTATCCATAGCAAAGACACCTTCCTCAAGCTCTCACCTTCCAAGCCATGACCACCATGCAAAGCATCCCCTCCTCATCATAAACTTCCATCTTCCTCCTCATCCCTCCATCAACACCATGCACCATAACAACCTCCACCATACCACCCTTTGCACCTCCACGTGAAACCTCCCAAAACACCCATGCAAGACCCATAATGTGACCCTCCATCCACCTTTGCCATCCTTCTCCATCCACCCTTGCCACACACCTCTCCACCCCTCCCAACCGAGTCCAACTCGGATTCCACGAGCTCCACCACCGCACCGCCGCTCCACAGGTTGCACCCACCGCACTGCCGTTCGTCACCTACCGTAACCTGAACCAGAACTCCCAGCCACATCACTTCACCATCGTTTACGTAGCACCGGGCACCGCTGCTCGTGTCGTCCCTCCCCGCTACCCGTGGCGCACCACCGAACCGGCGACTCACGGCGTTCGGCCCGTGTGCGCGCCGCCCCAACCGTCCAACCGGATCGCTCCGCACACCCACACCACCACGGCTGCCGTGCCGCTGGCCGCTGCCGCCCGTGCACCTGCCTTCCTCACCTATATCCATTTCAAAGAAAAGCAGAACCCATTTTGTTTCCTTCTTCGTAAGTTGCTGCGTTGTCTTTTTTTTTTTGTGTTTTAAAATTCTGATAGGCTTTAGTTTTTTTTTTTATTGGGTTTGGGCTTAAAGAGATGTTATTTAGGTTTGTTCTATATCCGGGTTGGGCCAAGTTTTGTTAATAGATTTTTATTTATTTATTTTTTTTTGGTGGGTAGAGAATTAATTTTACATATTAGCTAAGAGTAATTGAAGTAATAAAAATAATCAAATAAAATGTGGAAGTGGACTTAAGCTATGAAATAATAAGCATACAAATAAAAGTCAGGATAAAAAATAATAATATAAAAAAATAAAAATGTTGAAATACCCAAAAAAATGGAATAAAGATAAAAATAAATTTTTTTTAAGCTTCTTGTTTGTATCATTTAAAATTGACTGTTGTTTGATGGTGTTTACTTTATAGTGAGTCTTATGTGGTGTAATTTGAAAAATGAAAATAAGAAGTAAGAAAAGGATATAAAAAATAAAAAAAATAAAATAAAAAAAATAGAAAAAAAAGTAAAATAAAATAATTTTGTTTGAAGTGGTTTGATTTGAGATGTTCATATTTAATTTTGCCTTTATTATTATGTATTTAGATCATGAAAAATTTATGTTTGTTTATTTGTTTTTGTGCATTTCTTGAAAAATAAAATAAAAAAATATAAAATATAAAATCTTTTAATCCATGCAATGATCAATGATGGTGATTGAATAGCAGATGCTATCTTCAATGTCATTTGGATCATAAGGGTTTATTGAGTAGCCTAGTGCTAACTTGAACCCTGTACAAGGCTGAATGTGTTTTCAAGTAAAATTCCTTTTCATTTTTTAAAATTAAAATCAATCAACCCACAAGCATTTTCTAAAGAACTACGTAACTTTGAGTTCCCCATTGCACCAGGGGATACGTAGGAGCAGAATTTCATTTGTCAAGCCAAAATTAAATTTTCATAATTGTGTGGTTTCCTTTTTTTAGTTACAATGTTTTGTAAAAAGAGTAAAATAAATATTCCCAAGGATTTTTAACAATTTGCACAATTAATCTTAGGGTACCGTCTTAGGACGGGTGCGTTAGGGGTGCTATGGGATTAAGTTTCCACCCTTCTCTAAGCATAACCGACTCCCGAATCCAATCTGGTTCTAAAGACCATTTTCAAAGAAAGGTTTTCCAATTTTTCCAAGTTCAAATAAAATTGGTGGCGACTCCATTTTTCCATTTCCATATTTCTAAAATCAATTCGAGTTGCTGTTTTCCCGCCGCGATCCCGGTCGCGACAGCAATAAAGAAGCCTACACCTTTTCCCTATAGTGATACACATGCTGTACCTTGGAAGTATGATGTCAAGGTAAAGACGCAAAATAATATAGGACAAACTGCTTCAACCTCTATTGCCCAGACCACAGAGCCCGCACAAGCAGTGTCGAGCGTCGTGGGCATAGGAGGGATCACAAGAAGTGGCAGGTGTTATGGGCAAGAAGATAAGACCGGGAAAGGAAAAGCAGGCTTTGTAGAAACAAAAGAAGATGATGAAGAAGAATTCCTAAAAATCATGAAGCAAAGTGAGTATGATGTGGTAGAACAACTCAAAAAAACTCCAGCTCGGATCTCTCTATTGTCACTCATCTTGAGTTAGAACCTCATCGCAAAGCACTTTGCAGAGAGAGTGTTAAATGAAGCTTATGTGAAGCCGGATGTTACCCCGAAAGCTTAGTGAACATGGTAGACCCAAGTAAGGCACACCAATGTGATCCCCTTCTCGGAGGAAGAAGTGGTACGTTCGATAGGGAATAACCCACGTGCTTTGCATATCACTTTGAAATGTCGGGGTATGTAGTCGCAAAAGTTCGATTGATGGGGTTCGGCCTTGAACGTCCTCCCAAAGACAACCTTGTCCCGGTGGCTATGAGTGTAGAAGACCTTAAGCCTCAAGAAATGACAAGTGCGAGCCTTCGATGGAAGGAAAAGAGGAATTTTGGGAGAGGTGACCCTTCCACTTGAGATAGGCCCGAAGTTGCTTCCAAGTGCTTTTTCAAGTAATGGATATTGAGCCTACATATACTATGCTTTTGGGAAGGCCATGGATTCACGCTGCTGGTGTCGTTCCCTCAACCTTGCACCAATGCCTGAAATACATTGAAAATGGATGTCTGGTTACCATCCGGGGAGAGGAAGAAATCTTTGATGAAGCCTACTTAGTGCCTTATGTTGAAAACACAGAGCTGGAGGTGGAAAACTTCCTACACAGTTTCCAGTTGGTGGAATCAAAAGCAGAGAAGGATGAGCCAACTTCTAAAGATGTTCATCAAGTTGTGACTCGCATTATGACCAATAATGGTTACCAAGCCGAAAAAGGTTTAGGGATTCAGCTACAAGGAACCAAGTCTATGATCACCTTGCCAGAGAACAAAAACAGATATGGTCTGGGATACGAGGCACCGTTGGAAGACATGATGAAGCACAATTTGGTTCTCAATGAAGGGAAAAAGGTGAATGAAGTGAAAAAGATGATTCCTCATCTGAAGGAGACATTCCCCATCCCTGCCGAGGTTATCAATGGAACCTCCAATTATCAGGTCCGGCTAATCATTAACAATGTGGATGAAGACTCCGGAGAGGACCATGTTATCCGGCCTGCTGTCAATTTGGAACCTCTAAACAATTGGCGATCTGAGGCGTTAATGGATGTGATTGTCATAAAGTAATTGTTTGGTCATGATGTTATCTTAGATTTTTGTAATGTTGAATTTATGCTAACTCTTGTCGAAGCTTTAAAGTGATGAACTTGTGTGTTTTCCAGTATAATTCTCTGCTCATGTTATCCTTCATCAAAGTTTCAATGCAATGAACTTGTGTGTTTCTCAGTTGACTCACTGTTTTAATTCTTTTCTATCTTTGATTTACGTCTTTGCTTAGTCTTGTCCAATTACCATATTCTCTTTCTGTTTCCAATCGGGCACAAATAAATCTTCCAGGGATTTGGGTCTGGTAGAGGCATTGCCCCATGAAGGGATACCGAAAGCTCAAGGATGGATTCCTATTCAATGATAGATATAGATAAGCGTGACTCGGATGAAGACGAAACGCCACCGAGGAGTTTGCCAAATTGGTAGAAAGGTCGGAAAGAGACTTGACTGGATGAGGAAGAAGTAGAGGTGATCAATATGGGAACCAATGAAGACAAGAAGGAGTTGAGATTGGTGGATAACCCGGAACGTGAAAGCATGATCAAGTTATTCGGAGACTACATGGATGTATTTGCTTGGTCTTACCGAGATATGCAGGGCTGGATCCAAGCATAGCTTCCCACAAGATTCCGCTATACCCCAATGTTGAGGCGAAAAAGCGAGAAATTGAGGAGAATGCACCACTGAAATGTCCTTAAAGATCAAAGAGGAAGTCACCAAGCAATTGGAGGCAGGATTTTTAGAAGTTTCAAGGCACCGAGAATGGGTAGCAAATATCGTCCCTGTTCCGAAGAAAGATGGAAAAGTCAGGATGTGTGTGGACTATAGGGATTTGAATAAAGCTAGCCCTAAAGATAATTTCCCCTTACCTCACATTGATGTCCTTGTCGATAATGCAGCAAGAGGTCATAGATTCTCTTTCATGGATGGTTATTCTGGTTACAATCAAATTCTTATGGACACAAGTGATAAAGAGAAGACCACATTTGTCACATCATGGGGAACCTTTTGTTATACAGTCATGCCATTCGGATTGAAGAATGCTGGGGCCACCTATCAGCGTGCCATGGTTGCTTTGTTTCACGATATGATGCACAAAGAAATTGAGGTGTACGTGGATGACATAGTTGCTAAGTCCCAAGAAGGGGAAAGCCATGTGGTAGTGTTACGAAAGTTGTTTGAAAGACTCAGAAAATACAAGTTGAGGCTAAACCCGGCAAAATGTGTTTTTGGTGCGTCGACTGGAAAATTGCTTGGTTTTGTTGTTAGCAAGGAAGGAATCAAAGTGGACCCTGATAAAGTCAAAGCCATACAAGAGATGCCTGCTCCCAAAGCGAAAAGGAAGTAAGAGGTTTTCTCGAGAGATTGAATTACATCGCTAGGTTCATAGCCAACCCGACCAAAGACTTGTGAGCCAATCTTCAAGCTACCGAAGAAACAAACAACCGGGAGAATGGGATGAACAGTGTCGGGAAGCTTTTGAGAAGATAAAAACTTACTTACAAAGTCCTCCTATTTTGGGGCCACCTACACTGGTCGTCCTTTGATATTATACCTCACGGTATTGCAGACATCCATGGGAGCAATGCTAGGGCAGCATGATGAAACGAGAAAAAAGGAATAGGCCATCTACTATTTGAGCAAGAAGTTCAATGAGTACGAGTCTCGCTACATGGCAGTTGAGAAAACATGTTGTGCACTGGCATGGACATCTAGAAGGCTGAGGCAGTACATGTTGTACTATACTACTTGGCTTATCTCAAGGATGGACCCGATAAAGTACATATTCGAAAGCCCTCATGTTTCCACACGAGTCTCCAAATGGCAAGTGGTCCTTTCTGAGTTCGACATAAAGCATGTAACTCGAAAATCTATCAAAGGGAGCATAATTGCAGATCACTTAGCTGAGAATCCACTCAATTACAAGCAACCTGTGACGTCTGATTTTCCTGATGAGGATGTTTTAGCAGTTGAAGAAGAAGAGTCAGATAAAGAGGACGTGTGGAAGATGTTTTTTGATGGAGCAGTCAATATGTATGGGAACGGCATAGGTGCAGTGGTCATATCACCAAGTGGGAAGCAATACCCAGTGGCCATCAAGTTAGAGTTCGATTGCACCAATAATGTAGCTGAGTATGAAGCTTGTGCTCAAGGGCTAAATGTTGCAATAGAATTGGGAGTGAAAGAACTACAAGTATATGGAGATTCAGCACTGATAATCTATCAAGTGAACGGGGAATGGCAGACTAAGGACCCCAAGTTGATTCCATACCAAAAATATTTGATGCAGTTGATCGAGAAGTTTGAATGGATCACCTTTTCGCATCTGACTCGGGATAAGAACCAGTTTGCAGATGCTTTGGCCACTTTGGCTGTAATGACCAATCTGAATATTCATGCTAATGTGCAACCCATCCGAATAAGGGCAGAAAGTGAACCAGTCTACTGTTCTAATGTTGAAGAAGAAGAAGATGGACAGCCTTGGTTCCATGATATCATGCAGTACATCAAGTTCAGAGAGTACCCATCAGGGGCAAATGAGACAGACAAAAAGAGCATCCGTCGGCTTTCCATGGCTTTCTTTTTGAATGGGGAAATACTGTACAAAAGGAACTATGATGGCACACTCCTCAGATGTATAGCAGCTAAGGAGGCTCTCACCATCTTAACAGAAGTTCATAAGGGGATATGCGGAACACATGCCAATGGTATCATGATGGCTCGTCAGATCCTGCGATATGGTTATTACTGGTCCACTATGGAAGCTGATTGCATAGAATATGTTCGAAAGTGTCATAAATGCCAAGTGTACGCCGATCGCATCAACGCACCACCTGTCCCATTGCATAATATGGTGGCACCCGGCCTTTTCAATGTGGGGAATCGATGTTATTGGGCCAATAAACCCGAAAGCTTCTAATGGCCACGGGTTTATCCTGGTAGCAATTGATTATTTCACCAAGTGGGTAGAGGTCGCTTCCTACGCCAAAGTCACTCAAAAGGTTGTCCTTAAATTTTTAAGGGTAAACATCATTTGTCGGTATGGAATTCGAGAGAGGATTATCACGGATAAGCGCCCTAATCTCAATAGCACGTAAATCAAGAATTTATGTGAGAGATTTAGGATCAAGCATCACAATTCTGCTCCTTACACGGACCCGGATGAATGGTGCAAGTAGAAGCGGCAAATAAGAACATCAAGAAGATAGTAGCCAAAATGGTGGTCAACTACGAGAGAATGGCATGAGATGCTCCCTATGCTCTCCACGCTTATCGCACTAATATCCGATCCAAAGCCTTTGGGCAACACCGTTCTCCTTGGTCTATGGTATGGAAGCGGTCTCCCCGTAGAGGTTGAAATCCCATCTTTAAGGGTGTTGATGGAAGTGAGTTAGAAGAAGCGAGAATGGGTAAAGACTCGGTACGAGCAGTTAAACATGATTGAAGAAAAGCGATTGAAAGCTATCTGTCATGGACAACTATACCAAAGGAGAATGGCGAGAGCCTTCAACAAGAAAGTGCGCCCTAGGGAGTTCCAAGCAGGTGACACTGGTTTTAAAGAAAAAACTTCCAAACCAAGAGGACGCTCGAGGAAAATGGGCACCAAGTTATGAAGGGCCGTACATCGTTAAGAAGGCATTCTCGGTGGAGCCTTAGTTTTAACGGATATGGACGGAAATGAATTGCCAAGACCGACAAATCTTGATGCGATCAAAAAGTTCTATGCCTAAAACTAAAAAAAAAAAAAAAAAAAAGAAAATAACCCGTTAGGTTGAAAACCCCATAAAGGGCAGCCTAAGCAAAAGTTAGGGCATCTACAAAAAAAAAAAAAAAATTGGGGCAATTTTAAGTGGTGATGGAAGACAAAGCGGGGCAATTTTAGCGGTGGTGGATGGAAGAGAGCTCGTGTCACAAGTGGTTGTAATATCCATCGAGAATTAGGACCTATCTAATGAGAAGAAAGGAATCCTAACTGGGGCAATTGTCCGCCACCTTACCTTTGTATCATCCTTTTGTACTATTTGCCTTTTCGTGCTTGCGAACATCCAAATCAATGAAAATACTTTCCTTTCTTTTATTGTCCATCTTTCTTTTGTCATGTTCCTTTCTTTTTATATTTGTGAAGTCACACGTGTTTATCACAAAATGCTTCGATAAGAGGAATATAAATTCAGTATCATTGATCTAACAATTTAATGGCAGTCCTCTAACTAACGAGTTTAGATCAAGAATGAATCAGAAGATTCAAATAAGGCAAGAAAAGCTCCCAATGCGATTCACAATGTTGAGAGAGGAACTATGTGCCTGATAAGCCAACTCAGAAGTAAAGTGACTCCAGTGTCCGAGGATCCCAACGAACTCGAAACAAGTTGATGAGCCCTAGTTTGCGAGAGTCTACGCCCGGGTTTGATAGATCAAAATTTTTCGAGGAAGCAATCAGAATCGGGTATGCAAGTGAAAGGTTTTGGCATAATGTTTTCAGTCTTTTGATATGATTTTGAGTTGCAGGAAAGTACGTTGCAACATCCCTCCATGAGCTGCAAATTTGTGAAAAGTGACGTCTTCGGCTTTTGCGCCAAGCTTCACTGTAAAAAAATAGCAAAAAAAAAAAAATCATTTCGGGCCAAGCCCACTGTCTTTTAAATTCCGGGCCAAGCCCACTGTCTTTAAATTTCTGGGCCAAGCCCATTGTCTTTTAAATTTCGGGCCAAGCCCATTGTCTTTTAAATTTCGGGCCAAGCCACTTGTCTTTTAAATTTCGAGGCCTAGCCCTTGTCTTTAAATTTCGGGCCAAGCCCACTTGTTTTTTAAATTCCGGGCCAAGCCCATTGTCTTTTAAATTTGGGCCAAGCCCATTGTCTTTTAAATTTCAGGCCAAGCCCATTGTCTTTTAAATTTCGGGTCAAGCCCATTGTCTTTTAAACTTCAGGCCAAGCCCACTGTCTTTAAATTTCGGGTCAAGCCCATTGTCTTTTAAACTTCGGGCCAAGCCCACTGTCTTTTAAATTTCTGGGCCAAGCCCACTGTCTTTTAAATTCTGGGCCAAGCCCACTGTCTTTTAAATTTCGGGCCAAGCCCATTGTCTTTTAAATTTGGGCCAAGCCCATTGTCTTTTAAATTTCGGGCCAAGCCCACTGTCTTTTAAATCTTGGGCCAAGCCCACTGTCCTTTAAATTTGGGCCAAGCCCACTGTCTTTTACCATTTCCAGTCATAAAGTCACCCAAGGTCTTTTAGAATTCAAAAAAAAAGAAAAAGAAAAAAAAACTCTTCTTAATCAATAAATGTCAAGCGAGCTCACAAATGACTCGTTGACAATGCATTGACGTCTGCAGCTTTACGCCGAGTTTCACCTTGGTAGGATTAACGATGTTGCGATAACTCGTAAATCCATGTTTTGCTCATTGGTTTTCGAGGCGGCGTCTTTGCCTTGTCCATCCACCTCATCCACGCATTCTTGGGACAAAATTTAAGTTCACATCTTTACTCATTTCTTACGACGTTAACATGAAAACTACGGTTGTTCATAGTCCCTAGTAAGAAACAAGTAAAGAGGGCAAGCTAATGAACACCCAATTTTGAGGCCATAAAAATATAAAAATAAAAATAAAATAAAAATGAAATAAAATTAAACAATAATAATAATAATACCAAAAATAATGATAACAAAGAAAATACTTTCATTTTGTCCTTCTCTGACCAAGTCCAATCCCAATGAAAAAATATGTCCAGGTCCATTAATCCACCTTGGCCCATTTTGTTTTAAGGTCCCTAATATACACAAAAAAAAAAAAAAAAAAAGAGGGGAGAGGAAAGCTAACGTTGCAGGTCAGCAGAGTCAAAGAGAAAGAAGGCCAATGCATGCTTCTTTCGTTGATTGCAAAAGAAAAGGAAAAAGCGTCAGGTAGAGTTTTTTAAAGTAAAGCATCAAAGAAGTAACAGCCTCCTTCCTATTGCAGCTCCTCTGCAACACAAACAGGCCAAGAGCAAAAGGACAAAACGAACACGCTGGTGATAGCAGAAGGAAGGCAGAAGAGTGAGGTTAGAGATTTTGAAAAATGAAACACCAAACAGGGAAGGTGCTGCTGTCTCTGATGCAACCCTTGCAGCTACTGCCTTTGATGCAGCTCTTGCAGCTGCTGTCCCTGATGCAACTCTTGCAGCGTTGAACCACAAATACATAAAACGGGATAGGGGCAGGAAAAGAAAAAAGGAAGCAAGTTTAAGGTCAAAAATAGAGATCCGACAGGGATGGCACAACCTTGTCTGCCCAAATTGATACGGAGAAGAAGATATTTTTTACTGAGAGAAAGGGACTACACAATTGACGCTCAGGCATGCCAAGCCAGAATTCTGAGTGCCTATATAAAGAGGAACAATGTAGAGAAAAGTTGGTTGGATTCTTTTTTGGAGGAGTTGGTGTTTTATTGGTTCCAGTTTTTTGAGAGAGTAATTTTTCTTGGTTTACGCTTCTTCTTCTTAGTTAAAAATCTGGAACTCACTAGCAGCTACTGTTTGCTACTGGTGAGAAAACTGGGTATTGAGAGAGAGTGAGAAGTGAGATTGTAAAAAGAAAGATTTGAATAGAAAGAAACTCAGTTTGTTTTTGAAAACTCAGAGGTATATTGTTCGCTCTTTCCTTATGCATCTTGACTTTTGTCATTATTGCCTGCATCCGAATGGGCAGGATTGTTGATCTTATTCATATTGTTCTTGCCTTTGTTCTCGTGCTGGTTCTCATACCTTCATAAGCACATACATTCACACCCTCATCCTCTCAAAAGACCCATCAGAAACCACCATTTTTCCCCTATCATCTGCATACTCAAAACCGACACCCCCCTCCATCCTCACCATTCCGACACTATTTTCATTTTCAACCTCCCATCACTTATCAAAACTATCATACAGACCACCCCTCCATCAACTCCCGACAAACCACTCATCCATCCATTCCTTCATCTTACTATCCATTATCTCCTACCCCTTCACCGTGTAACCACCACAAAAATCCCAGATCAAAACCGACCGTCGGACCTCGAGAGACCAAATCTCTCCTTCCGACCGTCGAGCCCAACACCAAATCCTCCTTTCAACCGACCGTCGAACCCAACACCAAACCTCTCCTTTCAACCGACCGTCGAACCCAACACCAAACCTCTCCTTTCAACCGACCGTCGAGCCCAACCCCAAATCCTCCTTTCAACCGACCGTCGAGCCTAACAAATTTCTTCCTTCAACCGACCGTCGAACATAACAAATTTCTCCCTCCAACCGACCGTCGAACCTCAGAATCCCTTCAACCGACCGTCGAATCCAACACCAAATTTCCCCTTGCAACCGACCGTCGAACCCAACAAATTTCTCCCTTCAACCGACCGTCGAACCTCAGAATCCTTTCAACCGACCGTCGAATCCAACACTAAATTTCCCCTTGCAACCGACCGTCGAACCCAACAAATTTCTCCCTTCAACCGACCGTCGAACCCAACAAATCTCTCCTTTCAACCGACCGTCGAATCCAACACCAAATCTCTCCCTTCAACCGACCGTCGAGTCCAACACCCAAATCCATCCCCTCACCGACCGTCGGACCTCGCAGAGCCAGATCCTCCCAACCGACCGTCGGATCCCAACACCCCCAACACGATACCTCACGTTTTCATTTTCCCACTTCAGAGGCTGAAAGCCTCCCTTTTTTCCCTTATCAGAGGCTACGAGCCTCTGTTTTCTGCTTTCTTCCTTTATTATTTTATTTTATTTTATTATTATTATTTTTTTTTTTTGTTTTGTTTTTGTTTGTATGTATGTCTTAAGAAGGAATTTATAACAAAAGCATGATAAAACAAAAAGAGGTTTCTGCTGGGTTAGGGGTCGTGGTTATTATTTTTTTTTTTTTTGTGTTCCAAGGCCTTCTCTTGAGTTTGGGTGGGATAGATGAATAACAATAGCATGTTGGTTACTTTTTTTTCTTTCTTTGGTTAACTTTGTTTATCATATTTATCTTTTTTTTTTTCTTTTTTTCATCTTTTTGCCTTCCTTTTTAGTTGTTGGTTTTTGTTAAAAAATAAATAAATAAATAAATAAAATAAAATAATTAAACGTTGTTAAAAAATAAAATGAGATTATTTGAAAGTCTGCGACAACTTGCTAATTTCTCTTTTTGATTTAGAATCATTTAAGTCGCGACGACTCGATGATTCACGAAATCTTCTTTTCCTTCCTTTTTATTTATCTATTTTTTTAATGATAAAACAAATATTCTCGAAAGTTATAAAGTTTCACACAATCAATTTAAGGTACCATTTTTAGAACGGGTGTGTTAGGGTGTCTTTGTGGGATTAAGTTCCGCCCTTCCTTATCCATAACCGACTCCCGAATTCAATCGGTTCCAAAGACCATTTCCAAAGAAAGGTTTTCCGATTTTTCCTAATTTAAATAAAATTGGTGGCGACTCTATTTTTTTTAAAAATTATGAGTTGTTGCGTCCGCCGCGATCCCGGTCGCGACAGATGAGCGACTCCACCGGGGACATTTGAGAGTCAAGCCTTTGAAAGTTGATTGTGCAAATTTTGTAACTTTTATATGTTTGTTTTACTCCTTTTGTTTTGCGTTAATTTTGTTTTGTTTTTCTATTGTTTATTGATCACCTTAACTGTGGTTCTATTTTATCATGCAAACCTTAGGATAGAAGATTTTTGGGAATCTTGTTTTATGTTCATGTTGTTTTGCAGGATGTAAATAGTCTCTAGGATTATGAAGGTTTGTATGCTCCCTACACACACCTTGCACCTACACGTTTATCACACACATTCGAGTGGGGCCCTATGCCGGTCCGAGTGAATCTTAAGTTAGGTAGAGGTTGCGTAGTGGTAGCCATTTTGGATGTACATCCTGTTTGGTTATTGCGAAAACCTCATCTAGAGCGTACCTTTTCATGAATGTCCCGCACTTTGGTGGTTTACCCTTATTTGTGGTCAACATTCTGATATGGGACTTAGCTCTAGAGGCCTTTAGAATAGTAGAGCCACCCAAGGAAAGTTCTCACGAATTAGACAGCCTTATAGATCTTTAAGGTAGAACTCCACAAATTTAAGGCAGTCCTTTAGGGCACAAAGGGAGCGTACCTTTTCGTTGTCTTTGATTTTATTTGGCATTGCATTAAAAAAAAAATCATACTTTGCATCTTTGCACCATGTTTCTTTGCAATACCCTAATCTTTTGTCTTTCCTGAGACAGTTTTGTTAGAGAACCGTTAGAACTCAACCAAGATTTGAAAGTGAGTATCTTTGATAAAAGAAATATGGGATCAGATCAGAAGGATGCAAGCTTGAAGAAGACTCTGCGACTCAAGGCTAATAAAGTTCACACTGAAAGCCTAGTGGTTATGGGACGAATGTTGAAGAAGACTCAACGTTTGACATTTGCAAAGCAAAGTATGGGAAGGTTATGGATCTGTTAGAGGTGAATGTGCAAGTGGAAGCGATCACGCGCGTGGCCTAATACTATGATCCTCCTCTCAGATGTTTCACTTTTCAGGATTTCCAACTAGCTCCCACTCTCGAAGAATTCGAGCAAATCCTAGGTTTGTCATTGGAAGGTAAAAGGCCATACTTTTATAAAGGACACTATGCATCCATCCAAACTGTGGCGAACATTTTGAAAGTGCACGCAAGAGACCTTCAAGATGTGCAGCAGAATAGGAACGGAACCAAAGGGTTTTCAAGGGAATACCTTGAAGGACAGATGCGTCACTTAGCAAAAAGTGAAGATCGGGAGTCTTTCATGGACGTGCTAGCCCTCACCATCTACGGCACAATCTTGTTCCCTAATATTGAGGATTACGTGGATTATGCAGCAATCGATGTGTTCCTTGCCTGCAAATCCCACACAGACAACCCTGTCCCAGCCGTTCTCGCAGATGTTTACTCTACCCTGAGCTTTTGTCACGAAAGGAATGGTAAAAGAGTCCTCTGTTGCTTGCTTAGGTGTTGTATGTTTGGCTCACAACTCATGTTTTCAATAGATCATACAAAGCGGAGTGCCCTATCGTGACTTTAACCTGTACCAATTGAAGGTTAAGAACAGCCGCGAATGGGCAGACCACTTGGCGAGATTGGAAGAAAAGCAAATAAGATGGTATCCTCGATGGAAAGATGTAGAAGCTATCATCTACCAGTGCGGAAGGTTTCCAAACGTACCCCTCATGGGTACACGAGGATGTATTAATTACAATCCAGCCTTGGCACAGCGACAACTCGGTTATCCTATGATGGGGCCACTGCGAAGCCCGAATAACCTCTTTTGTTCTTTACTATATAGATACGGAAGACACCGATTCGCTTCGGGAGGTCGAAGTGCTTGGGACAAGGTCATCCGAAAAGGAAAAGAGCTGGGAGTCGAAGTTGTGCGCCAAGGAAGATTATCGCCAATGGGTTAAGGACGAGTTCAAGAAATCAAATTGCCATTCAAGATCCCGGCAGCCCCTATGGTTGGTGAACCTTCAGCCTCGATTGTGATCGAGAATGAAGAAATGAAAGAAATGAGACCAAGGTTTGTGAAAATGGAAGAGGAAAAGAGAAAAATGGAAGCCGAGTTGAGAGAGATTCGCCAGGCATGTGCGGCCTTGAAGCGAGAAAATCTGAAAAGGACCACACTATTGAAGAGGCTAATAAAAAGATGAAGGTGAACGTGATTACATGCTAAAAACCAAACGGTGTCGGGGGCGACAAACAAGGAATTAGGGCTCGCAGACAAAGAAAGGGATAGGGCCATGGTGAAAATCAACGGTGAGGGAGCTTGACTCAAGAGTGCCAAAACAACCCGAGAATAATGCAATGCGCCTAGTAGAAGAAATGAAGCGACGGATGGAAGTGGCATCTAAGCGATATGAAGATATGATAAAAGATAAGAAGCTACACATGAAAGAGACGGTTGCAAAATATGAGGTAGCATTACAACAAGGACAGGAAAATATGAAAAAGCGATGGATCAGGTGGAACAACAAAAGGGGACATCGATGGATGGAAGGAGGAAGTTCATTTTTGGATGAGTCGCTTTTCAAAATTGGCATGTTTGGCTAATGCGGCGATTGCGGATACTCCATATCATTTGAAGAAAGCTGATCAGATGGTTAACCCTTTTGAAACACCGGTAGAAATCAGTGGTTTCATTGAGTATTGTAAGAATCTTGTAGGGCGGATGAAACGAATGGCTAAGGCCTATTCGGATAAAGAATAGTTTTTTCGCCTAGGTCATGATGTATTCATCTAAGAAGCAATGTATTGTTATATCTCTTGATTAAATGAATGAAGTGCGCTTGTGTCGGCAGACTTTTTTTTTCTATCCCATATTTCACTTTGGAGACTTAATACTTTTGAACGAGACGTTCGGGTAATAGTCACAACAAACAATATCAAAGATACTCATTTCAAATTTATTTGGCGCAAATTCACTAACGGTCCTCTAACAAATAATGAACATAATCACGATCTTCTAAATTTTTAGGTAAAAACTTTGAATCATTGCTCGTCCTCGGAAAACGCTTGATTGCACAAACCCAGGGCCTACGAACTAGATCGCAAACTAGGCTACAAGAGATGTCGAACTCAGAAAGAAACTTAAGTCAAGAGATGGATGAAATGAGAGAAAGGATCAATACAATGGCAGAAGGGCAATCAAGGGTCGAGGATTTACTGAGACAGTTAACCGAGACCCTTAGAGCAACAAATGGAACATCTGTCGGCACTAGGGTAAACGCAAATGCAAGCAACAATGTAAATGAAGAAAATGATTCCATGAACGAAAATCAGGAAGAGGAGAAGAATAATGTAGAAGTAACTCGTGAACAGCCGGTGAAGATATTCCTGAACAGCAACTCGGAAAAAGAAAAATTAAGAGATGAGTTGATTGGAAAGATGCAAGAGCAGATTAAAGCCATGCAAGGCCCTAATCCATATGGCTCAGTGGGAATCGATGAGTTTGTTCCCACGAGGTTGAAGTTAATATTCCCAAGGACTTCAAAGTACCGGACTTTTCAAAGTATGATGGGAGCACCAATCAAAATTCCATCGAAGACTTACCTCACCAAAATGGCCATTTGGTCACGGGATCAAAAGTTCTTGATCAATTTCTTCCATGAAAGCATTGGTGGGTCGGCTTTAGAATGGTACATGCAACTTGACCATTCAAAGGTTTCTTCTTTGGGATGATTTGACGTCTATTCTTGGAGCAATATCGATTCAATATCGATACCGCACCTACCAGAGAACAGTTAGGGTCAATGCGAGAAAAGGAATGACGAAGCTTTCAAGCAATACGCTCAAAGATGGAGAATGTTAGCGGCCCAAGTCCAACCACCATTGACTCCATCAGAAATGAGCTCGTACTTTATGGGAACCCTAGGAGCACCTTTTATTGGGGCGATGGCGGGCGCCGCCTACTGAGAGATTTTTCGATCTAATTTCGGTGGAGAAAGGATCGAGAACCTTGCAAAAGCAGGAAGTTACCTACGGGAAATATAGAGAACAATTTTCCTAAAGGTGGCACCAACAAGGAAGAAGAGAGCGGAAGTCGGTTATGTGCGTCAAGACAAAACCCGAGTTTTCCTCGTAATCCACAACCATACCCTTCTTATCAAGCCCCTTCACCCGCTTTACCGGCTTACCAGACTTCATACCAAGTTAACAATGTTCCCTCACCACGTCCGTCTATACCAATCGTCCTCCCGCACCTCGAAATCCAAGAAACCAAGGGTATGCTCGACCCCGTCGAATCTACCCCTTTTCCAAAGTTGCCAATCTCCAATGCGATTTGTTTCAACAGTTGTTTGATGCACATTTGGTTGCATGCGTTCCTTCTCGCCCTATGGTGCCCCCATTCCCAGCCTGGTACAATCCCAATGTAACTTGCAGGTTCCACATGGATAATCCAGGACATTCAATTGAAGATTGCGAGGTATTTAAGAACATAGTGAGGAGGTTGATTTCCTGCGGAAAGCTGGACTTCGAAGAGGAGAAGGGACCTAGCATCACTAGCAACCCAATTCCAAATCATGGGAAAGGGATTGTAAACGCGTTAGAAAAGGAGAGTGAGGGACTTCAAAATGTAGAGGATGTCAAAACTCCTATGAAGTTAATATTCCAAGGCCTTGTGTCAAAGCAGCTCTTGTTCCTCCGTAGCCTTGGGTGATGTTAATATTGAAGCTCCTGTGAATACCACATAGAAAAGGGACACGATATTGAAAGTTGTCAGGAGTTCAAGGCTCAGGTGCAAAGGTTCATGGCTTTGGGGGTAATAGATGTTACCCAAGCAAGAGGGTTCGCAAAAGAGGTAGATGTTGTGGAACATCTAGTCCTCAAACTCCCGCGTACTAGTCAAGTTCCAGATTCCCAGAAAGTTGTCATAGCGATAAAGAAGCCTACACCTTTTCCCTATAGTGATACACATGCTGTACCTTGGAAGTATGATGTCAAGGTAAAGACGCAAAATAATATAGGACAAACTGCTTCAACCTCTATTGCCCAGACCACAGAGCCCGCACAAGCAGTGTCGAGCGTCGTGGGCATAGGAAGGATCACAAGAAGTGGCAGGTGTTATGGGCAAGAAGATAAGACCGGGAAAGGAAAAGCAGGCTTTGTAGAAACAAAAGAAGATGATGAAGAAGAATTCCTAAAAATCATGAAGCAAAGTGAGTATGATGTGGTAGAACAACTCAAAAAAACTCCAGCTCGGATCTCTCTATTGTCACTCATCTTGAGTTCCGAACCTCATCGCAAAGCACTGCAGAGAGTGTTAAATGAAGCTTATGTGAAGCCGGATGTCACCCCAGAAAGCTTAGTGAACATGGTAGACCCAGTAAGGCACACCAATGTGATCCCCTTCTCGGAGGAAGAAGTGGTACGTTCGATAGGGAATAACCCACGTGCTTTGCATATCACTTTGAAATGTCAGGGGTATGTAGTCGCAAAAGTTCTGATTGATGGGGTTCGCCTTGAACGTCCTCCCAAAGACAACCTTGTCCCGGTGGCTATGAGTGTAGAAGACCTTAAGCCTCAAGAAATGACAGTGCGAGCCTTCGATGGAAGGAAAAGAGGAATTCTGGGAGAGGTGACCCTTCCACTTGAGATAGGCCCGAGCTGCTTCCAAGTGCTTTTTCAAGTAATGGATATTGAGCCTACATATACTATGCTTTTGGGAAGGCCATGGATTCACGCTGCTGGTGTCGTTCCCTCAACCTTGCACCAATGCATGAAATACATTGAAAATGGATGTCGGTTACCATCCGGGGAGAGGAAGAAATCTTACGATGAAGCCTACTTCAGTGCCTTATGTTGAAAACACAGAGCTGGAGGTGGAAAACTTCCTACACAGTTTCCAGTTGGTGGAATCAAAAGCAGAGAAGGATGAGCCAACTTCTAAAGATATTCATCAAGTTGTGACTCGCATTATGACCAATAATGGTTACCAAGCCGGAAAAGGTTTAGGGATTCAGCTACAAGGAACCAAGTCTATGATCACCTTGCCAGAGAACAAAAACAGATATGGTCTGGGATACGAGGCACCGTTGGAAGACATGATGAAGCACAACTTGGTTCTCAATGAAGGAAAAAAGGTGAATGAAGTGAAAAAGATGATTCCTCATCTGAAGGAGACATTCCCCATCCCTGCCGAGGTTATCAATGGAACCTCCAATCATCAGGTCCGGCTAATCATTAACAATGTGGATGAAGACTCCGGAGAGGACCATGTTATCCAGCCTGCTGTCAATTTGGAACCTCTGAACAATTGGCGATCTGAGGCGTTAATGGATGTGATTGTCATAAAGTAATTGTTTGGTCATGATGTTATCTTAGACTTTTGTAATGTTGAATTTATGCTAACTCTTGTCGAAGCTTTAAAGTGATGAACTTGTGTGTTTTCCAGTATAATTCTCTGCTCATGTTATCCTTCATCAAAGTTTCAATGCAATGAACTTGTGTGTTTCTCAGTTGACTCACTGTTTTAATTCTTTTCTATCTTTGATTTACGTCTTTGCTTAGTCTTGTCCAATTACCATATTTTCTTTCTGTTTCCAATCGGGCACAAATAAATCTTCCAGGATTTGGGTCTGGTAGAGGCATTGCCCCCCATGAAGGGATACCTAAAAGCTCAAGGATGGATTCCTATTCAATGATAGATATAGATAACTGTGACTCAGATGAAGACAGAAACGCCACTGAGGAGTTTGCCAAATTGGTAGAAAGGTCGGAAAGAGACTTCAGCCTGGATGAGGAAGAAGTAGAGGTGATCAATATGGGAACCAATGAAGACAAGAAGGAGTTGAGATTGGTGGATAACCCGGAACGTGAAAGCATGATCAAGTTATTCGGAGACTACATGGATGTATTTGCTTGGTCTTACCGAGATATGCCAGGGCTGGATCCAAGCATAGCTTCCCACAAGATTCCGCTATACCCCAATGTTGAGGCGAAAAAGCAGAAATTGAGGAGAATGCACCCTGAAATGTCCTTAAAGATCAAAGAGGAAGTCACCAAGCAATTGGAGGCAGGATTTTTAGAAGTTTCAAGGCACCCAGAATGGGTAGCAAATATCGTCCCCTGTTAGAAGAAAGATGGAAAAGTCAGGATGTGTGTGGACTATAGGGATTTGAATAAAGCTAGCCCTAAAGATAATTTCCCTTACCTCACATTGATGTCCTTGTCGATAATGCAGCAAGAGGTCATAGATTCTCTTTCATGGATGGTTATTCAGTTACAATCAAATTCTTATGGACACAAGTGATAAAGAGAAGACCACATTTGTCACATCATGGGGAACCTTTTGTTATACGGATCATGCCATTCGGATTGAAGAATCTTTGGGGCCACCTATCGGCGTGCCATGGTTGCTTTGTTCCACGATATGATGCACAAAGAAATTGAGGTGTACGTGGATGACATAGTTGCTAAGTCCCAAGAAGGGAAAGCCATGTGGTAGTGTTACAAAAGTTGTTTGAAAGACTCGAGAAAATACAAGTTGAGGCTAAACCCGGCAAAATGTGTTTTTGGTGCGTCGTGGAAAATTGCTTGGTTTTGTTGTTAGCAAGGAAGGAATCAAAGTGGACCACGATAAAGTCAAAGCCATACAAGAGATGCCTGCTCCCAAGGCGAAAAGGAAGTAAGAGGTTTTCTCGGGAGATTGAATTACATCGCTAGGTTCATAGCCAACGACCAAAGACTTGTGAGCCAATCTTCAAGCTCGAAGAAACAACAACCAGGAGAATGGGATGAACAGTGTCGGGAAGCTTTTGAGAAGATAAAAACTTACTTACAAAGTCCTCCTATTTTGGTGCCACCTACACTGGTCGTCCTTTGATATTATACCTCACGGTATTGCGGACATCCATGGGAGCAATGCTAGGGCGGCATGATGAAACGAGAAAAAAAGAACGGGCCATCTACTATTTGAGCAAGAAGTTCAATGAGTGCGAGTCTCGCTACATGGCGATTGAGAAAACATGTTGTGCCTCGGCATGGACATCTAGAAGGGTGAGGCGGTACATGTTGTACTATACTACTTGGCTTATCTCAAGGATGGACTAGATAAAGTACATATTCGAAAGCCCTCATGTTTCCACACGAGTCTCCAAATGGCAAAGGTCCTTTCGAGTTCGACATAAAGCATGTAACTCGAAAATCTATCAAAGGGAGCATAATTGCAGATCACTTGGCGAGAATCCACTCAATTACAAGCAACCTGTGACGTCGATTTTCTGATGAGGATGTTTTAGCAGTTGAAGAAGAAGAGTCGGATAAAGAGGACGTGTGGAAAATGTTTTTGATGGAGCGGTCAATATGTACGGGAACGGCATAGGTGCAGTGGTCATATCACCAAGTGGGAAGCAATACCGGTGGCCATCAAGTTAGAGTTCGATTGCACCAATAATGTAGCTGAGTATGAAGCTTGTGCTCAAGGGCTAAATGTTGCAATAGAATTGGGAGTGAAAGAACTACAAGTATATGGAGATTCAAAGACAACGATAATCTATCAAGTGAACGGGAATGGCGGACTAAGGACCCCAAGTTGATTCCATACCAAAAATATTTGATGCGATTGATCGAGAAGTTTGAATGGATCACCTTTTCGCATCGACTCGGGATAAGAACCAGTTTGAGATGCTTTGGCCACTTTGGCTGTAATGACCAATCGAATATTCATGCTAATGTGCAACCCATCCGAATAAGGGCAGAAAGTGAACCAGTCTACTGTTCTAATGTTGAAGAAGAAGAAGATGGGCAGCCTTGGTTCCATGATATCATGCAGTACATCAAGTTCAGAGAGTACCCATCAGGGGCAAATGAGACAGACAAAAAGAGCATCCGTCGGCTTTCCATGGCTTTCTTTTTGAATGGGAAAATACTGTACAAAAGGAACTATGATGGCACACTCCTCAGATGCATAGGAGCTAAGGAGGCTCTCACCATCTTAACAGAAGTTCATGATGGGAATATGCGGAACACATGCCAATGGTATCATGATGGCTCGTCGGATCTGCGATATGGTTATTCTTGGTCCACTATGGAAGGCGATTGCATAGAATATGTTCGAAAGTGTCATAAATGCCAAGTGTACGCGATCGCATCAACGCACCACTGTCCCATTGCATAATATGGTGGCACCCTGGCCTTTTTCAATGTGGGGAATCGATGTTATTGGGCCAATAAACCCGAAAGCTTCTAATGGCCACAGGTTTATCCTGGTAGCAATTGATTATTTCACCAAGTGGGTAGAGGCTGCTTCCTACGCCAAAGTCACTCAAAAGGTTGTCCTTAAATTTTTAAGGGTAAACATCATTTGTCGGTATGGAATTCCAGATAGGATTATCACAGATAATGGCCCTAATCTCAATAGCACAGAAATCAAGAATTTATGTGAGAGATTTAGGATCAAGCATCACAATTCTGCTCCTTACAGACCCCAGATGAATGGTGCAGTAGAAGCAGCAAATAAGAACATCAAGAAGATAGTAGCCAAAATGGTGGTCAACTACAGAGAATGGCATGAGATGCTCCCCTATGCTCTCCACGCTTATCGCACTAATATCCGATCCAGCACTGGGGCAACACCGTTCTCCTTGGTCTATGGTATGGAAGCAGTCTCCCCGTAGAGGTTGAAATCCCATCTTTAAGGGTGTTGATGGAAGCTGAGTTAGAAGAAGCAGAATGGGTAAAGACTCGGTACGAGCAGTTAAACATGATTGAAGAAAAGCGATTGAAAGCTATCTGTCATGGACAACTATACCAAAGGAGAATGGCGAGAGCCTTCAACAAGAAAGTGCGCCCTAGGGAGTTCCAAGCAGGTGACCTGGTTTTAAAGAAAAAACTTCCAAACCAAGAGGACGCTCGAGGAAAATGGGCACCGAGTTATGAAGGGCCGTACATCGTTAAGAAGGCATTCTCTGGTGGAGCCTTAGTTTTAACGGATATGGACGGAAATGAATTGCCAAGACCGACAAATGCTGATGCAGTCAAAAAGTTCTATGCCTAAAACAAAAAAAAAAAAAAAAAGAAAATAACCCGTTAGGTTGAAAACCATAGGGCATCTAAAAAGAGCAGCCTAAGCAAAAGTTAGGGCATCTAAAAAAAAAAAAAAAATTGGGGCAATTTTAAGTGGTGATGGAAGACAAAGCGGGGCAATTTTAAGCGGTGGTGGATGGAAGAGAGCTCGTGTCACAAGTGGTTGTAATATCCATCGAGAATTAGGACCTATCTAATGAGAAGAAAGGAATCCTAACTGGGGCAATTGTCGCCACCTTACCTTTGTATCATCCTTTTGTACTATTTGCCTTTTCGTGCTTGCGAACATCCAAATCAATGAAAATACTTTCCTTTCTTTTTATTGTCCATCTTTCTTTTGTCATGTTCCTTTCTTTTTATATTTGTGAAGTCACACGTGTTTATCACAAAATGCTTCGATAAGAGGGAATATAAATTCAGTATCATTGATCTAACAATTTAATGGCAGTCCTCTAACTAACGAGTTTAGATCAAGAATGAATCAGAAGATTCAAATAAGGCAAGAAAAGCTCCCAATGCGATTCACAATGTTGAGAGAGGAACTATGTGCCTGATGAGCCAACTCAGAAGTAAAGTGACTCCAGTGTCGAGGATCCCAACGAACTCGAAACAAGTTGATGAGCCCTAGTTTGCGAGAGCCTACGCCCGGGTTTGATAGATCAAAATTTTTCGAGGAAGCAATCAGAATCGGGTATGCAAGTGAAAGGTTTTGGCATAATGTTTTCAGTCTTTTGATATGATTTTGAGTTGCAGGAAAGTACGTTGCAACATCCCTCCATGAGCTGCAAATTTGTGAAAAGTGACGTCTTCGGCTTTTGCGCCAAGCTTCACTGTAAAAGAATAGCAAAAATAAAAAAAAAATCATTTCGGGCCAAGCCCATTGTCTTTTAAATTTCTGGGCCAAGCCCACTGTCTTTTAAATTTGGGCCAAGCCCACTGTCTTTTAAATTTGGGCCAAGCCCACTGTCTTTTAAATTTGGGCCAAGCCCATTGTCTTTTAAATTTTGGGCCAAGCCCATTGTCTTTTAAATTTCGGGCCAAGCCCATTGTCTTTTAAATTTCGGGCTAAAGCCCTTGTCTTTAAATTCCAGGCCAAGCCCTTTGTCTTTAAATTTGGGCCAAACCATTGTCTTTTAAATTTGGGCCAAGCCCATTGTCTTTTAAATTTGGGCCAAGCCCATTGTCTTTTAAATTTGGGCCAAGCCCATTGTCTTTTAAATTTGGGCCAAGCCCATTGTCTTTTAAATTTCGGGCCAAGCCCATTGTCTTTTAAACTTCGGGCCAAGCCATTGTCTTTAAATTTCGGGCCAAGCCCATTGTCTTTTAAAAACAAATTTGGGCCAAGCCCCCATTGTCTTTTAAATTTCGGGCCAAGCCCATTGTCTTTTAAATTCGGGCCAAGCCCACTGTCTTTTAAATATCGGGCCAAGCCCATTGTCTTTAAATTTCGGGCCAAGCCCATTGTCTTTTAAATTCGGGCCAAGCCCATTGTCTTTTAAATTTCGGGCCAAGCCCATTGTCTTTTAAATTTGGGCCAAGCCCCTTGTCTTTTAAATCTTGGGCCAAGCCATTGTCTTTAAATTTGGGCCAAGCCCATTGTCTTTACCATTTCCAGTCATAAAGTCACCCAAGGTCTTTTAGAATTCAAAAAAAAAAAAAAAAAACTCTTCTTAATCAATAAATGTCAATTTTCTGTGACGATGACTCGTTGACAATGCGATGACGTCTCGGCTTTACGCCGAGTTTCACCTTGGTAGGATTAACGATGTTGCGATAACTCGTAAATCCATGTTTTGGCTCATTTGGTTTTCAGCGGCGTCTTTGTGCCTTGTCCATCCACCTCATCCACGCATTCTTCGGACAAAATTTAAGTTCACGTCTTTACTCGTTTCTTACGACGTTAACATGAAAACTACGGTTGTTCATAGTCCCTAGTAAGAAACAAGTAAAGAGGGAACTTGTGAACACCCAATTTTGACCAGGGCAAAAAAAAATAAAAATAAAAATAAAATAAAAATAAAATAAAATAAAACAATAATAATAATAATACCAAAAATAATAATAACAAAGAAAATACTTTCATTTTGTCCTTCTCGACCAAGTCAATAAAAAAAAAAATATGTCCAGGTCCATTAATCCACCTTGGCCCATTTTGTTTTAAGGTCCCTAATATACACAAAAAAAAAAAAAAAAAGGGGAGAGGAAAGCTAACGTTGCGTGTCGGCCAGAGTCAAAGAGAAAGAAGGCCAATGCATGCTTCTTTCGTTGATTGCAAAAGAAAAGGAAAAAGCGTCGGGTAGAGTTTTTAAAGTAAAGCATCATAAAAAGTAAATGTGACCTCCTTCTCCTTCCTATTGCGGCTCCTGCACGCAACACAAACAAAGCCAAGAGCAAAAGGACAAAACAATGCGGTGATAGCAAGATTGAGGAAGGAAGGAAGAAGAGTGAGGTTAGAGATTTTGAAAAATGAAACACCAAACGGGGAAGGTGCTTGCCGTCTCGATGCAACCCTTGCAGCTCACGCCTTTGATGCGCTCTTTGCATTTCTTGTCCACGATGCAACTCTTGCGGCGTTGAACCACAAATACATAAAACGGGATAGGGGAGGGAAAAGAAAAAAAGGAAGCAAGTTTAAGGTCAAAAATAGAGATCCGACGGGGATGGCACAACCTTGTCTTTGCCCAAATTGATACGGAGAAGAAGAGATATTTTTTACGAGAGAAAGGGACTACACAATTGACGCTCGGGCATGCCAAGCCGAATTCGAGTGCCTATATAAAGAGGAACAATGTAGAGAAAAGGGGTTGGATTCTTTTGAGGAGTTGGTGTTTTTTTGGTTCCAGTTTTTGAGAGAGAAATTTTTCTTGGTTTACGCTTCTTCTTCTTAGTTAAAAATCTGGAACTCACGGTACTCATTTTTTGCTATCTTGGTGAGAAAAGCTGGGTATTGAGAGAGAGTGAGAAGTGAGATTGTAAAAAGAAAGATTTGAATAGAAAGAAACTCAGTTTTTTTGAAAACTCGAGGTATATTGTTCGCTCTTTCCTTATGCATCTTGACTTTTGTCATTATTGCATAGAATGGGCGGGATTGTTGATCTTATTCATATTGTTCTTGCCTTTGTTCTCGTCTTTGGTTCTCATACCTTCATAAGCACATACATTCACACCCTCATCCTCTCAAAAGACCCATCGAAACCACCATTTTTTCCCTATCATATGCATACTCAAAACCGACACCCCCTCCATCCTCACCATTCCGTAACACTATTTTCATTTTCAACCTCCCATCACCTATCAAAACTATCATACGAACCACCCCTCCATCAACTCCCGACAAACCACTCATCCATCCATTCCTTCATCTTACTATCCATTATCTCCTACCCCTTCACCGTGTAACCACCACAAAAATCCCCGGATCAAAACCGACCGTCGGACCTCGAGAGACCAAATCTCTCCTTCCGACCATGACGAGCCCAACACTAAATCCTCCTTTCAACCGACCGTCGAACCCAACACCAAACCTCTGACCACCTTTCAACCGACCGTCGAACCCAACACCAAACCTCTCCTTTCAACCATCGCCGTCGAGCCCAACCCCAAATCCTCCTTTCAACCGACCGTCGAGCCTAACAAATTTCTTCCTTCAACCGAGGTTGTCGAACATAACAAATTTCTCCCTCCAACCGACCGTCGAACCTCGAGAATCCCTTCAACCGACCGTCGAATCCAACACCAAATTTCCCCTTGCAACCGACCGTCGAAATCTTTGTCCAACAAATTTCTCCTTCAACCGACCGTCGAACCTCGAAACCTTTCAACCGACGTCGAATCCAACACCAAATTTCCCCTTGCAACCGACCGTCGAACCCAACAAATTTCTCCCTTCAACCGACCGTCGAACCCAACAAATCTCTCCTTTCAACCGACCGTCGAATCCAACACCAAATCTCTCCCTTCAACCGACCGTCGAGTCCAACACCCAAATCCATCCCCTCATCGACCGTCGGACCTCGCTTGAGCCAGATCCTCCCAACCGACCGTCGGATCCCAACCCCCAACACGATACCTCACGTTTTCATTTTCCCACTTTAGGGTGAAAGCCTCCCTTTTTCTCCTTATCGAGGCTACGAGCCTAGCATTTTCTACTTTCTTCCTTTATTATTTTATTTTATTTTATTATTATTATTATTATTTTTTGTTTTTTTTTTTGTTTGTATGTATGTCTTAAGAAGGAATTTATAACAAAAGCATGATAAAACAAAAAGAGGTCAATTTGGGTTAGGGTTCGTGGTTATTATTTTTTTTTTTTTTGTTTTCCAAGGCCTTCTCTTGAGTTTGGGTGGGATAGATGAATAACAATAGCATGTTGGTTACTTTTTTTTCTTTTTTGGTTAACTTTGTTTATCATATTTATCTTTTTTTTTTTTTTCTTTTTTTTTTTCATCTTTTTGCCTTCCTTTTTTTTGAAATTTGTTGGTTTTTGTTAAAAAATAAATAAATAAATAAATAAAATAAAATAATTAAACGTTGTTAAAAAATAAAATGAGATTAGTGAGTCTGTGACGACTTGTTAATTTCTCTTTTTGATTTAGAATCATTTAAGTCGTGACGATTCGATGATTCACGAAATCTTCTTTTCCTTCCTTTTTATTTATCTTTTTTTTTAATGATAAAACAAATATTCTCGAAAGTTATAAAGTTTCACACAATCAATTTAAGGTACCGTTTTTAGAGCGGGTGTGTTAGAAGTCTTTGTGGGATTAAGTTCCACCCTTCCTTATCCATAACCGACTCTAGAATTCAATCTGGTTCCAAAGACCATTTCAAAGAAAGGTTTTTCGATTTTTCCTAATTTAAATAAAATTGGTGGCGACTCTATTTTTTTTTTTAAAAATTATGAGTTGTTGCATCCGCCGCGATCCGTTCGCGACGGCAGATGGCGACTCCACTCTGGGGACATTTGAGAGTCAAGCCTTTGAAAGTTGATTGTGCAAATTTTGTAACTTTTATATGTTTGTTTTACTCCTTTTGTTTTTGCGTTAATTTTGTTTTGTTTTTCTATTGTTTATTGATCACCTTAACTGTGGTTCTATTTTATCATGCAAACCTTAGGATAGAAGATTTTTGGGAATCTTGTTTTGTGTTCATGTTGTTTTGCGGGATGTAAATAGTCTCTAGGATTATGAAGGTTTGTATGCTCCCTACACACACCTGCACCTACACGTTTATCACACACATTCGAGTGGGGCCCTATACAGGGTCCGAGTGAATCTTAAGTTAGGTAGAGGTTGCGTAGTGGTAGCCATTTTGGATTACATCCTGTTTGGTTATTGCGAAAACCTCATCTAGAGCGTACTTTTTCATGAATGTCCCACACTGGTGGTTTACCCACTTATTTGTGGTCAACATTCGATATGGGACTTAGCTCTAGAGGCCTTTAGAATAGTAGAGCCACCCGAGGAAAGTTCTCACGAATTAGATAACCTTATAGATCTTTAAGGTAGAACTCCACAAATTTAAGGCAGTCCTTTAGGGCACAAAGGGAGCGTACCTTTTCGTTGTCTTTGATTTTATTTGGCATTGCATTAAAAAAAAAAAATCATACTTTGCATCTTTGCACCATGTTTCTTTGCAATACCCTAATCTTTTGTCTTTCCTGAGACAGTTTTGTTAGAGAACCGTTAGAACTCAACCAAGATTTGAAAGTGAGTATCTTTGATAAAAGAAATATGGGATCGAGATCGAAGGATGCAAGCTTGAAGAAGACTCTGCGACTCGAGGCTAATAAAGTTCACACCGAAAGCCTAGTGGTTATGGGACGAATGTTGAAGAAGACTCAACGTTTGACATTTGCAAGCAAAGTATGGGAAGGTTCGGATCTGTTAGAGGTGAATGTGCAAGTGGAAGCGATCACTGCAGTGGCCCAATACTATGATCCTCCTCTCAGATGTTTCACTTTTCAGGATTTCCAACTAGCTCCCACTCTCGAAGAATTCGAGCAAATCCTAGGTTTGTCATTGGAAGGTAAAAGGCCATACTTTTATAAAGGACACTATGCATCCATCCAAACTGTGGCGAACATTTTGAAAGTGCACGCAAGAGACCTTCAAGATGTGCAGCAGAATAGGAATGGAACCAAAGGGTTTTCAAGGGAATACCTTGAAGGACAGATGCGTCACTTAGCAAAAAGTGAAGATTGGGAGTCTTTCATGGACGTGCTAGCCCTCACCATCTACTACACAGTCTTGTTCCCTAATATTGATGATTACGTGGATTATGCAAAGCAATCGATGTGTTCCTTGCCGCAAATTCCACACGTGACAACCCTTGTCCCGGCCGTTCTCGCAGATGTTTACTCTACCCGAGCTTTTGTCACGAAAGGAATGGTAAAAGAGTCCTCTGTTGCTTAGGTGTTGTATGTTTGGCTCACGGACTCATGTTTTCAATAGATCATACAAAGCGGAGTGCCCTATCGCCGACTTTAACTGTACCAATTGAAGGTTAAGAACAGACCGCGAATGGGCGGACCACTTGGCGAGATTGGAAGAAAAGCAGATAAGATGGTATCCTCGATGGAAAGATGTAGAAGCTATCATCTACCAGTGCGGAAGGTTTCCAAACGTACCCCTCATGGGTACACGAGGATGTATTAATTACAATCCAGCCTTGGCACAGCGACAACTCGGTTATCCTATGATGGGGCCACCTGCAGAAGCCCAAATAACCTCTTTTGTTCTTTACTATATAGATACGGAAGACACTGATTCGCTTCGGGAGGTCCGAAGTGCTTGGGACAAGGTCATCCGAAAAGGAAAAACTGGGAGTCGAAGTTGTGCAGCCAAGGAAGATTATCGCCAATGGGTTAAGGACAGAGTTCAAGAAATCAAATTGCCATTCAAGATCCCGGCAGCCCCTATGGTTGGTGAACCTTCAGCCTCGGTTGTGATCGAGAATGAAGAAATGAAAGAAATGAGACCAAGGTTTATGAAAATGGAAGAGGAAAAGAGAAAAATGGAAGCCGAGTTGAGAGAGATTCGCCAGGCATGTGCGGCCTTGAAGCGAGAAAATGCTGAAAAGGACCACACTATTGAAGAGGCTAATAAAAAGATGAAGGCTGAACGTGATTACATGCTAAAAACCAAACAGTGTCTGGGGGCAGCAAACAAGGAATTAGGGCTCCGCAGACAAGAAAGGGACAGGGCCATGGTGAAAATCAACGGTGAGGGAGCACTCAAGAGTGCCAAAACAACCCGAGAATAATGCAATGCGCCTAGTAGAAGAAATGAAGAAACGAGATGGAAGTTGGCATCTAAGCGATATGAAGATATGATAAAAGATAAGAAGCTACACATGAAAGAGACGGTTGCAAAATATGAGGTAGCATTACAACAAGGACAGGAAAATATGAAAAAGCGATGGATCAGGTGGAACAACAAAAGGGGACATCGATGGATGGAAGGAGGAAGTTCATTTTTGGATGAGTCGCTTTTCAAAATTGGCATGTTTGGCTAATGCGGCGATTGCGGATACTCCATATCATTTGAAGAAAGCTGATCAGATGGTTAACCCTTTTGAAACACCGGTAGAAATCAGTGGTTTCATTGAGTATTGTAAGAATCTTGTAGAGGCAGATGAAACGAATGGCTAAGGCCTATTCAGATAAAGAATAGTTTCTTTCGCCTAGGTCATGATGTATTCATCTAAGAAGCAATGTATTGTTATATCTCTTCAGTTAAATGAATGAAGTGCGCTTGTGTCGGCACTCTTTTTTTCTATCCCATATTTCACTGGAGACTTAATACTTTTGAATGAGACGTTCTGGGTAATAGTCACAACAAACAATATCAAAGATACTCATTTCAAATTTATTTGGCGCAAATTCACTAACGGTCCTCTAACAAATAATGAACATAATCACTGATCTTCTAAATTTTTCAGGTAAAAACTTTGAATCATTGCTCGTCCTCGGAAAACGCAGATTGCACAAACCCGGGCCTACAGAACTAGATCGCAAACTAGGCTACAAGAGATGTCGAACTCAGAAAGAAACTTAAGTCAAGAGATGGATGAAATGAGAGAAAGGATCAATACAATGGCAGAAGGGCAATCAAGGGTCGAGGATTTACTGAGACAGTTAACCGAGACCCTTAGAGCAACAAATGGAACATCTGTCGGCACTAGGGTAAACGCAAATGCAAGCAACAATGTAAATGAAGAAAATGATTCCATGAACGAAAATCAGGAAGAGGAGAAGAATAATGTAGAAGTAACTCGTGAACAGCCGGTGAAGATATTCCTGAACAGCAACTCGGAAAAAGAAAAATTAAGAGATGAGTTGATTGGAAAGATGCAAGAAGCAGATTAAAGCCATGCAAGGCCCTAATCCATATGGCTCGGTGGGAATCGATGAGAAATTTGTTCCCCGAGGTTGAAGTTAATATTCCCAAGGACTTCAAAGTACCAGACTTTTCAAAGTATGATGGGAGCACCAATCCAAAATTCCATCTGAAGACTTACCTCACCAAAATGGCCATTTGGTCACGGGATCAAAAGTTCTTGATCAATTTCTTCCATGAAAGCCTGACTGGGTCGGCTTTAGAATGGTACATGCAACTTGACCATTCAAAGGTTTCTTGCTGGGATGATTTGACGAGTCTATTCTTGGAGCAATATCGATTCAATATCGATACCGCACCTACCCGAGAACAGTTAGGGTCAATGCAGAAAAGGAATGACGAAGCTTTCAAGCAATACGCTCAAAGATGGAGAATGTTAGCAGCCCAAGTCCAACCACCATTGACTCCATCAGAAATGAGCTCGTACTTTATGGGAACCCTAGGAGCACCTTTTATTGGGCTGATGGCAGGCGCCGCCTACAGAGATTTTTCTGATCTAATTTCGGCTGGAGAAAGGATCGAGAACCTTGCAAAAGCAGGGAAGTTACCTGCGGGAAATATAGAGAACAATTTTCCTAAGAAGGTGGCACCAACAAGGAAGAAAGAGCCAGAAGTCAGTTATGTGCGTCAGCAAAACCCGAGTTTTCCTCGTAATCCACAACCATACCCTTCTTATCAAGCCCCTTCACCCGCTTTACCGGCTTATCAGACTTCATACCAAGTTAACAATGTTCCCTCACCACGTCCCGTCTATACCAATCGTCCTCCCGCACCTCGAAATCCAGGAAACCAAGGGTATGCTCGACCCCCGTCGAATCTACCCCTTTTCCAAAGTTGCCAATCTCCAATGCTGATTTGTTTCAACAGTTGTTTGATGCACATTTGGTTGCATGCGTTCCTTCTCGCCCTATGGTGCCCCCATTCCCAGCCTGGTACAATCCCAATGTAACTTGCAGGTTCCACATGGATAATCCAGGACATTCAATTGAAGATTGCGAGGTATTTAAGAACATAGTGAGGAGGTTGATTTCCTGCGGAAAGCTGGACTTCGAAGAGGAGAAGGGACCTAGCATCACTAGCAACCCAATTCCAAATCATGGGAAAGGGATTGTAAACGCGTTAGAAAAGGAGAGTGAGGGACTTCAAAATGTAGAGGATGTCAAAACTCCTATGAAGTTAATATTCCAAGGCCTTGTCCGAGCAGGCTACTGTTCCTCCGTAGCCTTGGGTGATGTTAATATTGAAGCTCACTGTGAATACCACATAGAAAAGGGACACGATATTGAAAGTTGTCAGGAGTTCAAGGCTCAGGTGCAAAGGTTCATGGCTTTGGGGGTAATAGATGTTACCCAAGCAAGAGGGTTCGCAAAAGAGGTAGATGTTGTGGAACGTCTAGTCCTCAAACTCCCGCGTACTAGTCAAGTTCCAGATTCCCAGAAAGTTGTCATAGCGATAAAGAAGCCTACACCTTTTCCCTATAGTGATACACATGCTGTACCTTGGAAGTATGATGTCAAGGTAAAGACGCAAAATAATATAGGACAAACCGCTTCAACCTCTATTGCCCAGATAGCAGAACCCGCACAAGCAGTGTCGAGTGTCGTGGGCATAGGAGGGATCACAAGAAGTGGCAGGTGTTATGGGCAAGAAGATAAGACCGGGAAAGGAAAAGCAGGCTTTGTAGAAACAAAAGAAGATGATGAAGAAGAATTCCTAAAAATCATGAAGCAAAGTGAGTATGATGTGGTAGAACAACTCAAAAAAACTCCAGCTCGGATCTCTCTATTGTCACTCATCTTGAGTTCGAACCTCATCGCAAAAACCTTTGCAGAGAGTGTTAAATGAAGCTTATGTGAAGCCGGATGTCACCCCAGAAAGCTTAGTGAACATGGTAGACCCAGTAAGGCACACCAATGTGATCCCCTTCTCGGAGGAAGAAGTGGTACGTTCGATAGGAATAACCCACGTGCTTTGCATATCACTTTGAAATGTCGGGGTATGTAGTCGCAAAAGTTTCGATTGATGGGGGTTCGCCTTGAACGTCCTCCCAAAGACAACCTTGTCCCGGTGGCTATGAGTGTAGAAGACCTTAAGCCTCAAGAAATGACAAGTGCGAGCCTTCGATGGAAGGAAAAGAGGAATTCTGGGAGAGGTGACCCTTCCACTTGAGATAGGCCCGAGCTGCTTCCAAGTGCTTTTTCAAGTAATGGATATTGAGCCTACATATACTATGCTTTTGGGAAGGCCATGGATTCACGCTGCTGGTGTCGTTCCCTCAACCTTGCACCAATGCCTGAAATACATTGAAAATGGATGTCTGGTTACCATCCGGGGAGAGGAAGAAATCTTACTGATGAAGCCTACTTCAGTGCCTTATGTTGAAAACACAGAGCTGGAGGTGGAAAACTTCCTACACAGTTTCCAGTTGGTGGAATCAAAAGCAGAGAAGGATGAGCCAACTTCTAAAGATGTTCATCAAGTTGTGACTCGCATTATGACCAATAATGGTTACCAATGGGAAAAGGTTTAGGGATTCACTACAAGGAACCAAGTCTATGATCACCTTGCCGAGAGAACAAAAATAGATATGGTCCGGGATACGAGGCACCGTTGGAAGACATGATGAAGCACAATTTGGTTCTCAATGAAGGAAAAATGTGAATGAAGTGAAAAAGATGATTCCTCATCTGAAGGAGACATTCCCATCCCTGCCGAGGTTATCAATGGAACCTCCAATCATCAGGTCCGGCTAATCATTAACAATGTGGATGAAGACTCCGGAGAGGACCATGTTATCCAGCCTGCTGTCAATTTGGAACCTCTAAACAATTGGCGATCTGAGGCGTTAATGGATGTGATTGTCATAAAGTAATTGTTTGGTCATGATGTTATCTTAGATTTTTGTAATTGAATTTATGCTAACTCTTGTCGAAGCTTTAAAGTGATGAACTTGTGTGTTTTCCAAGTATAATTCTCTGCTCATGTTATCCTTCATCAAAGTTTCAATGCAATGAACTTGTGTGTTTCTCAGTTGACTCACTGTTTTAATTCTTTTCTATCTTTGATTTACGTCTTTGCTTAGTCTTGTCCAATTACCATATTCTCTTTCTGTTTCCAATCGGGCACAAATAAATCTTCCAGGGATTTGGGTCTGGTAGAGGCATTGCCCCATGAAGGGATACCTGAAAGCTCAAGGATGGATTCCTATTCAATGATAGATATAGATAACTGTGACTCAGATGAAGACAGAAACGCCACTGAGGAGTTTGCCAAATTGGTAGAAAGGTCGGAAAGAGACTTCAGCCTGGATGAGGAAGAAGTAGAGGTGATCAATATGGGAACCAATGAAGACAAGAAGGAGTTGAGATTGGTGGATAACCCGGAACGTGAAAGCATGATCAAGTTATTCGGAGACTACATGGATGTATTTGCTTGGTCTTACCGAGATATGCAGGGTGGATCCAAGCATAGCTTCCCACAAGATTCCGCTATACCCCAATGTTGAGGCGAAAAAGCAGAAATTGAGGAGAATGCACCCTGAAATGTCCTTAAAGATCAAAGAGGAAGTCACCAAGCAATTGGAGGCAGGATTTTTAGAAGTTTCAAGGCACCCAGAATGGGTAGCAAATATCGTCCCTGTTCCGAAGAAAGATGGAAAAGTCAGGATGTGTGTGGACTATAGGGATTTGAATAAAGCTAGCCCTAAAGATAATTTCCCCTTACCTCACATTGATGTCCTTGTCGATAATGCAGCAAGAGGTCATAGATTCTCTTTCATGGATGGTTATTCTGGTTACAATCAAATTCTTATGGACACAAGTGATAAAGAGAAGACCACATTTGTCACATCATGGGGAACCTTTTGTTATACAGTCATGCCATTCGGATTGAAGAATTGGGGCCACCTATCAGCGTGCCATGGTTGCTTTGTTCCACGATATGATGCACAAAGAAATTGAGGTGTACGTGGATGACATAGTTGCTAAGTCCCAAGAAGGGGAAAGCCATGTGGTAGTGTTACGAAAGTTGTTTGAAAGACTCAGAAAATACAAGTTGAGGCTAAACCCGAGCAAAATGTGTTTTTGGTGCGTCGACTGGAAAATTGCTTGGTTTTGTTGTTAGCAAGGAAGGAATCAAAGTGGACCCTGATAAAGTCAAAGCCATACAAGAGATGCCTGCTCCCAAAACTGAAAAGGAAGTAAGAGGTTTTCTCGGGAGATTGAATTACATCGCTAGGTTCATAGCCAACCTGACCAGCACTTGTGAGCCAATCTTCAAGCTTGAAGAAACAGCAACCAGGAGAATGGGATGAACAGTGTCAGGAAGCTTTTGAGAAGATAAAAACTTACTTACAAAGTCCTCCTATTTTGGTGCCACCTACACCTGGTCGTCCTTTGATATTATACCTCACGGTATTGCAGACATCCATGGGAGCAATGCTAGGGCAGCATGATGAAACGAGAAAAAAAGAATAGGCCATCTACTATTTGAGCAAGAAGTTCAATGAGTGCGAGTCTCGCTACATGGCAGTTGAGAAAACATGTTGTGCACTGGCATGGACATCTAGAAGGCTGAGGCAGTACATGTTGTACTATACTACTTGGCTTATCTCAAGGATGGACCCGATAAAGTACATATTCGAAAGCCCTCATGTTTCCACACGAGTCTCCAAATGGCAAGTGGTCCTTTCTGAGTTCGACATAAAGCATGTAACTCGAAAATCTATCAAAGGGAGCATAATTGCAGATCACTTAGCTGAGAATCCACTCAATTACAAGCAACCTGTGACGTCTGATTTTCCTGATGAGGATGTTTTAGCAGTTGAAGAAGAAGAGTCAGATAAAGAGGACGTGTGGAAAATGTTTTTTGATGGAGCAGTCAATATGTATGGGAACGGCATAGGTGCAGTGGTCATATCACCAAGTGGGAAGCAATACCCAGTGGCCATCAAGTTAGAGTTCGATTGCACCAATAATGTAGCTGAGTATGAAGCTTGTGCTCAAGGGCTAAATGTTGCAATAGAATTGGGAGTGAAAGAACTACAAGTATATGGAGATTCAGCACTGATAATCTATCAAGTGAACGGGGAATGGCAGACTAAGGACCCCAAGTTGATTCCATACCAGAAATATTTGATGCAGTTGATCGAGAAGTTTGAATGGATCACCTTTTCGCACCTGACTCGGGATAAGAACCAGTTTGCAGATGCTTTGGCTACTTTGGCTGTAATGACCAATCTGAATATTCATGCTAATGTGCAACCCATCCGAATAAGGGCAGAAAGTGAACCAGTCTACTGTTCTAATGTTGAAAAGAAGAAGATGGGCAGCCTTGGTTCCATGATATCATGCAGTACATCAAGTTCAGAGAGTACCCATCAGGGGCAAATGAGACAGACAAAAAGAGCATCCGTCGGCTTTCCATGGCTTTCTTTTTGAATGGGGAAATACTGTACAAAAGGAACTATGATGGCACACTCCTCAGATGTATAGCGAGCTAAGGAGGCTCTCACCATCTTAATGAAGTTCATGAGGAATATGCGGAACACATGCCAATGGTATCATGATGGCTCGTCGGATCCTCGCGATATGGTTATTCTTGGTCCACTATGGAAGCGATTGCATAGAATATGTTCGAAAGTGTCATAAATGCCAAGTGTACGCTGATCGCATCAACGCACCACCTGTCCCATTGCATAATATGGTGGCACCTTGGCCTTTTTCAATGTGGGGAATCGATGTTATTGGGCCAATAAACCCGAAAGCTTCTAATGGCCACAGGTTTATCCTGGTAGCAATTGATTATTTCACTAAGTGGGTAGAGGCTGCTTCCTACGTCAAAGTCACTCAAAAGGTTGTCCTTAAATTTTTAAGGGTAAACATCATTTGTCGGTATGGGATTCCAGAGAGGATTATCACAGATAATGGCCCTAATCTCAATAGCATAGAAATCAAGAATCTATGTGAGAAATTTAGGATCAAGCATCACAATTCTGCTCCTTACAGACCCCGGATGAATGGTGCAGTAGAAGCAGCAAATAAGAACATCAAGAAGATAGTAGCCAAAATGGTGGTCAACTACGAGAGAATGGCATGAGATGCTCCCCATGCTCTCCACGCTTATCGCACTAATATCCGATCAAAGACCTTTGGGCAACACCGTTCTCCTTGGTCTATGGTATGGAAGCAGTCTCCCCGTAGAGGTTGAAATCCCATCTTTAAGGGTGTTGATGGAAGTGAGTTAGAAGAAGCGAGAATGGGTAAAGACTCGGTACGAGCAGTTAAACATGATTGAAGAAAAGCGATTGAAAGCTATCTGTCATGGACAACTATACCAAAGGAGAATGGCGAGAGCCTTCAACAAGAAAGTGCGCCCTAGGGAGTTCCAAGCAGGTGACCTGGTTTTAAAGAAAAAACTTCCAAACCAAGAGGACGCTCGAGGAAAATGGGCACCGAGTTATGAAGGACCGTACATCGTTAAGAAGGCATTCTCTGGTGGAGCCTTAGTTTTAACGGATATGGACGGAAATGAATTGCCAAGACCGACAAATGCTGATGCAGTCAAAAAGTTCTATGCCTAAAACAAAAAAAAAGAGAAAAAGAAAATAACCCGTTAGGTTGAAAACCCGCAAGGGCAGCCTAAGCAAAAGTTAGGGCATCTACAAAAAAAAAAAATTGGGGCAATTTTAAGTGGTGATGGAAGACAAAACTGGGGCAATTTTAAGCAGTGGTGGATGGAAGAGAGCTCGTGTCACAAGTGGTTGTAATATCCATCTGAGAATTAGGACCTATCTAATGAGAAGAAAGGAATCCTAACTGGGGCAATTGTCTGCCACCTTACCTTTGTATCATCCTTTTGTACTATTTGCCTTTTCGTGCTTGCGAACATCCAAATCAATGAAAATACTTTCCTTTCTTTTATTGTCCATCTTTCTTTTGTCATGTTCCTTTCTTTTTTATATTTGTGAAGTCACACGTGTTTATCACAAAATGCTTCGATAAGAGGGAATATAAATTCAGTATCATTGATCTAACAATTTAATGGCAGTCCTCTAACTAACGAGTTTAGATCAAGAATGAATCAGAAGATTCAAATAAGGCAAGAAAAGCTCCCAATGCGATTCACAATGTTGAGAGAGGAACTATGTGCCTGATGAGCCAACTCAGAAGTAAAGTGACTCCAGTGTCCGAGGATCCCAACGAACTCGAAACAAGTTGATGAGCCCTAGTTTGAGAGCCTACGCCTGGGTTTGATAGATCAAAATTTTTCGAGGAAGCAATCAGAATCGGGTATGCAAGTGAAAGGTTTTGGCATAATGTTTTCAGTCTTTTGATATGATTTTGAGTTGCAGGAAAGTACGTTGCAACATCCCTCCATGAGCTGCAAATTTGTGAAAAGTGACGTCTTCGGCTTTTGCGCCAAGCTTCACTGTAAAAAAAAATAGCAAAAAAAAAAAATCATTTCGGGCCAAGCCCACTGTCTTTTAAATTCCTGCCAAGCCCATTGTCTTTAAATTTGGGCCAAGCCCATTGTCTTTTAAATTTTAGGGCCAAGCCCATTGTCTTTGGGGCCAAAATTGTTGGGCCAAGCCCACTGTCTTTTAAATTCTGGGCCAAGCCCATTGTCTTTTAAATTCGGGCCAAGCCCACTGTCTTTTAAATTTCGGGCCAAGCCCATTGTCTTTTAAATTTCGGGCCAAGCCCACTGTCTTTTAAATTTCGGGCCAAGCCCACTGTCTTTTAAATTCCGGGCCAAGCCCACTGTCTTTTAAATTTGGGCCAAGCCCATTGTCTTTTAAATTTGGGCCAAGCCCACTGTCTTTAAATTTCGGGCCAAGCCCATTGTCTTTTAAACTTCGGGCCAAGCCCACTGTCTTTAAATTTCGGGCCAAGCCCATTGTCTTTTAAACTTCGAGTCAAGCCCACTGTCTTTTAAATTTCTAGGCCAAGCCCACTGTCTTTTAAATTCCGGGCCAAGCCCACTGTCTTTTAAATTTCGGGCCAAGCCCACTGTCTTTTAAATTCCGGGCCAAGCCCACTGTCTTTTAAATTTGGGCCAAGCCCATTGTCTTTTAAATTTCGGGCCAAGCCCATTGTCTTTTAAATTTCGGGCCAAGCCCACTGTCTTTTAAATCTTGGGCCAAGCCCTTGTCTTTTAAATTTGGGCCAAGCCCATTGTCTTTTACCATTTCCAGTCATAAAGTCACCCAAGGTCTTTTAGAATTCAAAAAAAAAAAAAAAAAAAAAACTCTTCTTAATCAATAAATGTCAACCGAGTCGACGACTCGTTGACAATGCGATGGACGATCTCTCGGCTTTACGCCGAAGTTTCACCTTGGTAGGATTAACGATGTTGCGATAACTCGTAAATCCATGTTTTGGCTCATCTGGTTTTCAAGCGGCGTCTTTGCCTTGTCCATCCACCTCATCCCACGCATTCCGGACAAAATTTAAGTTCACGTCTTTACTCGTTTCTTACGACGTTAACATGAAAACTACGGTTGTTCATAGTCCCTAGTAAGAAACAAGTAAATAGGGCAATGTGAACATCCAATTTTGACCTAGGGCATAAAAAATAAAAATAAAAATAAAATAAAAATAAAATAAAATAAAACAATAATAATAATAATACCAAAAATAATGATAACAAAGAAAATACTTTCATTTTGTCCTTCTCGACCAAGTCCAATCCCAATGAAAAAAAAAATATGTCCAGGTCCATTAATCCACCTTGGCCCATTTTGTTTTAAGGTCCCTAATATACACAAAAAAAAAAAAGAGGGGAGAGGAAAGCTAACGTTGCAGGTCAGCAGAGTCAAAGAGAAAGAAGGCCAATGCATGCTTCTTTCGTTGATTACAAAAGAAAAGGAAAAAGCGTCAGGTAGAGTTTTTAAAGTAAAGCATCAAAGAAGTAATGACCTCCTTCCTATTGCGGCTCCTCGCAACACAAACAAAGCCAAGAGCAAAAGGACAAAACGAACACGGTGATAGCGAAGGAAGAAGCGTAAGAGTGAGGTTAGAGATTTTGAAAAATGAAACACCAAACAGAGAAGGTGTTTCTTGTCTCGATGCAACCCTTGCAGCTCTATCGCTTTGATGCGACTCTTGCAAATGCCGGTTGTCCCGATACAACTCTTGCGGCGTTGAACCACAAATACATAAAACGGGATAGGGGGCGGAAAAAAAAAAAAGGAAGCAAGTTTAAGGTCAAAAATAGAGATCGACGGGGGATGGCACAACCTTGTGCTACCCAAATTGATACGGAGAAGAAGATATTTTTTTTTACGAGAGAAAAGGACTACACAATTGACGCTCGGGCATGCCAAGCCGAATTTCGAGTGCCTATATAAAGAGGAACAATGTAGAGAAAAGGGGTTGGATTCTTTTTGGAGGAGTTGGTGTTTTTTTTTTGGTTCCAGTTTTTGAGAGAGTAATTTTTCTTGGTTTACGCTTCTTCTTCTTAGTTAAAAAACGGAACTCACCTTTGGACTCTTGTTTGCTCTTGGTGAGAAAGCGGGTATTGAGAGAGAGTGAGAAGTGAGATTGTAAAAAGAAAGATTTGAATAGAAAGAAACTCGGTTTGTTTTTGAAAACTCGAGAGGTATATTGTTCGCTTCTTTCCTTATGCATCTTGACTTTTGTCATTATTACTCGCATCCGAATGGGCGTGGATTGTTGATCTTATTCATATTGTTCTTGCCTTTGTTCTCGTCTTTGGTTCTCATACCTTCATAAGCACATACATTCACACCCTCATCCTCTCAAAAGACCCATCGAAACCACCATTTTTCCCCTATCATCGCATACTCAAACCGACACCCCCTCCATCCTCACCATTCCGACACTATTTTCATTTTCAACCTCCCATCACCTATCAAAACTATCATACGGACCACCCCTCCATCAACTCCCGACAAACCACTCATCCATCCATCCCTTCATCTTACTATCCATTATCTCCTACCCCTTCACCGTGTAACCACCACAAAAATCCCAGATCAAAACCGACCGTCGGACCTCGAGAGACCAAATCTCTCCTTCCGACCGTCGAGCCCAACACCAAATCCTCCTTTCAACCGACCGTCGAACCCAACACCAAACCTCTCCTTTCAACCGACCGTCGAGCCCAACCCCAAATCCTCCTTTCAACCGACCGTCGAGCCTAACAAATTTCTTCCTTCAACCGACCGTCGAACATAACAAATTTCTCCCTCCAACCGACCGTCGAACCTCAGAATCCCTTCAACCGACCGTCGAATCCAACACCAAATTTCCCCTTGCAACCGACCGTCGAACCCAACAAATTTCTCTCTTCAACCGACCGTCGAACCTCAGAATCCTTTCAACCGACCTTCGAATCCAACACCAAATTTCCCTTGCAACCGACCGTCGAACCCAACAAATTTCTCCCTTCAACCGACCGTCGAACCCAACAAATCTCTCCTTTCAACCGACCGTCGAATCCAACACCAAATCTCTCCCTTCAACCGACCGTCGAGTCCAACACCCAAATCCATCCCCTCATCGACCGTCGAACCTCGCAGAGCCGATCCTCCCAACCGACCGTCGGATCCCAACACCCCCAACACGATACCTCACGTTTTCATTTTCCCACTTCGTAGGTGAAAGCCTCCCTTTTCTCCTTATCGAGGCTACGAGCCTCTGTTTTTCTCGCTTTCTTCCTTTATTATTTTATTTTATTTTTTTTTATTATTTTTTTTGTTTTGTTTTTGTTTGTATGTATGTCTTAAGAAGGAATTTATAACAAAAGCATGATAAAACAAAAAGAGGTTTCTGCTGGGTTAGGGGTCGTGGTTATTATTATTTTTTTTTTGTGTTCCAAGGCCTTCTCTTGAGTTTGGGTGGGATAGATGAATAACAATAGCATGTTGGTTACTTTTTTTTCTTTGCTGGTTAACTTTGTTTATCATATTTATCTTTTTTTTCTTTTCTTTTTTCATCTTTTTGCCTTCCTTTTTAGCTGTTGGTTTTTGTTAAAAAATAAATAAATAAATAAATAAAATAAAATAATTAAACGTTGTTAAAAAAATAAAATGAGATTATGAGTCAGCTGACAAACTTGCTAATTTTTCTTTTTGATTTAGAATCATTTAAGTCGCGACGACTCGATGATTCATGAAATCTTCTTTTCCTTCCTTTTTATTTATCTATTTTTTTAATGATAAAACAAATATTCTCGAAAGTTATAAAGTTTCACACAATCAATTTAAGGTACCGTTTTTAGAATGGGTGTGTTAGGAGGCTTTGTGGGATTAAGTTCCCGCCCTTCCTTATCCATAACCGACTCCCGAATTCAATCTGGTTCCAAAGACCATTTCCAAAGAAAGGTTTTTCGATTTTTCCTAATTTAAATAAAATTGGTGGCGACTCTATTTCTTTTTTAAAAATTATGAGTTGTTGCATCCGCCGCGATCCCGGTCGCGACAGATGGCGACTCCACTGGGGACATTTGAGAGTCAAGCCTTTGAAAGTTGATTGTGCAAATTTTGTAACTTTTATATGTTTGTTTTACTCCTTTTGTTTTTGCGTTAATTTTATTTTGTTTTTCTATTGTTTATTGATCACCTTAACTGTGGTTCTATTTTATCATGCAAACCTTAGGATAGAAGATTTTTGGGAATCTTGTTTTGTGTTCATGTTGTTTTGCAGGATGTAAATAGTCTCTAGGATTATGAAGGTTTGTATGCTCCCTACACACACTGCACCTACACGTTTATCACACACATTCGAGTGGGGCCCTATACCCGGTCCGAGTGAATCTTAAGTTAGGTAGAGGTTGCGTAGTGGTAGCCATTTTGGATGTACATCCCTGTTTGGTTATTGCGAAAACCTCATCTAGAGCGTGCCTTTTCATGAATGTCCCGCACTCGGTGGTTTACCCACTATTTGTGGTCAACATTCTGATATGGGACTTAGCTCTAGAGGCCTTTAGAATAGTAGAGTCACCCAAGGAAAGTTCTCACGAATTAGACAGCCTTATAGATCTTTAAGGTAGAACTCCACAAATTTAAGGCAGTCCTTTAGGGCACAAAGGGAGCGTACCTTTTCGTTGTCTTTGATTTTATTTGGCATTGCATTAAAAAAAAAATCATACTTTGCATCTTTGCACCATGTTTCTTTGCAATACCCTAATCTTTTGTCTTTCCTGAGACAGTTTTGTTAGAGAACCGTTAGAACTCAACCAAGATTTGAAAGTGAGTATCTTTGATAAAAGAAATATGGGATCAGATCAGAAGGATGCAAGCTTGAAGAAGACTCTGCGACTCAAGGCTAATAAAGTTCACACTGAAAGCCTAGTGGTTATGGGACGAATGTTGAAGAAGACTCAACGTCTGACATTTGCAAGCAAAGTATGGGAAGGTTCGGATCTGTTAGAGGTGAATGTGCAAGTGGAAGCGATCACTGCAGTGGCCCAATACTATGATCCTCCTCTCAGATGTTTCACTTTTCAGGATTTCCAACTAGCTCCCACTCTCGAAGAATTCGAGCAAATCCTAGGTTTGTCATTGGAAGGTAAAAGGCCATACTTTTATAAAGGACACTATGCATCCATCCAAACTGTGGCGAACATTTTGAAAGTGCACGCAAGAGACCTTCAAGATGTGCAGCAGAATAGGAACGGAACCAAAGGGTTTTCAAGGGAATACCTTGAAGGACAGATGCGTCACTTAGCAAAAAGTGAAGATTGGGAGTCTTTCATGGACGTGCTAGCCCTCACCATCTACGACACAGTCTTGTTCCCTAATATTGAGGATTACGTGGATTATGCAAAGAATCGATGTGTTCCTTGCCTGCAAATCCCACACGGACAACCCTGTCCCGGCCGTTCGCAGATGTTTACTCTACCCTGAGCTTTTGTCACGAAAGGAATGGTAAAAGAGTCCTCTGTTGCTTGCCGGTGTTGTATGTTTGGCTCACAGCTCATGTTTTCAATAGATCATACAAAGCGGAGTGCCCTATCGCTGACTTTAACCTGTACCAATTGAAGGTTAAGAACAGCCGCGAATGGGCGGACCACTTGGCGAGATTGGAAGAAAAGCAAATAAGATGGTATCCTCGATGGAAAGATGTAGAAGCTATCATATACCAGTGCGGAAGGTTTCCAAACGTACCCCTCATGGGTACACGAGGATGTATTAATTACAATCCAGCCTTGGCACAGCGACAACTCGGTTATCCTATGATGGGGCCACTGCGAAGCCCAAATAACCTCTTTTGTTCTTTACTATATAGATACGGAAGACACTGATTCGCTTCGGGAGGTCCGAAGTGCTTGGGACAAGGTCATCCGAAAAGGAAAAGAATTGGGAGTCAGAAGTTGTGCGGCCAAGGAAGATTATCGCCAATGGGTTAAGGACGAGTTCAAGAAATCAAATTGCCATTCAGATCCCTGCAGAAATTTATGGTTGGTGAACCTTGACCTCGGTTGTGATCGAGAATGAAGAAATGAAAGAAATGAGACCAAGGTTTGTGAAAATGAAGAGGAAAAGAGAAAAATGGAAGCCGAGTTGAGAGAGATTCGCCAGGCATGTGCGGCCTTGAAGCGAGAAAATGCTTGAAAAGGACCACACTATTGAAGAGGTTAATAAAAAGATGAAGGTGAACGTGATTACATGCTAAAAACCAAACGTTGTGTCAACCGGGGGGCAAAGCAAACAAGGAATTAGGGCTCCGCAGACAAGAGAGGGACAGGGCCATGGCTGAAAATCAACAGCTGAGGGAGCAGCTCAAGAGTGCCAAAACAACCCAGAATAATGCAATGCGCCTAGTAGAAGAAATGAAGCAGCAGATGGAAGTGGCATCTAAGCGATATGAAGATATGATAAAAGATAAAAAGCTACACATGAAAGAGACAGTTGCAAAATATGAGGTAGCATTGCAACAAGGACAGGAAAATATGAAAAAACTGATGGATCAAGTGGAACAACAAAAAGGGGACATCGATGGATGGAAGGAGGAAGTTCATTTTTGGATGAGTCACTTTTCAAAATTGGCATGTTTGGCTAATGCGGCGATTGCGGATACTCCATATCATTTGAAGAAAGGCGATCAGATGGTTAACCCTTTTGAAACACCGGTAGAAATCAGTGGTTTCATTGAGTATTGTAAGGATCTTGTAGGGCAGATGAAACGAATGGCTAAGGCCTATTCAGATAAAGAATAGTTTCTTTCACCTAGGTCATGATGTATTCATCTAAGAAGCAATGTATTGTTATATCTCTTCAGTTAAATGAATGAAGTGCGCTTGTGTCGGCACTCTTTTTTTTCTATCCCATATTTCACTGGAGACTTAATACTTTTGAACGAGACGTTCTGGGTAATAGTCACAACAAACAATATCAAAGATACTCATTTCAAATTTATTTGGCGCAAATTCACTAACGGTCCTCTAACAAATAATGAACATAATCACTGATCTTCTAAATTTTTCAGGTAAAAACTTTGAATCATTGCTCGTCCTCGAAAAACGCAGATTGCACAAAACCGGGCCTACAAAACTAGATCGCAAACTAGGCTACAAGAGATGTCGAACTCAGAAAGAAACTTAAGTCAAGAGATGGATGAAATGAGAGAAAGGATCAATACAATGGCAGAAGGGCAATCAAGGGTCGAGGATTTCTTCGAGACAAGTTAACCGAGACCCTTAGAGCAACAAATGGAACATCTGTCGGCACTAGGGTAAACGCAAATGCAAGCAACAATGTAAATGAAGAAAATGATTCCATGAACGAAAATCAGGAAGAGGAGAAGAATAATGTAGAAGTAACTCGTGAACAGCCGGTGAAGATATTCCTGAACAGCAACTCGGAAAAAGAAAAATTAAGAGATGAGTTGATTGGAAAGATGCAAGAGCAGATTAAAGCCATGCAAGGCCCTAATCCATATGGCTCAGTGGGAATCGATGAGCTGTTCCCTGAGGTTGAAGTTAATATTCCCAAGGACTTCAAAGTACCAGACTTTTCAAAGTATGATGGGAGCACCAATCCAAAATTCCATCTGAAGACTTACCTCACCAAAATGGCCATTTGGTCACGGGATCAAAAGTTCTTGATTAATTTCTTCCATGAAAGACTGGACTGGGTCGGCTTTAGAATGGTACATGCAACTTGACCCTTCAAAGGTTTCTTGCTGGGATGATTTGACGAGTCTATTCTTGGAGCAATATCGATTCAATATCGATACCGCACCTACCCGAGAACAGTTAGGGTCAATGCAGAAAAGGAATGACGAAGCTTTCAAGCAATACGCTCAAAGATGGAGAATGTTAGCAGCCCAAGTCCAACCACCATTGACTCCATCAGAAATGAGCTCGTACTTTATGGGAACCCTAGGAGCACCTTTTATTGGGCTGATGGCGTGCGCCTACAGAGATTTTTCGATCTAATTTCGGTGGAGAAAGGATCGAGAACCTTGCAAAAGCGGGGAAGTTACCTACGGAAATATAGAGAACAATTTTCCTAAGAAGGTGGCACCAACAAGGAAGAAAGAGCCAGAAGTCAGTTATGTGCGTCGGCCAAGAAACCCGAGTTTTCCTCGTAATCCACAACCATACCCTTCTTATCAAGCCCCTTCACCCGCTTTACCGGCTTACCAGACTTCATACCAAGTTAACAATGTTCCCTCACCACGTCCCGTCTATACCAATCGTCCTCCCGCACCTCGAAATCCAGGAAACCAAGGGTATGCTCGACCCCCGTCGAATCTACCCCCTTTTCCAAAGTTGCCAATCTCCAATGCTGATTTGTTTCAACAGTTGTTTGATGCACATTTGGTTGCATGCGTTCCTTCTCGCCCTATGGTGCCCCCATTCCCAGCCTGGTACAATCCCAATGTAACTTGCAGGTTCCACATGGATAATCCAGGACATTCAATTGAAGATTGTGAGGTATTTAAGAACATAGTGAGGAGGTTGATTTCCTGCGGAAAGCTGGACTTCGAAGAGGAGAAGGGACCTAGCATCACTAGCAACCCAATTCCAAATCATGGGAAAGGGATTGTAAACGCGTTAGAAAAGGAGAGTGAGGGACTTCAAAATGTAGAGGATGTCAAAACTCCTATGAAGTTAATATTCCAAGGCCTTGTCCAGAAAGAAGCTCTTGTTCCTCCGTAGCCTTGGGTGATGTTAATATTGAAGCTCACTGTGAATACCACATAGAAAAGGGACACGATATTGAAAGTTGTCAGGAGTTCAAGGCTCAGGTGCAAAGGTTCATGGCTTTGGGGGTAATAGATGTTACCCAAGCAAGAGGGTTCGCAAAAGAGGTAGATGTTGTGGAACGTCTAGTCCTCAAACTCCCGCGTACTAGTCAAGTTCCAGATTCCCAGAAAGTTGTCATAGCAATAAAGAAGCCTACACCTTTTCCCTATAGTGATACACATGCTGTACCTTGGAAGTATGATGTCAAGGTAAAGACGCAAAATAATATAGGACAAACTGCTTCAACCTCTATTGCCCAGACCACAGAGCCCGCACAAGCAGTGTCGAGCGTCGTGGGCATAGGAAGGATCACAAGAAGTGGCAGGTGTTATGGGCAAGAAGATAAGACCGGGAAAGGAAAAGCAGGCTTTGTAGAAACAAAAGAAGATGATGAAGAAGAATTCCTAAAAATCATGAAGCAAAGTGAGTATGATGTGGTAGAACAACTCAAAAAAACTCCAGCTCGGATCTCTCTATTGTCACTCATCTTGAGTTCGAACCTCATCGCAAGTTAACTGCAGAGAGTGTTAAATGAAGCTTATGTGAAGCCGGATGTCACCCCGAAAGCTTAGTGAACATGGTAGACCCAAGTAAGGCACACCAATGTGATCCCCTTCTCGGAGGAAGAAGTGAGTACGTTCGATAGGGAATAACCCACGTGCTTTGCATATCACTTTGAAATGTCGGGGTATGTAGTCGCAAAAGTTCGATTGATGGGGTTCGGCCTTGAACGTCCTCCCAAAGACAACCTTGTCCCACGGTGGCTATGAGTGTAGAAGACCTTAAGCCTCAAGAAATGACAAGTGCGAGCCTTCGATGGAAGGAAAAGAGGAATTCTGGGAGAGGTGACCCTTCCACTTGAGATAGGCCCGAGCTGCTTCCAAGTGCTTTTTCAAGTAATGGATATTGAGCCTACATATACTATACTTTTGGGAAGGCCATGGATTCACGCTGCTGGTGTCGTTCCCTCAACCTTGCACCAATGCCTGAAATACATTGAAAATGGATGTCTGGTTACCATCCGGGGAGAGGAAGAAATCTTACTGATGAAGCCTACTTCAGTGCCTTATGTTGAAAACACAGAGCTGGAGGTGGAAAACTTCCTACACAGTTTCCAGTTGGTGGAATTAAAAGCAGAGAAGGATGAGCCAACTTCTAAAGATGTTCATCAAGTTGTGACTCGCATTATGACCAATAATGGTTACCAAGCCGGAAAAGGTTTAGGGATTCAGCTACAAGGAACCAAGTCTATGATCACCTTGCCAGAGAACAAAAACAGATATGGTCTGGGATACGAGGCACCGTTGGAAGACATGATGAAGCACAATTTGGTTCTCAATGAAGGGAAAAAGGTGAATGAAGTGAAAAAGATGATTCCTCATCTGAAGGAGACATTCCCCATCCCTGCCGAGGTTATCAATGGAACCTCCAATCATCAGGTCCGGCTAATCATTAACAATGTGGATGAAGACTCCGGAGAGGACCATGTTATCCAGCCTGCTGTCAATTTGGAACCTCTGAACAATTGGCGATCTGAGGCGTTAATGGATGTGATTGTCATAAAGTAATTGTTTGGTCATGATGTTATCTTAGATTTTTGTAATGTTGAATTTATGCTAACTCTTGTCGAAGCTTTAAAGTGATGAACTTGTGTGTTTTCCAGTATAATTCTCTCGCTTTCATGTTATCCTTCATCAAAGTTTCAATGCAATGAACTTGTGTGTTTCTCAGTTGACTCACTGTTTTAATTCTTTTCTATCTTTGATTTACGTCTTTGCTTAGTCTTGTCCAATTACCATATTCTCTTTCTGTTTCCAATCGGGCACAAATAAATCTTCCAGGGATTTGGGTCTAGTAGAGGCATTGCCCCATGAAGGGATACCTGAAAGCTCAAGGATGGATTCCTATTCAATGATAGATATAGATAATCGTGACTCGGATGAAGACAGTAAACGCCACCGAGGAGTTTGCCAAATTGGTAGAAAGGTCGGAAAGAGACTTGGCCTGGATGAGGAAGAAGTAGAGGTGATCAATATGGGAACCAATGAAGACAAGAAGGAGTTGAGATTGGTGGATAACCCGGGAACGTGAAAGCATGATCAAGTTATTCGGAGACTACATGGATGTATTTGCTTGGTCTTACCGAGATATGCAGTGGTGGATCCAAGCATAGCTTCCCCACAAGATTTCGCTATACCCCAATGTTGAGGCGAAAAAGCGTAAATTGAGGAGAATGCACCCGAAATGTCCTTAAAGATCAAAGAGGAAGTCACCAAGCAATTGGAGGCAGGATTTTTAGAAGTTTCAAGGCACCCGAGAATGGGTAGCAAATATCGTCCCTGTTAGAAGAAAGATGGAAAAGTCGGGATGTGTGTGGACTATAGGGATTTGAATAAAGCTAGCCCTAAAGATAATTTCCCTTACCTCACATTGATGTCCTTGTCGATAATGCAGCAAGAGGTCATAGATTCTCTTTCATGGATGGTTATTCTGGTTACAATCAAATTCTTATGGACACAAGTGATAAAGAGAAGACCACATTTGTCACATCATGGGGAACCTTTTGTTATACTGATCATGCCATTCGGATTGAAGAATGTTTGGGGCCACCTATCAGCGTGCCATGGTTGCTTTGTTTCACGATATGATGCACAAAGAAATTGAGGTGTACGTGGATGACATAGTTGCTAAGTCCCAAGAAGGGGAAAGCCATGTGGTAGTGTTACGAAAGTTGTTTGAAAGACTCAGAAAATACAAGTTGAGGCTAAACCCGGCAAAATGTGTTTTTGGTGCGTCGACTGGAAAATTGCTTGGTTTTGTTGTTAGCAAGGAAGGAATCAAAGTGGACCCTGATAAAGTCAAAGCCATACAAGAGATGCCTGCTCCCAAACTGAAAAGGAAGTAAGAGGTTTTCTCGGGAGACTGAATTACATCGCTAGGTTCATAGCCAACCCGACCAAAGACTTGTGAGCCAATCTTTAAGCTATTGAAGAAACAAAGAACCAGGAGAATGGGATGAACAAAGTGTCAGGAAGCTTTTGAGAAGATAAAAACTTACTTACAAAGTCCTCCTATTTTGGTGCCACCTACACCTGGTCGTCCTTTGATATTATACCTCACGGTATTGCATTGACATCCATGGGAGCAATGCTAGGGCAAAGCATGATGAAACGAGAAAAAGGAACAGGCCATCTACTATTTGAGCAAGAAGTTCAATGAGTGCGAGTCTCGCTACATGGCAGTTGAGAAAACATGTTGTGCACTGGCATGGACATCTAGAAGGCTGAGGCAGTACATGTTGTACTATACTACTTGGCTTATCTCAAGGATGGACCCGATAAAGTACATATTCGAAAGCCCTCATGTTTCCACACGAGTCTCCAAATGGCAAGTGATCCTTTCTGAGTTCGACATAAAGCATGTAACTCGAAAATCTATCAAAGGGAGCATAATTGCAGATCACTTAGCTGAGAATCCACTCAATTACAAGCAACCTGTGACGTCTGATTTTCCTGATGAGGATGTTTTAGCAGTTGAAGAAGAAGAGTCGATAAAGAGGACGTGTGGAAAATATTTTTGATGGAGCAAATCAATATGTACGGGAACAGCATAGGTGCAAAGTGGTCATATCACCAAGTGGGAAGCAATACCCAGTGGCCATCAAGTTAGAGTTCGATTGCACCAATAATGTAGCTGAGTATGAAGCTTGTGCTCAAGGGCTAAATGTTGCAATAGAATTGGGAGTGAAAGAACTACATGTTTATGGAGATTCAGCACTGATAATCTATCAAGTGAACGGGGAATGGCAGACTAAGGACCCCAAGTTGATTCCATACTAAAAATATTTGATGCAGTTGATCGAGAAGTTTGAATGGATCACCTTTTCGCATCTGACTCGGGATAAGAACCAATTTGCAGATGCTTTGGCCACTTTGGCTGTAATGACCAATCGAATATTCATGCTAATGTGCAACCCATCCGAATAAGGGCAGAAAAGTGAACCAGTCTACTGTTCTAATGTTGAAAAAGAAGAAGATGGACAGCCTTGGTTCCATGATATCATGCAGTACATCAAGTTCAGAGAGTACCCATCAGGGGCAAATGAGACAGACAAAAAGAGCATCCGTCGGCTTTCCATGGCTTTCTTTTTGAATGGGGAAATACTGTACAAAAGGAACTATGATGGCACACTCCTCAGATGTATAGCAGCTAAGGAGGCTCTCACCATCTTAACAGAAGTTCATGAGGGGATATGCGGAACACATGCCAATGGTATCATGATGGCTCGTCAGATCCTGCGATATGGTTATTACTGGTCCACTATGGAAGCTGATTGCATAGAATATGTTCGAAAGTGTCATAAATGCCAAGTGTACGCTGATCGCATCAACGCACCACCTGTCCCATTGCATAATATGGTGGCACCCTGGCCTTTTTCAATGTGGGGAATCGATGTTATTGGGCCAATAAACCCGAAAGCTTCTAATGGCCACAGGTTTATCCTGGTAGCAATTGATTATTTCACCAAGTGGGTAGAGGCTGCTTCCTACGCCAAAGTCACTCAAAAGGTTGTCCTTAAATTTTTAAGGGTAAACATCATTTGTCGGTATGGAATTCCAGAGAGGATTATCACAGATAACGGCCCTAATCTCAATAGCACAGAAATCAAGAATTTATGTGAGAGATTTAGGATCAAGCATCACAATTCTGCTCCTTACAGACCCCAGATGAATGGTGCAGTAGAAGCAGCAAATAAGAACATCAAGAAGATAGTAGCCAAAATGGTGGTCAACTACAGAGAATGGCATGAGATGCTCCCCTATGCTCTCCACGCTTATCGCACTAATATCCGATCCAAAGACCTTTGGGCAACACCGTTCTCCTTGGTCTATGGTATGGAAGCAGTCTCCCCGTAGAGGTTGAAATCCCATCTTTAAGGGTGTTGATGGAAGCTGAGTTAGAAGAAGCAGAATGGGTAAAGACTCGGTACGAGCAGTTAAACATGATTGAAGAAAAGCGATTGAAAGCTATCTGTCATGGACAACTATACCAAAGGAGAATGGCGAGAGCCTTCAACAAGAAAGTGCGCCCTAGGGAGTTCCAAGCAGGTGACCTGGTTTTAAAGAAAAAACTTCCAAACCAAGAGGACGCTCGAGGAAAATGGGCACCGAGTTATGAAGGACCGTACATCGTTAAGAAGGCATTCTCTGGTGGAGCCTTAGTTTTAACGGATATGGACGGAAATGAATTGCCAAGACCGACAAATGCTGATGCAGTCAAAAAGTTCTATGCCTAAAAAAAAAAAAAAAAAGAAAAAGAAAATAACCCGTTAGGTTGAAAACCCGCAAGGGCGCCTAAGCAAAAGTTAGGGCATCTACAAAAAAAAAAAAAAAAATCGGGGCAATTTTAAGTGGTGATGGAAGACAAACCGGGGCAATTTTAAGCAAAGTGGTGGATGGAAGAGAGCTCGTGTCACAAGTGGTTGTAATATCCATCCGAGAATTAGGACCTATCTAATGAGAAGAAAGGAATCCTAACTGGGGCAATTGTCTGCCACCTTACCTTTGTATCATCCTTTTGTACTATTTGCCTTTTCGTGCTTGCGAACATCCAAATCAATGAAAATACTTTCCTTTCTTTTATTGTCCATCTTTCTTTTGTCATGTTCCTTTCTTTTTTATATTTGTGAAGTCACACGTGTTTATCACAAAATGCTTCGATAAGAGGGAATATAAATTCAGTATCATTGATCTAACAATTTAATGGCAGTCCTCTAACTAACGAGTTTAGATCAAGAATGAATCAGAAGATTCAAATAAGGCAAGAAAAGCTCCCAATGCGATTCACAATGTTGAGAGAGGAACTATGTGCCTGATGAGCCAACTCAGAAGTAAAGTGACTCCAGTGTCCGAGGATCCCAACGAACTCGAAACAAGTTGATGAGCCCTAGTTTGCGAGAGCCTACGCCCGGGTTTGATAGATCAAAATTTTTCGAGGAAGCAATCAGAATCGGGTATGCAAGTGAAAGGTTTTGGCATAATGTTTTCAGTCTTTTGATATGATTTTGAGTTGCAGGAAAGTACGTTGCAACATCCCTCCATGAGCTGCAAATTTGTGAAAAGTGACGTCTTCGGCTTTTGCGCCAAGCTTCACTGTAAAAAAATAGCAAAAAAAAAAAAATCATTTCGGGCCAAGCCCACTGTCTTTTAAATTCCGGGCCAAGCCCACTTGTCTTTAAATTTGGGCCAAGGCCTTTTAAAGCCAAGCATTGTCTTTTAAATTCGGGCCAAGCCCATTGTCTTTAAATTTTTACAGGGCCAAGCCCATTGTCTTTTAAATTAGGGCCAAGCCCATTGTCTTTTAAATTTCGCCAAGCCCATTGTCTTTTAAATTCGGGCCAAGCCCATTGTCTTTTAAATTTGGGCCAAGCCCATTGTCTTTAAATTCGGGCCAAACCCATTGTCTTTTAAATTAGGGCCAAACCCATTGTCTTTTAAATTTGGGCCAAGCCCATTGTCTTTTAAATTTCGGGCCAAGCCCATTGTCTTTTAAACTTCGGGCCAAGCCCACTGTCTTTTAAATTTCTGGGCCAAGCCCACTGTCTTTTAAACTTAGGGCCAAGCCCACTGTCTTTTAAATTCGGGCCAAGCCCACTGTTTTAAATTCGGGCCAAGCCCATTGTTTTAAATTTCGCCAAGCCCATTGTCTTTTAAATTTGGGTCAAGCCCATTTTCTTTTAAATTTCGGGCCAAGCCCACTGTCTTTTAAATCTTGGGTCAAGCCCACTGTCCTTTAAATTTGGGCCAAGCCCACTGTCTTTTACCATTTCCAGTCATAAAGTCACCCAAGGTCTTTTAGAATTCAAAAAAAAAAAAAAAAAAAAAAAAAAACTCTTCTTAATCAATAAATGTCAACTGAGCTGCGACAGCTCGTTGACAATGCAGTGACGTCTCTGGCTTTACGCCGAGTTTCACCTTGGTAGGATTAACGATGTTGCGATAACTCGTAAATCCATGTTTTGGCTCGCTGGTTTTCAGGCGGCGTCTTTGCCTTGTCCATCCACCTCATCCCACGCATTGCCGGACAAAATTTAAGTTCACGTCTTTACTCGTTTCTTACGACGTTAACATGAAAACTACGGTTGTTCATAGTCCCTAGTAAGAAACAAGTAAAGAGGGGCAACTGTGAATACCCAATTTTGACCAGGGCATAAAAAATAAAAATAAAAATAAAATAAAAATGAAATAAAATAAAACAATAATAATAATAATACCAAAAATAATGATAACAAAGAAAATACTTTCATTTTGTCCTTCTCTGACCAAGTCCAATCCCAATGAAAAAATATGTTCAGGTCCATTAATCCACCTTGGCCCATTTTGTTTTAAGGTCCCTAATATACAAAAAAAAAAAAAAAAAAAGAGGGGAGAGGAAAGCTAACGTTGCAGGTCAGCAGAGTCAAAGAGAAAGAAGGTCAATGCATGCTTCTTTCGTTGATTGCAAAAGAAAAGGAAAAAGCGTCGGTAGAGTTTTTTAAAGTAAAGCATCAAAGAAGTAATGACCTCCTTCCTATTGCGGCTCCTCGCAACACAAAAAGCCAAGAGCAAAAGGACAAACGAACACGCTGGTGATAGCGAAGGAAGGCGTAAGAGTGAGGTTAGAGATTTTGAAAAAATGAAACACCAAACGGGGAAGGTCTTTGTCATTGTCTCTGATGCAACCCTTGCAGCTACTGCCTTTGATGCAGCTCTTGCAGCTGCTGTCCCTGATGTAACTCTTGCAGCGTTGAACCACAAATACATAAAACGGGATAGGGGGCAGGAAAAGAAAAAAAGGAAGCAAGTTTAAGGTCAAAAATAGAGATCCGACAGGGATGGCACAACCTTGTGCTGCCCAAATTGATACGGAGAAGAAGATATTTTTTTACAGAGAAAGGGACTACACAATTGACGCTCAGGCATGCCAAGCCAGAATTCTGAGTGCCTATATAAAGAGGAACAATGTAGAGAAAAGGGGTTGGATTCTTTTTTGGAGGAGTTGGTGTTTTTTTGGTTCCAGTTTTTTGAGAGAGTAATTTTTCTTGGTTTACGCTTCTTCTTCTTAGTTAAAAATCTGGAACTCACTGGCAGCTACTGTTTGCTACTGGTGAGAAAACTGGGTATTGAGAGAGAGTGAGAAGTGAGATTGTAAAAAGAAAGATTTGAATAGAAAGAAACTCAGTTTGTTTTTGAAAACTTAGAGGTATATTGTTCGCTCTTTCCTTATGCATCTTGACTTTTGTCATTATTGCCTGCATCCGAATGGGCAGGATTGTTGATCTTATTCATATTGTTCTTGCCTTTGTTCTCGTGCTGGTTCTCATACCTTCATAAGCACATACATTCACACCCTCATCCTCTCAAAAGACCCATCAGAAACCACCATTTTTCCCCTATCATCTGCATACTCAAAACCGACACCCCCTCCATCCTCACCATTCCGACACTATTTTCATTTTCAACCTCCCATCACCTATCAAAACTATCATACTGGACCACCCCTCCATCAACTCCCGACAAACCACTCATCCATCCATCCCTTCATCTTACTATCCATTATCTCCTACCCCTTCACCGTGTAACCACCACAAAAATCCCAGATCAAAACCGACCGTCGGACCTCGAGAGACCAAATCTCTCCTTCCGACCGTCGAGCCCAACACCAAATCCTCCTTTCAACCGACCGTCGAACCCAACACCAAACCTCTCCTTTCAACCGACCGTCGAACCCAACACCAAACCTCTCCTTTCAACCGACCGTCGAGCCCAACCCCAAATCCTCCTTTCAACCGACCGTCGAGCCTAACAAATTTCTTCCTTCAATCGACCGTCGAACATAACAAATTTCTCCCTCCAACCGACCGTCGAACCTCAGAATCCCTTCAACCGACCGTCGAATCCAACACCAAATTTCCCCTTGCAACCGACCGTCGAACCCAACAAATTTCTCCCTTCAACCGATCGTCGAACCTCAGAAACCTTTCAACCGACCGTCGAATCCAACACCAAATTTCCCTTGCAACCGACCGTCGAACCCAACAAATTTCTCCCTTCAACCGACCGTCGAACCCAACAAATCTCTCCTTTCAACCGACCGTCGAATCCAACACCAAATCTCTCCCTTCAACCGACCGTCGAGTCCAACACCCAAATCCATCCCCTCATCGACCGTCGGACCTCGCAGAGCCAGATCCTCCCAACCGACCGTCGGATCCCAACACCCCCAACACGATACCTCACGTTTTCATTTTCCCACTTCGCAGAGTGAAAGCCTCCTTTTTTCCTTATCGAGGCTACGAGCCTCTGTTTTCTCGCTTTCTTCCTTTATTATTTTATTTTATTTTATTATTATTATTATTTTTTTGTTTTGTTTTTGTTTGTATGTATGTCTTAAGAAGGAATTTATAACAAATGCATGATAAAACAAAAAGAGGTTTCTATTTGGGTTAGGGGTCGTGGTTATTTATTTTTTTTTTTTGTGTTCCAAGGCCTTCTCTTGAGTTTGGGTGGGATAGATGAATAACAATAGCATGTTGGTTACTTTTTTTTCTTTGCTGGTTAACTTTGTTTATCATATTTATCTTTTTTTTCTTTTCTTTTTTCATCTTTTTGCCTTCCTTTTTAGCTGTTGGTTTTTGTTAAAAAATAAATAAATAAATAAATAAAATAAAATAATTAAACGTTGTTAAAAAAATAAAATGAGATTAGCTGAGCTGCGACAGCTTGCTAATTTTCTCTTTTTGATTTAGAATCATTTAAGTCGCGACGACTCGATGATTCACGAAATCTTCTTTTCCTTCCTTTTTATTTATCTATTTTTTTAATGATAAAACAAATATTCTCGAAAGTTATAAAGTTTCACACAATCAATTTAAGGTACCGTTTTTAGAACGGGTGTGTTAGGGGTGCTGTGGGATTAAGTTCCCGCCCTTCCTTATCCATAACCGACTCCCGAATTCAATCTGGTTCCAAAGACCATTTCCAAAGAAAGGTTTTCCGATTTTTCCTAATTTAAATAAAATTGGTGGCGACTCTATTTCTTTTTTAAAAATTATGAGTTGTTGCGTCCGCCGCGATCCCGGTCGCGACATGTAATTCATTTATGTTAAGTCAAGCTGCAATTTCATTGTTCTCAGATTTGCTTTCATTCAGTAAATTAATATTATAAATTTATGTTTAAAAGGGTCTCTCAACAAACTTGTCTAGATAGCAACTGTACAACTTTAATTGCTGCTGGGAAAATTCCTGGCCTCTTTAGTAAGATGTGCACAAAATAATTATACCAAAACCAGATTTAGAATATGACTAAATTAGTTATTGGAGTAAGTCATTAGGAGTAATGTTAGACATAAGGAAGATCTGATATTCCCTAAGACCAAAACCAGAGCCCTATAACTTGCAAATCCAAAACCAAAAACTACATCTTGTGAACCTTACTAATCCAAGATTATTCCCCAAATAAAATGCATCCTATGAACAATCAAAAACTGATGACACCAGAACCAAAAAATGATGAACCAAAACCCAATAGTGATGAAACCAGAACAAAAAATGATGATACCAGAACCAAAAATGCAATGTAGTACAAAAAATCAGTACAAGAAACTAGATACCAGACATATATACAATATCAGAAATGCAATGCAATGCAGTACCAAAACCAGTACCAGAAATCATAAAAAAAATGCAAGAACTCATATACAGTACAAAAATCAATGGAGGACAACCTGCACATTTTAGTAATAATATGTAGTCATTCCAAACATTAAATTAGATGTTTATATAAAAGGGATACCCTTTTGCCCTTTGGAACACTACAAAGTAAAAAAAAAGTACAAAATGTGGTCCTTTAGACCATAACACAATATACATTATTGTCATTAGAACACCAAAGCAAAAAAATTATAAACTGTGGTCCCCTAGACCATAACCACTAACACAAAAGTCAAAATATTCTCATATGTGGTCCCATATGTCCACTACTGCCTAGCACCACTAGCTGTCATTGTTGGACATCCTTGATTCCCTCATTGGCATTTGTGTTTTCTTTGACTTCTTCCAATAAACCTTTCAACTTGGATTTGGTGGTTGTCTGCAACCTTTTGCATTGTGTCCTTCTTTGTTACAATTCCCACAATGAATTTTAGTTCCCTTCTTGCTAATTCTATTTAGGTTTGTAGGCTCCCCTTCTTCTCTAATTCTCTTCTTTTTTGGCCTGCCTGGTGCTATCTTAACCTTTGGAGGCAAGATTTCATCATAGCTGCACTTAGGCCAATCTTCTTCCCCAGGCATAGGACATATGTGATAATCATATGTCTTCAAGAATGTCTCCTTAGATAATATGGTGTCCACATAGTTTTTTGGTCTACCTCTCTCATCAAATGTTGCTGCCAGAATATGTGCACACGAAATTCCAGTCATTTGCCATTTTATACAAGTACAAGTCCTTTATATCAGGTTCACAACATTATTCCCATTATGACAGTGGCTAATCTCAAAAGTTCTGTGCACTCCGACATAGACTATGTAATTCATTGCTTCTTTCTTAGAGGCTTCTAATTTCTCAAGTATCTTAGGGCAAATTGAATTTCAACTAGCAAGCATCCTATCCCTCTTGACATGAAATCTTTTCATTAACTGCCTTCTAATTATCTCCAACATGGTGATTATAGGCTTATCTCTTGCCTCCTTTATGTAAGAATTAAATGTCTCTGAAATATTGTTAAGCAGTGCATTGCATTTCAAGTTAAGGTTATGAGCATGCCCGATCCACAAAAACAGAACAACAACCATTCAAACATAACCCAATATCATAAAATAGTAGAAAAAAAAACCCTATACCATTAAATCAGTACCAATACAAAACTAATTTGAGACCAAACAGAATCAAAATAGCACAAAATAGAAAACATATTATTTATCCAACACAAAACAGAACCTTATATCAATTAACCAAAAAATTAAATAGAAATAATATAAACTCACCTACACCATAGACTAGGTTCAAATTTCTTCAACCATTCATATGCCTCTTCAGAAATCCTCCTAATCTTATTCATGTAATAATTATGCTCTGAACATTATAGGCACTTACAGCATTCCACATCAAATCTTTGAGTGTTTTTCCTTTATGACCAGCATTCTTAAAGTTGTTATGCATATGCCTGACACAGAATCTATGATCTACACTAGGCATAAGTTCCTTGAAGACCTCAACTAAAACTTGCAACCATAATTAGAAATAAAGATTAACTTTTGTATTAACAATTGGAAAACATCACATGAAAATATACTTTTTGTTGGTCAGACAAGAAAGTCCAATCCATTTCTTCAATGCTGCCAATGTCTTCAAGCAGCAAGGTAAGAAACCATCTCTAAGACTCTTTGTTCTCTATTTCAACTACTGCATAAGCAATAGGAAACATATTATCATTGGCATCTCTACCAATGGCACACAACATTTGTCCCTTGAATTTACTCTTCAAGTGACATCCATCCATCTTAATTAGTTTTCTACATCCAGCCAAAAATCCTTTTTTGCATACATTAAGGCACATGTATAACCTTAGGAATTCATGGCCCTCTGTCTTTATCAAGATTGTACTACCAACATTAGTCTTTCTAATAGCATGAACATGCCTCCACAACGTCCCAATTTGCTTACCCTCATCACCTTGGATAATCTTCAATGCAATCATCTTCGGTCGATATGCTTTACGTAAAGAAATAATGAACTTACAATCCCTTTGCATTGCAGATTTCAAATTGGTGGCCTCCCACTTAGGAGAATCTCTAAAGTTCTCTAAATACTTATTAGCTACCCACTTTGTCGTGACCGTTTTGTTTTCATAATTCCTTCCACATTCATGTATTGGGTTGAAGTTCTTGATTTGGAAACTCAACTTGCCTTGTGTTGGAGAAGCATGGATTCTCCATCCATATTCATTCTTGCATACAACAATGATTTATGTCTTATCATTGTGAATATATTTGATATCATACCCTCTTTTGATGGTCCACTCCATAAGAGCCTTCCTAAGCGTGACATTTGAATCAAACTTCATTCCTTTAACAAGCTCTAGATCCTTATGTACATTTGCCTTCTCATTAAACTCCGGCCATTTTGGCCTCATTTCACCATTTAAGTTATCACTCCCATCAAGACTCAAGAGCTCATCACTATCATCATAGTCAGAAACTTCTGTATCTTCTGTATGTAGGGATCTTCTTGGAGGATATTTATTGCTTGCAGGATTTTTATACATCTAACTATTGGCTTGTCTAACCAAAGTTAGATCTTTTACATTGTCATGTATATCCTTTCCTTCATCTTCTGAGGTGTCTATTGTAACACCTTCGAAAACATGTTAGGTTTGTAAATAGTTATAGAGGTAGCCTAATACTTGCTTAACATACATGATCAATTTTGTGGCTTTCTGAGCAAGTTTAGTCACTTTTTTATAACACTATAAGTGAAAAATAACGGTTATTAGCCTCAGAATTGACTTAAACTGCTTAGTTAGTAGAAATAAATATGTAGAATTTGTTTATAGGTCTTGAGGTCAATCGAAATTAGTTTATTATTTATAAGCATACTGAGTGTGTGTTTTAATGCTGAATTGACTAGTAGCAGATATGAAAAAATATGAAAATGGTGAAACAAGATTTTTGATGAATCATAGGATTTATTCTAGAGTTGTTGGAAGTTAAGAAATTTGTTTTGGTGAAATCTAAGTGTTCTTAATAGATCAGATGTTTTAGTTAAATATCTAAAAAGGCAATAAGCCTCACATCTATTTCTTTCTACCTTTGACTTTCTTACTTTTATATGAGATATTTCTGTAATTTTTCACCACTCTCTCATGGCTCCAATAGAGAAACACAAAGGGAAAGGAAAGAAAGAAGACAAAGTAGGAGGAGCAAGAAGCAAAGGAGGAGAAGAGGAAGAAAAAAAGTGGTGGAGATGAGCTCTTGAGTTCATTTCTTTGTGGACAATAGAGGTAGGGAGAGTTTTCTATTCATCTTTCTCTTTTGTTTCTCCTTGTGTGATGTTAGGTTACATAAGTAAAGGGAAATGGGTTTAATGAGCAAAATCGTGTTTCTTGGTTTGATTCTTGGTTCCAAGAGTTGAGTTTGAGTGTTTTCAACTTGTTAGAGGTATGATTGTTTGTTTTATCTTAGTAGATTTCCATAAACCTCTTTGATGAGTAAATTAGTAAATAAGTTTTTCTTGTTAGAAATGAGCATAAATCCATAGTTTAATAAGTTAAATTCAATTTTTTGAGAAGTATAACATGTTAATTGGATGTTGTTGATGTTGGAAAACATTTGGAAATAATTTTTGGGAGTTAAAATTTGGGTTGGAAGCTAATGGAACAATGAATGAAGTTCCAGGTGCTGGGCGCTTAAGCACCTAGTTTTTGGCCGCTTAATCGTTGAAGGCCAGAGAGCTTCTGCGTGCAGGGCTCTTAATCGCCCAGGTTGTGAGCACCTAAGCGCCCAAGGCCATAAGGCTCTGGAGGTCAACGATTAATCGCTCATGTTTTGGGCGCTTAAGTTCCCAATGACAGAGGGAACATGGGAGTGTTTCTGCTGTGAAGCGCCTAGGCGCTGAGAAAGTGGGCGCCTAAGTGCCCAAACACAGAATTTTTTGGGGTTTTTATCTTGGGAATTTGTAGTTCCTAATTTGTGTATATCTTTATTATATACTTCTTACTGAGTGAAGAGACTCTAATAGGGGTATTTAATGAAGTGTTAATGTGATGAATGTAAATCAATTGGTATGTTAATTATTGTACAAGTTAGCATCATTGTTGTTCATACTTGAGATAATGGATGTAAGTCAATTGGTATGTTGACTATTGTAGTAATTAACATCATTATAGTTTATACTTGTGGTTATAGATGTAAACCAATTGGCATGCTAGTTATTGTAGTAATTGACATCATTGTTTTTATAACTATGTTTGATAGAGGATGAGGTCCTCACTTTTAGGTGTTCATGTATGATTGTAAGTGAAGAGGTAACATGTCTTCCCTATCATAGTGATAAGCTGAGGATGATCCATTCCCTCACCACCGGGAGAAATATCTGGAACTGGGTTCCAGTGCTTGCTCAAGGCTTATGGAATAGAGTTTCTTTGTTTTGTTCAAGACTTATGACATATCATGACATTACCATGGAATTGGGTCCCGTAAATGGTATCATGACATTGTTCATTACATATTTAGGCTATTGCATATGCATGAACATAAGACATAATTTGACATATGCATGACAATTGTATGAGCGGTTACTAATCATAATATATTCATGACATTGCAATTATATGACCAATTGCTTACTTTTGAGATTGAGATAATGATTTATGAGTTGTGTATGTGGGAAATAGTTTTCTATACAAACTTATAAAATGAGGTTCTATTTCGGGAAGAGAAAGGCAATAGTTTTGGCTTTTGCCACTTTCCTAGTGTGACTTGTGTTTTACTTGCTGTTTTTCTTTGAAATAGTTGGAATGATTGTGATAACATATTTTACTGTTAATCTACTGAGAATATGTGATTCTCACCCCGTGTGTTGTGTTTCCATAATGATTCCAGGGAAGAAGATTTATGGAAAGTGAAGCACAGGCAGGAGCTTGTGAAGCTTAGTTTATTGTTCTTTTGAAACATGTATATTTTGTGCCTTGAGAGGCCTTGTTTACAAGTTTTGTACATATTTTGTATTTATGAGAAATACAAATGTATATATATATATATATATATATATATATATATATATATATATATATATATTCTTTCATTCGTGACTCATATTTTCTATATATATGTGTTTGTTATATTAGAAATGTTTTTAGTAATTAGTAGCATGCTTGGATCTAATTACTATGGTATAAAACAGATTATACTATGATTATTAAATTTGGGATGTTACACCTACAAAGTCATCCAAGTCTTCACTATCACTCGAATTGACATCAACTTCAACATAGTCTGGATCACCAGATTCACTGCCATCATCCACTAGGCTATGAGTTGGCACAATTGTCAATTCAGGCTCAACATCATCAACTTGGCTATGAATTAGTGCCTTTTGTAAAATCATGATCACAATTTCCAACTTGGTTAGGAACACTTTGATCAATAGGCATAACTTCATTAAAAACTTCAGCTAGATCAACTATATGCTCTATGTACACCTTCAATACTTTCTTTCCCTCGGTCTTCATTGTCTTAGCAATCTTTAGGACATGCTCTTCAGTTACCAAGTCTTTCATCTCCTCAAATGCCTCATTATCATATGTATAATACCACCCAGCAACATTTCTATGCCCAAGTTGCATTGCCGCCTTCACAAAATCTATCATTGACAAGGTATCAGTGTCCACATTAAACCATTTTTCACTAATCCCCTTTCATAGCAACAAGTAGGGAACATCTTCAAAGTTCCTCTATGATGTATTTGAACATCAATATAGTAAAAAGCTGCAAAATCAACACCAATACAAATTCAAAAAATGCAACTTAATATAATGCAATTAAATGGTAAATGATAACTGCATTTACCATTTTCCTGAAAATTTGATCATGGCAGATACATTTCTTTGATAAGCTTAAACCTTCCATTTATGCACTATGTGTCTTGTGCTACATGTTGTAACTTATGTTGTCCCAATTTTTTTGATACACTCAGATATTATAATAATGATGGATTTTATATATTTCAAACTAATTTTGATTTCTATTTTAATATGTACTCCTTTTCAATCTCCTATGTGTTGTTGCCTAAAATAATAGGGGATGGAGGAAGAACGAGTGTCATTCATGGCATTAGATGCTAATCAATGACATTTTGCTTAACTACGAGTGAACCACGAAAGGAAAATTGTTATCATTTACCATTTAATTGCATTACATTGATTACCAACTTAATATAACAAATCAGTTCAATCCAAACAAAATCCCTAATTCCCAAATTAAAAATCCTTTTGAAAAATCAAACCCTAAATCCCGAATGTCATCACCAATAGGCCCACCATGGCACCTAATCATTGCATTAACACACATGACCAAAAGAAACACACAAGACCAACACAAACTTACTAGAGGAACCACCATGTGCGGAATACGCCATCTTCAAAGTTCGGTCAACATGCTGTGGAACGAGGACAACGAGAGGGACCACCACCAAGGGGGTGATCTTTTACAGGTTTGCACACTTAGGGTTCGCATAAGGCCACCAACACAGTTATGCCTTTCTCTCTTCCTTCCTTTGGGTTCGTACTTCGCACACTGAGTTGTTTGGATACTACACCAATATAGTTCATTGTGTAGGTAAACGAATTTCATTTTTTATTTTAAAATAATTTAATTTTTTTATTTAATTTGTTAAGAGTAAAATATAATTAAAAAATGAGATTTTAATAAATAAAATAATCAATGATCCAAATTTAATAAGTTTAGATGAGTAGGATAATGTTATATGACATCTCTGTTAGTAATTTAACAAATAGTTAATAGATCAATTTATTAGATCATTAGTTAAAGTTTATTAATTAATTAAGAAATTTTTTAAGTTTATAATGATTATTTACAAAATAGTAAAAGTTGAGGACAACTTTATACTTTTTCCTTTATATATATATATATATATATATATAATCAGTGCGGTTTTGGAACATTGATATGCGCTTTAATAAGTTGTTTTTTTTATTGTCGTCCTTTTATAGGCTTGAATGGATACCCAAGAGAGTTTTGTGATGGGCCTTATTTAAATTGGGCTGGCTCGATGCTATTACTCAATTGACAAGTATATTGGGTAGAGTTGGGTAAATGGGTTGCAACCTACAGATTAGCCTGTTGAAAAACCCGTACAGTCTACATTTAAATGTGGGTCTATATGCCCATTTATGTATGTATGAGTCTACAAGTCCACTTTATTTAACCCGTGGCTTAAACTAATTCGGTCAGTTAGCTTGAGGATTGGCCCGCGACCCTTTATGACTTTTCCTCTCTTGTAAGTTACAAGAGAGTTGTAAGCCAAATTTTTTCTCACCTGCTGCCAACCTATCCAATAAAACAAATAAACCCCAGTCCCAGCACATCATTCAGTCCAAACAGTCCAAATGAATGAAATGATTGAAATAACCAAAAAGTCAATGAAATGATATTAAAAATAAAAAAAACTACTGTATGGACTGGACTAGATCGAACGGTTCACCGCCTAAATCGGGAATAGTTTATCATGTTAAACTGTTCAAATTCTGGATAAATTCTAAATTATTTTTAGATAATATTTTAAGTCATTTTATAATTATTTAAATTTGATTTTAAAATATTTAATTTTTAATTTAACCACTTTTATTATGATGAGTGGATTAATAGGTCGTATTTTTTATTTTTTGTTGAAATAATTAATTTATTTGTATATTTAAATTATGTAAGTAAATTTATGCAATTAAAAAATTATATGCCCTCATCAAGATTTTAACTCCCAAGCTGTTTTTTTCTTATGTATCAATAACTACATGATCATTAGATGTATGTGGGTTGAAATGGCAGAGAAAAATTGAAATAACTCTCGAGCAGTTTTTTTTTTTACGCATTTTACATTTTTATCTCTTTTTTAAAGTTATGTTTTAATTATTAAAATTATTTTAGATGGGTTTTTAATAACAGTAAAAGTTGGTCACCAAAACAATTGCTATTATAATAGCAATAGATAATAGATAATAGAAGATAATCGATTATAATAATAATAGATAATATATTAGTTCTCAAGTGTTACAATTTTAATAAAATTAGTATATTATTCTAAGGGTGTAAAATTAGTATTTTATTCTAAGAGTGTCTAATAGTAAAATTCTATAGATTAGACTCATAAACCGTCTATTAAACTGGCCTTCTAATTTAAAAAAAAATTAGTAATTGAAAAGAATTTTAAAAAAATAAATATTTTATCTGGTGCTTTCCAAGTTCCAACACAACCCATTTGGAACGACAGCTGCTGCCCTAGCCCATAATGCTCTTCGCCCTAGCTGCTGAAGCAAGCCTAGCCGCTGGTCTGTCGCCGATCGTCCATTGCATATTGACCGCCGTTCACAGCCCATCCCAGCGCCGTTCGTCGCCCTCCTCAGCACCTTACATAGCTGCCCATCAGCACGTCGTGACGCCGCCTCCACCACCGGCACGTCCTCCAGGTTCGGTCTTGCTTGTCTCCCTCGCTCACTCCCTCTCCTACTTTCATTCCTTCCTAAGATTTCACCATTTGTTAGGTGGTTTCATACTTGACTCTGATCTGTGACAATATATTATTTGGTTTGCATATCTGTGATCTGCGATGATAATAATGGCTACGATTTGTGATCTATTAGGTTTTTGTTGCATTGCATGTCTCACCTTGCGTTCACACAAGTTCTGCATAGTTTGAATTTTTTGGACTTATTTAACCATTTAACAACGGCCGGTTTGTATTATCCTGAGCCGTTTTGAATGTGAACTGACCCGGTCTGGCCCGTTTAAGGGTTGGGCCGGATTCCCAACTCTATAAATGGGCCATGAAGCCTATATAAAGACCCGACCCGACCCTAGTTCCAGTGCATTCTCCCAAGTCCCAACGGAACAACTGTTGAATTAAGAGTTCTCCCTCTGTTCCTAGAGCTTCCAGTGTATTCTCTTATTCTTTTCTTGCAACTTTGTATTGATTTGAAGGCATTAAGCATAGAATAGAATACAAGTATAGGTGTTGGGATTACAAATACAATTACAAAGCCTGAAGCCTGAGAAGTGAAACTTTTTGTATTGGTTGGGTTGGGTTCCTGTTTTGAAGTTGAAGGCTTATTTATAATAATAAAGGCATAGTATAAAAAAATGGAAGGCAATAATGGGAATGAGGAGCATATTGTGGATGTTGGATCGGTAGTTGAAGCAGTTTCTGCGGATGATGGTGACGCCCCTCTCTACCACCTCGAAAGCCTCTGCATGCGTTGTGGTGAAAACGTATTCTCTCTCTTACCCTCACTCTTTTCCGTAATTTTAAATTAAGAAATACTTTTTTTTTCCTGTATTTCATTGGGTTGGAAACTATTCTACTAAGTCTTTTTTAGCTTCATTCAATGTTTTATCCTATAGTTATCATCTGACTTTTAATTCTGTGTTGTCTCTCAGGGGATTACCAGATTTTTGTTGACTTTAATTCCTCACTTCAGAAAGGTATATCTCTTATTTATTCCTCCTTTTCCTCTTACATATGATTGGTTAATGTTTTCTTATGCTGATGCTTCAATCATTTTTTTCTTAAATTATTTATTACAAACTTTAATTAAATGAATTAGCATTATCAAATATATTGTTATCTTTGTCTGCTGCTCTTTTCTTATGTCTGTTTATTCGTTTTCTAGGAATATAATTCATTTATGCATATGTCTTTTGTGCAGATTTTGTTGTCGGCTTTTGAATGTCCTAATTGTGGTGAAAGGTAAGCTGCCCTTGATCTGTGTCCTCCTCTTAAATTGTGTGTATTGAATTTAATTACTCCCATTGATCTCCCGTGAAAGCTAATATTTGTTTTATGTCTTTGTTTATCCATTAGGAACAATGAAGTACAGTTTGCTGGTGAAATTCAACCTCGTGGTTGCTGTTACTCTTTGGAGATCTTGTCAGGCGATCCGAAGGTTCTATTGATTTGAAATATCTACCATATGCTTTAAAATGTTTCGCTTCCCCTGATTATTTATATTAATTTGAGCAAACTTATATAGCCACGATGAATTAAAATATAGTGTAATAGTCTAGTTAAGGTAAATACAAGACTGACTTAAGTGGAGGTGCTCCAATTTGTCTTTAAGGGTCAATGATGTAAAAGTGTCTCAAGTAAAATGACATACAAAGGCAATGCAAAACATAATCAAGGTAGACTTCATAAAAGTTGCAATGTTAGGGTAGAATAAAGCAACGGGAAAGGTGTATTTCAATCTTCATCAATCCTCGGACCTTGGCCAAAATTTTAAGAATGACATTGAAATGTCTTAGGATAGTAATATTTGTTCAAAATGTTAAAGGATTTTCTTGGAAGATATTACTTTCGTTTTGCACCCTCTTTTTTTGGTTTGAGGGTCTATGATGACTGCATTTTCTTTGAAATTATCTTTTTGTGATGATTTATATTAAAGGGATACTAATTATTGAGGCACAATTGTCAGTTCTTCCCTACTTTATAATATATCTTACTTTTTCCCTTTTTAAAATGGCTGCCTCACTTCACTCAGACAGGCTCCCTGTCTCCCTTCTGTCTACCTGTGACATGGTCTTAGCACTTTAGGTTGCCTTTTGCTATTGACAACACTGCAACTGATATGGCTGGCATTTTATGCGCGTTTTATTGAATCAAGTATGACAAGCATCTCATTGGTGGAAAGAATGTAGCCATCGTATATTTTACCTTTATTGCATTGTTTTTTCCTCTTTCTCCTACCACTATTGGAATGGAAATAGGAATGATAAATGTAACTTGAAAGCTAGGAGGCATTTTGGGAAAATAAATAATATACATGTTTGCTATACAGAGTAGGAAAACATTGAAGTTAATGGCCTATGGTGAAACATTTATGCATGCTATGATTAAACTAAGGAAAGATTCTGGAACAAAAATCCAACATGCTGATGTACGCATTGGTGTTATTAATATGAAACAGAACATTCAAGAAATGGCCTTATCGAACATCAGTCTAATACATGTATTGTTAATATATGCTTACCTTAGATTCTCATGTTTCTTATTTTGATTCACAAGAGTGCTTTTTGTTAACTATTTTGCCAATTTGTTTGTAAGAGTGCCTCATTGATAAGTTTGGTGAATGCAGATGCTCAATCGACAAGTAGTAAAATCAGAATCTGCTACCATTAAGGTACTTAAATTGATCTTGTTTAATTTTCTGTACATTTGTTTAAACTTATTAGTATTTGCCCTTTTTCCTTTTTCTATTGTAATTTACCCTTTACCCTTTTTCTATTGTAATAATCAAGTTAATGAAAACCCTTTGATTCACTGACACTTGTGATTATTGTCTCTTATAAGTCTCGGGCTATCTTAGTTGAGCTGAGACATTCATGACATCTCATATATGTGTGTGTGTGTGTGTGTATATATATATATTGATTGGAGTTTATACCGATCAAATGGAAGATAATCTGATTATAAGAGGTAGAGGAAGACTTAAGGAAACAATAGGACAAGCAATTGAAAAAAACCTTGTTATAATTGACTTTACTGAAAATTTGGATTTTGATAGAGCCTGCATTGATTGATCCATGACCTCATCTAGTGGGGCAAGGCTTGGTTGTTGTTGTTGATGCTGCCTAAATATGCTGTGTGCTGTCTGTTGTCACTAACGATATACTAATTGCCAAAGGTCTAATTAGCTGATCCTGTATGATATTTACATATGCACCATTTTAATTTATAAGTTATGCATGAGTCAGAGGTTCAGGATTTATAAGATTCATCGCCGTTGATTCTTAGCAAGGGTAAAAATATGGCTCATATATGTGGTTCTAATATTGAAATTTGAAGTGTAATAAATTTATTTGAATTGTTTATATAATGAGCACCTTGCTTATACGTATGATTGTGCAGATACCAGAATTGGATTTTGAGATTCCACCAGAGGCTCAACGTGGTAGTCTGTCAACGGTACTTCTGATACATATTTCAATTTACTTGTTCTTCTCCAACTCCTAGCATTGACCTGACGGTGTCTGGTTCTATTTTTTTTTTTTTTTTGGCTTGTCTGTCATTTCATTTGCCAGTTAATATCTCAACCCTGCCCTTCTTTTTGTCATACATATCAGATAATTGAATAGTTGATTTTGGCTGAAGTTTACTTATACAAAATCATCTCGTGAATCAACCGTAAATAGATCTAAAAGAATTATTAGGAGTGAAGAAATATGTCAATGTTCCTTTTTATTTGGTCAAAACAATAGCTCAATAAAAAAAAAAGATAAGTATGTCATCCTTCTATTCTATAGATTTTTGTTGGTACGCATCAGAGGCAAGAATTTTGGGTAGATTTCTGAAGTTCTAAGTTTAACTAGTCTTAAACATATCAAGACTTAGGTGGCTTCCCTTTGTCACTCATTATTTAGTAGCAAGGATAATGTCCATATATTTATATTAAACATGTAAATTGTGGGTGTCAAAGCTCTAACTTATGAAGATTCATGTTCAAATCATGATTAGTTGAACATTTGTTTTCATATGATTTGACAATATTATTTCTGATGTAATTATAGGTGGAAGGGATACTAATGCGAGCTGCTGATGAACTTCAGGCCCTTCAAGAGGAACGCAAAGTACAATTTGTTTCTGCCCTATATTGTTGTTTGGTAGAAGTTTCTCTTTTAATAATTTAATGTTATGTTTTTTACCTTCTAGAAAGTGGCTCCAGAGACAGCTGAAGCACTTGATCAGTTCTTGGTGAAATTGCGAGCCTGTGCAACAGGAGAATTATCTTTTACATTTATTCTTGATGATCCCGCTGGAAACAGCTTCATTGAAAACCTGTAAGAGATTATTTCTTGTGATTTTATTTTTTTTAATGTGTGGATAAAAGTAGTTTTACTAGAGAAGAGAAGACTACAAAAGTAGAGGGTATGATATCCTCACATAAATAAACAACAAACAGAAAACTCCAATTTCTTTGCATATCCATGAAAGACGCTCCTTTGAAGTTACCATTAGCTGACCACCACAAAGAAGCTAAGAAAATCACCACTTTAACTCATAAACGATGCCAATGCAGGAAACTTTCCTTGAACATTCTAGCATTCCTTTCCAAACTTAAACACCAAATAACAGCAAAAATCTTAGCACGTCACCAAAGGGCCTTTCACTCCTTAGTTCTCCCAAACTCTCTGGTCAAAGTTAATATTCACCAAAAACACAAAATGGCTTACACCGTAACTATCAAGCAGCTGAGCAGTGTAGAAATAAATTTATGTTAGTCTTAGACTGAGAAGAACACAATACACAGTCATTAGGAGAGAGAGCATTCAGCTTTGTTGGGCCTGCATACCTGCAACAAATCATTATCAAATTACCAAGGCCCAAAGCTTCCTCTTTTTTATGGTTGCATAAAATCTCTCAATTAACATGATGATCCCTCTTTGTAACTGATAGATACTGGTTCAGAAACTCGCACAAGTACTGAATATGCAATATAAATCTCCTCTCCTGAGCTGATATCAGTGTGATATCAGACCAGTGGGGACAGAAAATGAGTTTTACAGAATATACTCTCAATCAAAGAAATAGGAAAAAACTGATAACCCAGGCAATTCGAGAGTGCCTGGTCTCTCCCTCCCAAATCCTTCCTCACTCAGTATTTTCGTGCCTCTCTTCCACTTTCTTTCTCCCTTTTATTCCTCCTTCCTCTAACAGATTTCCTGCTGGTGCATCCCACACCCCTGGCCACGTAAGCAAGTGGTTATTTCCCTCCACTTCATTGCTCACGTAGTCAGCATGACTCAATTGGGTTTGTAATCCTCTACAACCGTCTCTCCTCTTCCTGTGGTACACTTTAGTGACCTCAGGTTTCCTAACAGTAACCCTCATTCCTGACAAAAGTCTCATAATTTCCTCCATTCTGTCCGCTATTTGACAAGAGAGTGAAGAGACAAGTGATAGAAGGGGATACTATATGAAGAAAGTTGTTTGAATAGGAGTAAATGTGCTCTTCTAAAGAGAAGAAAGCCCTGTTTTATACTGCATCTTATAAAAAGATTAAGAAACTTGATAATTTCAAAAGTATGTTCTTTAAGTGGATTTTAGTGGCTTGATTAACTGTTGTATTGGATTGGTGCTCTCCGAATCATTCCATTTTGCAGCCTCTTTTTTTGTAAACCAGTTTGGACCGAAACCTATATTTGTTAGTGAGGCAGTCTTGGGCCTTTATTTGGTGTTTTTTAACATTAGTCTAACCTTTAGCTGCTTCTATTTTATTTAAATGGAGGATATAACTATGTGAATAGGTTTGCACCATCATCTGATCCATCACTGGCTATCAAGTTCTATGAGCGAACTCCTGAGCAACAAGCATCATTGGGATATCTTGTTGATTCTACACAGATTGAAGGAACCCGTGATGAAGCACTAGCAAGGGGAGAAGATGGGATTGCTGATCAAGTGAGGAGAAAACCACACGGGTCAATAGGGGCAGCAGCTGGTCATCGAGCCATTGCTCAGAGTAATAGTGCAGAAATTGCAGAAGCCTTATTTCGATATACTGCCCCAGAGGAGGTATGTAGTGCCGAACTGTATAGTACTGACTACTGAGGTTTGGTCTTTTTTTGTTGTTTGTCCATTCAATGTCACATTGCTGCTTTTTCTTGGCAGGTGATGACTTTCCCATCTACTTGTGGTGCTTGTGCCGCTAGATGCGAGACTCGAATGTTTATAACCAGTATCCTTTTACCATCTTTTGATACTGCCCTTGGGATATTCTTTGCCTGTGTTTGCTACATTTATTTAAATGATTGGCTTGAGGGAATAATATTTTGTATATGCAAGAGAGTACAAGGTTTTGTGAGGGAAAACTGAAATAATATATAAAGTCTGATTTTGTTTTAACAATTTTTTACTCTTTTTCCTTGTTTCCACCTCTTTTTTGAATCCATATTTGATGTATTTTCGGTTGAAATTTGAAGCTTTAGGCACCCCTTTGGTATGTAGAGAGTATTTTTTTTGATAACCACGTGTCAGATAAAAAAAATCCTGAAATAATCTTTGTTTTCTAATTTAGCAAACTTAGCTATAGATTCAAGCTAGCTACTCAAGATTAGTGTTGGATAATTGGATATTAGAGACTGAAAATGGAAACAGTTGTCCATAGGGTTGACTAGCATGCTGACTGCTGATAAGGCAAAGACTGTAGATAATATTCGTTTGTGCGCTTTGGTAACAGGGCCTGACTTTTTTAAAATTTGCAATTTGTCAATTCTATATTATTATTGGCAGAGTCTGCATGAGCAATGTGTCTTGTTATAGTTCATCTATTCACTTTGTTGAGTTTAACAATTTACAGATATTCCATACTTCCAAGAAGTAATCGTTATGGCATCCACATGTGATGCTTGTGGTTACCGCAACTCTGAGGTATATGCTGATTTCTTGAGTGTAATTCTCTCTTTTGAGGGCTGGGATAATCATTGTTCTTCACTATGCAGTTGAAACCCGGTGGACGAATTCCTGAAAAAGGAAAAAGGATTACTCTTTATGTGAAAAATGTTAATGACCTAAGCCGTGATGTAATAAAGGTTTGTCATCTTCTCTATCCAGATCTTGACAAATCTCAACCCATGCAGTCCATTAGTTTATTTTATGTATGTTGAGTGATTAAATATTGGATCTCGTAGTTATGCCTTTGCATTTACTGGACCTATCATTTTTCTTATTTCTAATGGGTAATTACTATGCACTGGGAACAATAAGAGAAGGCTTGTTAGTTGTTAGAAAAGAAGGTACGTAGATTATTGATGCTATTGCTTGCAAGTGTAGGACAGCTATAAGTATACAACCATTTGTAGAACGTGTGATCATTTGGAAGGAACCAAGAGAAGGTTGTGGGGGACTGTTCATGTGTACTCTTCCAAAGTGCCACTTTTCAATCGAATTCACATTTTGTGGTTATTAGAAACCTGAAATTGTTGATTTAATCAAGAGCTTTGTGTCAAATTATGGCTATCCTGATATCAATATATGCTGTTTTCAATGATATACTCAGGCTAAAAGTTATAATGATACTTATATAGGTTTTTCTAGTGAAGATGAACCTGTAAAAAATGTCATGATGATTCTCTCTTCATTCATTTTTGTTCCCAGGCCCAGTGTTGATTTTCTGTTTGTCTGACTATTTAAACACTATTTTTCTGTGATTTGAGACCTAGAAATATGATTTATATCTCTCCATATTTGTTACATGTATTTCTTTTTCGAGATTTCAAAGCATTGGGTGAGTAGTTTTTTTGGTTTGATTAGTCTGATACTGCAAGTGTAAAAGTTCCTGAACTTGACTTGGAGCTGGCAAGCGGCACTCTAGGAGGAGTTGTTACAACTGTTGAAGGTTTAATTACAAAAATTAGTGAAAGTAAGTATACTTTCTCTCTGTCTCACACACACATTAACATAAAGGTGATGTATCCTATGGAGACAGGATAATTAGAAGTACTAACTTTTGTGAAATTAAAAAGGAAAGGACAAATGGTAGTATCCATACACTTTGTTGAGCTCCACATGAACAAAGTAATCAAGACTCTTAATTTTTAATATATCTTTCAAGTTTCAACCACCTGAACATCATTATTTCTTTTAATCCAAATAATCTACCTTAAATATGTTGGAACAGCCTTCTAAAATGCAAAATTCATCTATTATGGAAAGATGGATTTTAAGTTGTTCTCCTTTCATCCACATGTTTATGTTTTTCCTGCTCCTGCTGTGATTTTAATATAAACTACATATCTTTGATTGAATCTACAATATAATTTGATGTGGTTTGCATGTACAGGTCTTGAGAGGGTCCACGGGTTTACTTTTGGAGATAGTCTTGATGAACATCAAAGAAGCAAGTGGCTAGACTTTAAAGCAAGACTAAACAAGGTAGCATATGACTATATAGAATTGTTGGCTTAAATTTCTCCTCATATATGTATCTCACTTTTGGGCAGTGTAGTAGGTGCTCGCATTATAATTCTTTTGACTAGATTACCATCAGATGGCAATGTTTATTATTTATTCTTTACACAATGTTTCTCTTTAGGCAAACGGGGGGAGGAGGAAAGATACAATTGGGTTTTGTCTTTTATTCATTTATTTATTTTTTTGTTCTCTTTTAGATGGATATCTTATTCTCTGTTTGTGTACCTGTTTCTCTCATGTCTCTAATAACTTCTCTTTCTTTATATATATATATATATATAAAGAAGAAAGAAAATAACAAAAAGAATTTTAACCAAGGACCTTCTCCTCACAAGGAGGAGCACAAAACTTGTGCGCTACAATGGCCAGTGGTCATATTCTATGCTACTTTTGATTCTTCTGAAATTACTTGTCGGATGCTTTCTCTAACATAAATGCTTAATAGATTGAAGCTGTCATTCAATCAATATCTTCCTATCTTTGAAGGCTTTGATTTGACTTAGCTTATTTAAACCTATAGCTGCAAGATCTTTGACCCCATTTCTTTTATCTGCATCTTTTCATTTTGTGCAGCTCCTTAGCTTCGAAGAAGCTTGGACTTTAATTCTTGATGATGCATTAGCCAATTCTTTTATAGCACCTGCAACTGATGATCTAAAAGACGACAATCAATTAACATGTAAGTTTTTCTTCAAAGATCTCATGCTACAACTTGTACTTAATGCAGTTGGCATGTTCCAAGTTTGAAATTGAAATTGTGAATATTTGTTTTGTCCTTGGGCCTTGCCTCCTTTGCACACAAGGGTATTCTGCACCATCAGATCAAGCTTGAGTTATTGAGATAATAGCTTTCTATCATTTCTCAGTAAAGTGGACTGAAATTAAAAACAAAAAAAATTATTTCCATGCCTTTGGTTTTATTGTCTTACGTAGTTTGCTTGTAAAGTGATGCAGTTTCAACTTTCAATATGCTTGATCATATAATTATGGGTCATGTCATTCCTTGTGTCCTCGTTCTTGGTTAAATAATTTGTCTTCATTGAGGCAAAATATAACAATAACAACCAAGCCTTTTCTCAGTAAAATAGATTTTGTCATGTTTTGAAAATAAGATATCAATTCAACTATTTGAGTTGCTTGGTAATCCAGTGTACTACCATGGAGCGTGGGTTTGAAACTTCTGCATTAGTGGAGGATATTTGTTTGCCTTATGAACGTGCATAATTGGAATCATGTGATAAGTGGGTTTAATGAACTGTGTGTATAAAATATAACTGTTTAGTATTGTTGGCATGTCATCTACACTTGGCTGCATAGTTTTTCATGTTAATATATTGATATCTTATGGTTTTCTGTTTTGGCAATTTCATCAATATCTCCAGTTGAGGAATATGAGAGGACATGGGAGCAAAATGAAGAGTTAGGTCTGAATGATATGGACACCTCTTCTGCCGATGCTGCTTATGAATCAGCAAATACTTCTAAAATTGAGTGAACATTAACTTAAACCCTTTTTTTTTCTTTCCTCAAGGAACCATATACAGGAAGGAAAAGTCAGTTCTCTTGACCCTCATATAATGGCTGAATGATTTGCTTGTTATGTATGCAAACCCATTAACTTGTCATCCTTCTGAAATAGTTCTGTTGTGAAAATGTAATTTCTCATAAATTGGTAAGTGAATTGGTTTTTTCTGGTGTTTGTGACCTCTTGTCACTGTTTCTTTAACATTTTTAAGGATAAAGGATAAGAGTGGAATGGGAAGGGCGATGAGATATTACTGAGAGGGGAAAGGAGAGGCATTGATTTCTGAAAGGGGCTCGTAATCTGTATTTCAGTATAAATTGTCCCCACGTCCTTTTGCGACGAGTTTGGTGAAATTGAAAATTAAGAAATAAAAAATCAGCTTTAAAATTGTAAATCATGAATATTTTCAATTTAAGGCTGTTTGGCAACATATGAAATTTTAAAGTATTGAGTTGAATCTATTAATCTAATGTCGATATTGGTTAATTTATTAAAAAAGAAAAAAAACTAGATTTCATTTTTCACCTAAGAAAGTTTTCTCATTGTTCTTGTTTTCCCTTCTTCGGGGGATCGAGCTGGACTTCAGTATAAATACACACCCACACATAGGACTTTAATATTTAACGTGCTGAAATATGGACGTTCGGTTTTACTGTAGACAGTACAAAATATCATCTTCCATGCATTCACCTTAAACCTACGACGCACATACGTCATTTTTAAGGTGTATCTGTGTTGGATATATAAGTACATCAATATGATACGTATTTTATATGTCTGAATGTATTTAATTAAAAAAATTATTTTTTTAAATTTAGACATATCTAGGACACGTTTAAACACATTTCACACACGTTTGGATAGTCTCAGACACGCTTGGACACGTCTAGAATACGACTTGGATATGGTCCATTAATATATTTTTGAAAAAAATAATTTCTATGACTAACGTTCAATTAATAAATTCGTAATCTATCAAAACTCAATCACATGACTGACGTCCTAAGTCATTATTTTTACATACCAGTATTTTAAGTTTTATCTTTTTACATGTCATTATTAGACTTTTAAGTTTTATCTTTTCACACATCACTATTTTCATCTGCTCTTTCTACCACTGCTCGTACCAAGTTGTCCACATCATCGTCACCGAAGCTTACCTCACACCAATGTTCCCTTTAATTAATTTTTTTATACACATGTACTTGTACATGATTAGTTCTATTAGGAAAAGTTAGTTTATGAGATTTTTTAGAAAATGTCCATAAAAATTATGCTCCATATTTTTTAAGAGAGACTTATTAGGTAGTAAATATTGACACATATAACATATATTAAGATATTGTAAGTTTATAAAAATGATATTAATGAATTATGAATCTTTTCTTAAATTTTGTAATTATATATATATAAACTAATTTTTTTAATTTATTTTGATATTATATATATATATATATATATTGTGTTCGTGTCTACAACTTTTTTGAATTTAGTGTATTTTTGTATGTATCCGTGTCCTGTCTTATATATGTGTCCGTGTCTGCGTTTCATAGTCTAAAGCTGACATTTCCGATACTTTTACCCTATTTTCTTTTATGAGAATAAAAAAAATTATATTTCAATATCTTCTCTTTTATTTTTCAAACAAAAAAAAAGTAAAATTGTATAATAATTGTGGCGTGCAAGTAACAAGGAAAAAAAAGCTAGTATGTCACGTCTGCCTAATAGGTATATAAAAAATAAAATGAAATTAAATGTAATTAGACAAAAAAAAATTATACAAATATGAGATAATGTGAGTGGTAATATGTGAAATTAAAATTATTTATAACAAGATTGTTACAAAATAGACGTTCAATGAATGGGCTTTGTGTAGAGAAGTCCATGAGTGAGTATCCTTGCAGCAATCTTCTAGATGGACCTTTGCCTGTCTTTTATGATGCAAACGTGCATCCTGACCACTAATATTAGAATAATCTATTCTTATTATATTTTTTTCTTACCAATGTGTAAAACTGACATTAAATAATAAAAAATGCATTCATTTAAAAAAAAGTTTAAAATGTGATGCAATTATACTATTATTTGTTGTAACAAGTAACTCCACCTATTGACAAGAGTTAGGTGTGACTGCCAAAAAAAAAAAAGTCAAGTGTGACTATAATGATAAAGTCTTTTTAAAGTTAATTTGTCTCAAAAGTGAAAAAAAAATATATTATCTAGTATTTATCATTAAATTTTAAGTAAAATTTAGTGTAACTATTGATACAATTAAGTAAAGAACTAGTAGATAATGAGTAAGTGTGTAGATGTGTGTAACTTTTAGTCAACATGTAATCTTGTTGTAAGATAGTATGAGGAAGTGCACTGGTGTGTGTAACTTTTAGTAAACATGTAACATTTAGTAAACATGAAATTCAAGATTTAGAGGAAGATCTTATAACAAGATTGCATGTTTACTAAAAGTTACACGCCTTATTTCTGAGAATTGTTATGAAAAGGTGCTCAACAAAATATGTAAATTTTTTTTTTATCAACTCTTATATTTTTATATCAAACAATATATATATTATTTTTTATATCTTATTTAATATTATTTATTATATATATTGTTTATTATTTTTTTTCATTCAATTACATTTTTAAAAAGAATATGAATAATACTTACATCTATTTTTAAAAGTGTAAGATGATAATTTTATTTTTTTATTGGCTACAAAAGTTGATGAGAATCATTATTTTTAATGATAACCAATACATAAAGGACTTCAGCATTGCATAGTAATATCCTATTTCTTTTTATAATGTTGTCTTTATAAATTAATATAGCCATTAAACGGTTTTTTTAAATTACTGAAATTTTGAATAAAAAAAATCAAATATGTTTTTCACAATTTCTCAATCATAATTCTCCAATTTCTTTTAGTTAAATGGCATTCTCATTTACAACACAACATAATGAGTAAAAAAAAGAAAAAAGAAAACAGCACGCCGTTGAAAAGCTATTTGCTATGGAACAAGTTAAAGAGCTTTAAAGTCCTTGAATGGCAATTACACAACTGAGAAAAAAGATGATAATAGAATGCTCTGCCTCTGCAAGTGCAACATGTGTCTGTGCCCCTCTCCCTTACACTAAAGATAATTCTAAATATCCATGTAATAACATGTTTGCAATTTGCTCAGCATCATCTTCATCTAAAACTACAATCACAAGAAGACCTTTATCTCTGTCTCTCATCTCCACTACTTTCTCTGCATTCATCTTCTCACTTCCTCCTCCTCGTTCCTCTTCTTCTCCCTCTCCTTCTTCAAAATTCCCCATATCAGAATTCTTTGAGCTCCCCAATTCCGGTGGCGTTAAGGCTTTGGACCTCCTTGTTGGTTCGGGTGAAGTTCCTGCAGATGGGGACCAGGTATTTCTCTCCTTCATATATGCAATAGCCATTACCATATAGTGCTATACTATTAGTTATTTTGCAAAAGCTGGCTTTATGCCTTGATAGATTTGTCTTGTTGGTAGAGTAAGAGAATTTGTAGGATTATATATAGGATAAAATTTAGATAAAATTATCTATGTACTTAATTACAATTCTTGAATAAAAATATAACAAGTATATTATTTTTTAATCACCTCATACTCCTTTCTAAAGTTTTCAAAGATAATATTTATTATTTTTTAGCCACCTCATTCTTCCTTCTAAAGTTTTCAAAGATAAGGTGTAAAAAATAAAACAGTATTATGTTTTTATTGGATAACATATCACAAGAACATGTAGAACTTTATATAAGTTTTGTACTTACATTTATAGAATATTTTAACACGTAGGTGTGCATTTGTTTTATTTTATTTATTATGATTTGGTTATAAATATGCTCTTATTTTGAAGGTTGCAATTCACTACTATGGTAGGCTGGCAGCAAAACAAGGATGGCGCTTTGACTCAACCTATGACCACAAAGATGAGAATGGTGATCCTAGTCCTTTTGTCTTTGTCGTAGGGACTGGCCAGGTAAGCCTGAATATCATTATTGTCCCATCCATTTGTAGTTCTAGTTCACTGCTACTCGTGAAGCTGTTAAGCCTCATTGTGGCATATAAAATTCTTACCATTTGTTCCTCCTATGGACATATTTACAAGTGATTTGATCTGATTACAAAAATTATGGATTCAACTATTCAAGTTTTATTAGTAATCTTCATTTTGCGCTTATAACAACAACAACAACAATAACCAAGTCTTTTCCCACTAGGTGGGGTCGGTTACATGGATCAAACGACGCCATTATGTCCTATCATTTTGCGCTTATGTAAAAGCAAATTATTTGCACTACCCAAATTTATAATTATAACTTTTATGTAATGTAAAACTGCCATTCAAGTTTTTTATAGATGGACTGTCAAAAATGTCAGTCTTCTACTGAATCTGATATGAAAAGGTGTTATTGAATTCTTCCCTATGCTTTAATTGTATGTCATATTAAGAAAGAATCTTATCATATTGGAATCCAATGTAATATTTCCAGGTTATTGCTGGAATTGAGGTGGCAGTGAGATCAATGAAAGTAAGTGGTATTCGTAGAGTCATCATACCTCCATCCCTTGGGTATCAAAACACATCACAGGAGCCCATCCCACCTAATGTATGCAACCTTTTCTGCTCCAGACTTAATATGATAATGCTTTGATTGATTTTCCAGTTCATTCTTGTTTAAAAAAAAATGCATATGCATCCACTACCTAGAAAGAATGCTTATTGTCTGTAAACTGTAAAACCAAGCCAGCTTCAGCATGGCTTATAATTATTGATGTATGCAATGTTTTTAACATACTTTGTTGGATGGCTTACTGGCAATTTTTAAAATACTTGCAGTGTTGCATGTTTGTGCTTGTTTACAATATCTGCATAGAAAGTTTTTTCATTTTAACCCTCCTCTTCAGGTGGAGCAAAGGTTTGCACTGAGAAAACTAATAAAAATCTTTGTCCTCATATTTCTTTGTAATGGCCTGCTGATACCAAGTCTTCTTTACCCCCCTCCCCCTGTTGAATGGACTTCGCAGCATTAGATGCACAAGCACCTTAAACAACTCCTTGACACATGTATGCACAAAAATGTGCCAACATGTCAGACTTAGAAAAACAAACAAGTTCCAATTTTCTCACATCATTTTTTACACTGGTTAAAGATGTACAAATTCGTAGTTATTAACATGTGGTGGTTGGTTAATGATGTATTGGTTGCTTCATATATAGTCTATTAGTCCGTTAACCAACTAATACACGTTATTTTCCAAAACAAAAACAACAGAAAAGGGGGCACTATACTGATGTTAAAAGGAGCAATCTAGCACAAAGTTATGCAATATGCAAATTGTAGTCTTATATCTTGAGATTATTTTTCTTCACATTGCGGAGTTGTACATGTCAAATGAAAGGGTAGTTACCGTATACAATGGAAATGTTACCCCTTTTGCCTTTTTTTCATTTTGGAAGAAATTGTGATCCATTTTTCTTTTCTTCTTCCTTTTTATATGATGTACAATTTGCAATTGGATTGGATATTATATTATCATTCTCTTTCTCTTTATTTCTTACAGTACTAATTTTTGTTGTATTCCTTTAACCTTTCTCCTCAAAAAAAAAAAAAAAAGTTCTTTGACAGGCAGAGGCTGTTCACTACCATTTTTAATCCAACTCGGCTTGCAAATGGAGAAGGCTCCACTTTGGGGACACTTATATTTGATATTGAATTGGTTAGCCTGAGGCATCAGTGAAGTCAACTGATATGATCCAGCTATCCAGAAAACAAAGGAACAGTCTACATGTATCAGCGTTTATCTATTTGTAAATTGCAGGGTAGTTTTCATAGATCCCCATGCATGATCTTCATTATGCGTTGCTCAGATCAGTTTTTGTTTTTGCCAATGATGATAGTAAAGCTGATTGCCATGTTTCTCAATTTTTGCACTATCATGTTGGTTTTGGTCTAGTATAGTTTATGCAATTATATTATGAGGCCTGCTTGATAGGCAAGTTAGTTTTGCTCAAAATAAACAATGCCCTTTCAACCATGGGTAATTTATGGATCTAGGTTGAAGTGGTGGACCCCCATAATATACCCTCCAATCAGTCTTTTAGAATTACTGTTTGGGTAATACTTTGTAAGAGTGAAAATGGAGAAGGTGGAAAATTGAGTGGTGAAAATGAGATATCATCTAGACTTACATGATTTCCAACCTGGTCAATTTCACACCTATAACCTTTTCATTTTCAATCCTACCAAACACACTCTTAAAATCTACTCATATGGCTAGGCCCTGGCATGGCCAATTTGGGAGATGCTTTCTCTATTAGATGACAGACATGCGGCTGTTGAAGAAGGTTGGATGTGGAAGGAAATCCTTTGCGTTTGACAACTTGAACTTGATTTTTGAAGTTGCTGCAGGGGAGAAAAGGAAAATGTAGAGAAGGAAAAGAAATTTAAAGATATATTTGCACAAGAGTTTCCTTTCATTATGCAGGGCTTGGTCATTGTCCCTCTATAGCCAGGTGAAGGATCAGAGACCTTGTTCTTGAGGTGGACTAACTTTGACTTTTCCTCTTTATTGAATGATTGCTTGATGCTCCGATATATGAATTTTGTAATCACTAAACACATTAAATGTGTTTATTTATTTATTTAAAAAAATATATTCTGTATTTTGTCAAAGGGAAGTCTTCCATATGGGGAATACTATTTGTCTAACATACGGTTTCAAGCATGTTGTTATATCTCAAATCTTACATATTAGATGGATTGCAGATTAGATGATAAAGGGAGTATAAAAATGAAGTGTCTATAGTTGTCTTTTGTCAAATTATATTCCTGTGACTCTAAGATTTCCAACAATTAATGTTCTCTTGGATTTTTTTTTTTCAAAAATAGATCATTCACGAAAAATAAGAAGAAGAAAACGTTCCAAAAATACAAAAAACGGCTACATAGCCAAAACCACCAAGGGAAACAACAAATTACATAAGAGCTGTTTCAAACTTTAACCTACATTCTTCTGCAATATTAAAAGTTTAGCTAGGTGAGTGTTGTTGAGATGAGAAAATCGTAGCATTTTTAGACTTCCATAGCTGCCAAAGAACCCAGAAAACTAACTCAATATTAGGAGCCCTTGCATCATTTTTTTTGTACATTTGGAGCAATCTCTTTATCCACTCACGCACTGTAGATGGTGGTGGAAGGGGAGCAAACATAATCGGCATTAGCTCCCAAACAGCAGCAACAAAAGGACAACGGAAGAACAAGTGCATCTCCATTAGATGTGCATAGAATCTCTCTATTTTGTTAGAACCAACCGTTAAAGCTCCATTCAACAATCTCCAAATAAAATATTTAATTTTGGGAGGAATTTTGAGCCTCCAAAGTTTGCTCCAAGGGAAGGATTTGATGTTAGCTGACAATTCTCATTCCTTCAAAATACAAGGGAAGGATTTGATGTTATCTGACAATTCTCATTCTTCAAAATACTAAGAGGTTGTTTGAAATGAATAAAAATGAGAAATGAATTGATTTGATTTGATTTGAATTGAATTGATTTGATTTAGAAATCAAATTTTGTGTTTGGAACTTTAAAAAAAAATAGGATTTGAATTGATTTAGAAATTAAATTTTGTGTTTGGAATTCATTAAAATGAGAATTGATTTGATTTAATTTTATTATTTTACATTTTAATCTTTATGAGAAGTTGTTAGAGATAATTATTAAGGTAAAATAGTATATTTATTTCAAATCAAATCAAATCCTAACAAATCTATTAAATTTGATAGAATTTAAAAAATAAAAAGAAAGAAATTTATAGAATTTTAAAAATCAAATTATTTCTTATTTTTTAACATTCCAAACACTAAATTTAATTAAGTTTGATTTACAAATGAAATCATTTCCTATTTTTTTACATTCAAAACACACTTAAAAGAGCAACTTTATAGCCGGATTGGACATTATGTTTACCTGAGGAGTGATGATGCCACCTTATCCGATATTGATCCATCCTAATAGGGAGGCTAATAATTTTTTAGGCTAGATCTCCCTCAAAGAACTAGAGAACCTCCTCTGAGTCCTTGGCCTAGAACCATGAAATGAGGTTCTATTGGAATTTAGGCATTACCATAAACTTTCAAGACAGAATTAGTCCCCATTTCCCGTTGAGCACTTCTTTTGAGAGCATCTCTACCATATAGGAGGCTCAACCAAGCCCGTGATGGATTACTATCTCTTTGGGCATTGAGGAAAGAGGAGTAAGGAAAATACCTTCCTTTATAAATGTGATACAACAAAGATCTATAATTGACCACCATCCTCCATCCCATTTTAGCAAGCATCGCCATGTTCATTGCCGGATGTCCGTAAAGCCAAGACCTCTTTCTTTCTTTGGCCCGCAGATACGTTTACCACTTATCCAGTGAATTCTTACATAGTTAAAGCTAGTGTTCCACCAAGATTTAGTGATGATAAGTTCTATATATCCTCACAAACGCCAATCCGAAAGTTTGAAGCAAGCCATGGCATAGATATGAGGGAGCTCAAAACAGATCAAATAAGCGTGGCCTTCCCTGCCTTTGAAAGTAATTTATTCTTCCAATCTGCTCTTTATTTTTTGGATTATAAATGTGAAGGTTTCTTGCTTGGATCTGTTATCAGTAGATGGGAGGCCTAAGTATTTGCCAATGTTTCTAACATTCAACTGTTGAGCAAGCTGAATTCTAATGCTCCTAGGGGTATTCTTGGAGAAGAAAATTGCAAATTTATTCGAATTAACTTTCTGCCCACTGAAACTTTCATATCTCTCTAGCAATGAAGAAATTATCCCAATGTGATTAAAATATGCTTTACTGAACAAAAGGGAATCATCAACAAAGAATAGAGAAGTAACAACAGGGTATCACGGGCTTATTTTTACTCCTTTAAAGTTATGTCTTCTTTCAAGCTGCTGAATTATATAGGTAAGCCCCACACTGAATAGAAGAAAAAGATATGGAAATAGTAGTTTCCCTCACTGTTGGATAAAATTAATGTTTATTAGATTTGAGTCTTAATTAATTTGATTTCAAATATAGAAAGATGATGTGGTGGTATGTGAATAAAATTTCGGGTTTTGTTAAGGTATGTTAAGGAATAAAAAATAAAAAATATTAAATTAAAAATATAAAACATTTATTATCTTAAAAGTTTTAAAAAAATATTTAATAGTGTTTTTTAAAGTAATTAATAATATATAATAAATACTATTTTTAATCTTTAATATGTACCTTAAGATATACGTTAACAAAATCTTAAAATTTCTTCCAAGTCAAGCAATAAACAATGTCATCCTATGTTGATTTTAAAACTAAAGATGGTTCAAAAACTCCAACTTGTTAGTAAGAAAGATATATTTTGAGTTTAAAGAATTTATGTGGATATGTGTTAGGTGATAAATCTTAATTTTGGATTCGACAGAGAAAATGTCTCAAGTGTATAAATGTGAGGTTACCTTTCGACGAAAAATGACTTGATAGAGAATGATAGAAGATGTCAGCCATAATGTGACTTGGTGATGAAAATGGCTAAGTTACAATTTGACAAAATTAATACTGACAGGAGAACATTATTTGACAAGACTGACTAGAAGATCAGTTCTGTCGAATGATGCATAAAGCTGTTGAAGATGCTAGAAGATCAGTTCTGTTGAATGAATACATAAACCTGTCAAATATGCTAGAAGATCATCTCTGTCGAATGGTGTATAAAGCTGTCGAAGATACAAGAAGATTAGCAAAAATTCTAATTCGACAGATGGATGTTGATATTGGAAAATCTTCCTAGTGGTGAACCGACGAAAGTACTAAATGGTCAGAAGTTGGTTTTGTCAAAAGTTGGGCAAAGTACTAGTGTCGAATATGTGGCATATAACTACCATATACGTATCTAATTTTTAGGAGTCAGTTATTTTAATAGTTTATCTATAAATATTAGAATTCACGATGTACAAATGGTTGGATATTTGATTGAAATCCTAAACATCTCACTCAAGCAGATACACGGATACAGATCAAGTATGCCTTCCATTTTTCATTTCAAGTTATTTAAAATTAATGCAATGTTCTTTTAAAGTCTTCTACTTTTCAGTCCTGTCCTTTAAATTTCCTTTACATTTCTTCGCTCTTTTACTTGCTTTTCTTTACTGTTTTCCATTTAAAATTATGCACTTTAAATTCACGTCATTTTACATTAACGTCTTTTACTTTCACTGCACATTTAAACTTTCTGCATTTTACATTTCTGCACTTTAATTTTGCACCATTTACACGCTTTCAGTAAATTTTCTGCATTTTCTACTTATTTAATTCAAATCTCTTTAATTCCTTTTGTTTACTGTAAGAAAACTATTTTTAAAACGAGATTACCACATAACTCGAAATCCATATTCATCTGATTTTTATTATTTGTTTTTCGGACTTGGTCCTAATCAAAAATTCCCCGTAAACAAATTGACACGCCCGATGGGACGAGTTCAGAGTAACTCGTAGTGTCAACAAGAAATGGTTTTATGCGTTTAAGAAGTGGAAGATTTATCTACCCTTCTCAAAATACGTAAACCATGAGTATTGTAAGTAGTCAGGCGTCGGATATACCTTCGACAGCCGTTACTGCACCACCCTCGACCATCGCTAGTACTGGTCTGGTGGAAGATGTTATAGCAACTGGTGCTCTCCGGAGTAATCCAGTAGTTGAACAGGTGTTGCCTGGAATGACTCAGCCATCGCCGAGTCAGCCAAGTAACCAAAGTATAATAAATTCAAATTCGAGGTTTGTGCCCCAATATGGGTTGCCATCGAATTATGTGCCTCCTGTGATGGCACAAATGAGACTTGGCTTGGCCAATACTGTCGGCCAATCAGTAGCTTTACAAGGCTAACCACAGATAAGTTCGGCCTTAGCAAGTTTTGGTAGTCAAGGAGTAGGAGTTGCAAGTACAAGCAATCCAACTCTCTTTCGACAAGAAAGATTGAATTTGGGACCAGTTTTCCCAAATATGTGGAGAGATAATCCCCAAAGTGTAACAGGGCCAATTGTAAATTCTTTGGCCAGCTTTCGATAACAAATGGACGAAAGCAACCATGACATGGTGCATATGTTCACTCAGCAAATGGGTGTCGTGATTAAACCAATCATGAAAAATACAATTAATGTTTGCAGCGCATTGGCTCAGCAAATGACAAGGCTAAACCAAGCCTTGGGAGTAGGCGAATTGGCCAATGACAATACTCAAGGAGCCCAGCCTGGGGTAAATAGAGAAATGGTTGCACCTCAGGCAAATGTGGGGCAAAATCAATAAAACTTAGATCAACCTGGGCAGAATGATCAGCCACGCTTGGAATATGGAAATGTTCATATGCTCCGTCGAGGAAATGAAGATCAAATGGCTAGAAATGATGTAGCCATGAGATTGCTTCGACAAAATCTTTGGGGGCATCAAGTGGTTGAACAAAATGTAAACCAAGTAGTGGAGCAAGTTTTGAACAGATTTGGCTTCAACGTTGGCTATGCCAACCAGCCATATTTTGTATCAGCGTTTCCTGAGTGGGTCCAACAGGCAGAAATGCCTAGAGGAATTAAGATTCCTAAACTCTCCAAGTTTGCAGGAGAAAGTGGAGAATCGATCGTCGAACATGTTGCACAGTTTACAATAGAGATGGGGGAGTTGGCCACTGTCGAAGGCCTTAAAATGATATTCTTCCCAAGTTCCCTTACAAAGAATGCTTTTTCCTGGTTCTCGACATTGAGACCAAATTCAGTCCACTCTTGAACTCAATTGGAAAGAAGCTTTCATGATCAATTCTTTAGAGGAGATTTAAAAGTAGGACTTACAGATCTCTTTAATATCAAAAGGATGTATAATGAAACTGTCAATGACTATCTTGCTAGATTTCGACAAATGAGGAGTAGATGTTTTACCCCTATACCTGAGGTCAAAATAGTAAAGATAGCTGCAGGTGGTTTAGATTATTATATAAGGAAGAAATTAGTGAATCAACATTTGGTTGATCTTGCCCAAGTAGGTGAAAAAGTTAGGCAAATAAAACAACAAAAAGTTGAGAAGATTCAAAAATAGAAAAGATTTCTTAAAAGAGAAAATGTGGCATTTGTTGGATTAAGTGAATCCGACAATGAGTTTGAAGGCAGCGATGATGAGTTTGAAGTCAACATTGCTGAACTTCAGAATGGTCCTCCTTATGTTTGCAAGGCTTTACAACCTAATAGAAACAAGGAAAAAAATGGGTTATGTCAATAGGAAAACATATACATTCGAGGTAACCAAAGCCGACAAGATTTTTGATTTGTTATTAAAAGACAAACAAATTAAATTGTCGGAAGGACATAAGTTACTAAAGTTTGATGAAATAAAAGATCGAAAATATTATAAATTTCATAATAATTTTGGTCATGTTATTGATGAATGTGTTCGTTTCAGAGACATAATTCAAAAAGCAATTATGGATGGACGTTTGAAGTTTGCAAACAAGCTTAAAGCGGACATGAAAGTTGACACAGATCCATTTAAGGCTGAAGTATCTTGTGTTAATTAGCAAGTTCCTTTAAATGTTGGGATGCTCAACATAAGAAAGTTGCAAGAGTTCGACGTGGATACAAAGGATGCAACCGACATATATCCAAAGCCAGGTGAGTCACTTGAGGCATTTCTTAAGAGAAAGAAAGAAGAGGGCAAGGTCAGGTTATGCCCAAGATGTAACGCAGTATACGATGAGCTTGCTGCGAAGAAAGCTACTGAAGAACAACCAAGTGTTCAGTAGGGTAAGAAGAAGGTTTTCGACAGGAAAACCTGGCAACCACAGAAGCCTTTTCATACTCCAAGGCCAAGGCCAGTCCACATACCTAGGCCTAACATGAATGATTGGTTGGTCAAACCACATGGGTTTGTGGGAAACAGAGATCATGTTGGACCAGTTAAAACCAGGCTGCCACCTGCTAATGTTGCAGTAGATAAATGGATGAAGAATTTTGTAATGGCTAGACATACGTATTTTCGACGTAATGTGTCTGTCAGGAGGAGTAACTTTCAAAAAAGTCAACCCTTTTGGAATGAAGACTACAAGAATGGTAGGATCAGTCCAGGAAAAACCTTGGTTGGCCAAAATGAAGCAGGGCCATCAAAGGTTCTTCCAATGTCGAAGAGTAAGGAAAGAAGATTACAGAGATTAAGACAAGCACAAAAGAGAAGATATATGGCTGAAGGATTAGTGATCAAGGAGCAGCCTGTAGAAACAGGATGTTTGGTGGTCGAAAAGAAGCCAGTGCTTAATCAGGATAAAGATGGTAGAAAACTAAAAAATGTTGTTACCAAGGGATCATTTGCAGCGGAGCCGACAACAAATGAAGTTAGACGGCTTGATACGGATGATGAATCCCGATGAGAAAGGTTAGTAGAAATAAGAGAGGGTAAGCAGGTTCAAAGGCCAATTCCAAATAAAACAAAGAGGAAATGGTCAATTGGACTGATTGCAGCAGAAAGAGAAGTAAGAAAGAATAGTTTATATGTCGAGATGAATAAGGAGTTGGTTAGCTCAAAAGTTGTAAAATCGACAATAGGAAAAGAGCAGACTAAGGACACTGAAATTGAAAATAATAAGAATATTGAAGACTGGTCGAAAGAAGAAATCAGGAGAATCTTAGAGGATCCTGATTAAGATGTAGAATGAAGGAAGAAGGTACTCGACATTAGTAAAGAAAAAGAAATATTGGCAAAACCTGATTGCCAAAGTATGGACTTGGCAGCCGATGAAGTTATTGAGGCCTTAAATGATCCAGATGATCTATAAGGCCTTGGTGACAATGAGTTTGATATGGACATCAATTGGGAGGGGGACTTGGATGAAATCTTGACGGCTATGGATAGTAGTTTGCCGTCGAAAGATTATTTCAGGATTGGAAGGCACGTAAGTGATGAAGAGTTATCCGATGAGGAGGAATTCTTGAAGTCAATGAGTGTGAACTTAGTTTTGGTGTTACCTACAGACTTTGAAGGGTATCACAAAATTGAGTACACTTGGGAGAATGAAGAGGATTTAGATGACCTGGATGATCATTGGCTTCTTTTCTAGGATAATATGGTAACAGTCTTCGACAAAATGGCTCATCTTGAGAAATCGACAGAAGACCAGAAGGCTCATTTACGACCGTTGCACATCAAGGCTCTATTAGAAGGAAAGCCCACCAATAGAGTTTTGATCGACCGGGGGGGCAGCTATAAATTTAATCCCATGGGCAATGCTCAAAAAACTTGGAAAAGATGAGTCCGATTTGATGTCGATGAACATGGTAGTCATTGATTTCAGTGGTAAAACCTCCCCATTAGACGGAGTGGTGATGTTAAAAGTACAAGTCGGATCTGTTGCAAAGCCGACGCTATTTGTGGTAATTCTGACGAAGTCAAGTTACAACATTTTGCTAGGAAGGGATTGGATTCATGCTGTTGGAGCAATATCGTCAACGGTTCATCAGAAGCTCATTATTTGGAATGATAATGACCAAGTTGAAGTAATAGAAACAGATGACAGTCCTTGCTATCTCCAGCAGCTTCATGTCGACTTCAGAATATATGCCCCAAGTGTTAAATCGGTAACAGCAAGTGGTGGGGTCATTAACGAAGATACACTCGAAGTTTGCTTGAGGGATCAGTTTGGTATACGATTGGTGAAGAAGGCCGAAGAATATCAACCAGGCACTAGTTATGAATGTTAAGGATCACTCAGAAAAATTATCGGCTTATTTAGCCGACAAAGCAGTCTATGCTGCTGAAAGTATACTGTCGGATTGTATAATTGATAATGGTCCTTTAGGCTTTGAGAAAGGGCTTGATGAGAAGCAGAATGTGGAAGTGGAAGATCCTTTGGAAGAAATAAACTTGGGCACTGAAACAGACAGGAGGCCTATCTTTGTGAGTTCATTTCTGCCAAAGGATTTAAAAGAAAAGCTTGTCGAATTAATTATGGAATATAAGGATTGTTTCACTTGAGATTATGATGAAATGCCTGGATTAAGTAGAGATCTTGTCGAGCAAAGATTGACTTTGAAAGAAGGACGCAGACCTGTCAAGCAAGCTAACAGGAGATTTGCACCTGAGGTAGTCTTAAAGATAAAAGAAGAAGTCGAAAGATTGCTCAAAGCCAAATTCATCAAGACAACTAGGTATGTTGAATGGCTTTCTAATATTGTTCCTGTGATTAAGAAAAATGGCAAGTTAAAAATATGTGTAGATTTCAGAAATTTGAACACTGTCACACCTAAAGATGAGTATCCAATGCCAATTATGGATATGTTAGTTGATGTCGCATCTGGACATGAATTATTGAGTTTTATGGATGGTCATGCAGGTTATAATCAAATTTTTATAGCCGAGGAGGACGTGTCGAAAACTGCCTTCAGATGTCCAGGAGCTATTGGGACATTTGAATGGGTAGTCATGTTTTTCGGTTTGAAGAATGCAGGGGCTACCTATCAGAGAGCAATGAATACTATTTTCCATGATGTCATCGGGAAATTTATGGAAGTATACATCGATGATGTCATTGTCAAGTCAGAAACGAAGGAAAGCCATTTGACGAACTTGAGGCAAGCTTTCGACAGGATGAGGAAGCACAGCCTTAAGATGAAATCCAGAAAAATGTGATTTTGGGGTGTTGGCTGCTAAATTCTTGGGTTTCTTAGTCCATAAAAAAGGTATAGAAGTGGACAAGAATAAAGCCAAGGCAATTTTGGAGGCTACACCACCGACAAACAAAAAAGAATTGCAATCCTTTTTAGGAAAAGTTAATTTCCTGAGAAGATTCATATCCAATTTGTCGGGAAGAACCAGGGTATTTGCTCCATTGATCAAGTTGAAGGCTGAACAAGACTTTGTGTGGGAACCTTGCTACCAAGAAGCCTTCGACCAGATAAAGCAATATTTGACAAAACCACCGGTCATGATGCCTCCAGTGTCTCGTCGACCGTTGAAATTATATATATCAGCATCAGAAGAAACCATAGGAAGTATGCTGGCTCAAGAAAATGTAAATGGTGTCGAGAGAGCCGTGTATTAACTTAGTCGAGTTTTAAATGATGTTGAGAGAAGATATAGTGCAATAGAGAAACTTTGTTTAGCATTATACTTCTCATGTACTAAACTTAAATATTACATGATGCCTTGTAATGTACTGGTTATGTCGAAAATCGATGTAATAAAATATATGTTATCAAAACTAGTGTTAAATGGTCGTATTGAAAAATGGACTATTGCTTTGTCAGAATTTTCTTTACAATATGTGCCAATGAGAGCGGTGAAAGGCCAAGCAATTGCTGACTTCTTAGCCGACCACCATTGTTTGGATATGGATAACATAAATATTGTCGGTTTAAAACATTGGTATTTATATTTTGATGGTTCAAGGCATCAAAATGAAATTGGAGTGGGGATTTTAGTTGTTTCCCCTCAAGATACTCCAACTAAGTTCATGTTTGAACTCAAGTATACCTGTTCCAACAATGAGGCTGAATATGAAGCCTTAATTGTCGGATTGGAAATATTATTAGAAATGAAAGCACATAATGTGCATATATTTAGTGATTCACAGTTAGTCATTAAACAGCTTGCCCAAGAATATAAATGTGTTAGTGAAAATCTAATGAAATATTATATTGTGGCGAGCATATTAATGAAGCAATTCGACGAGGTAACTGTCGAACACATTTCCAGAGGTTTAAATGAAGAGGCTAATGAATTAGCCCAAATAGCCTCTGGGTATAGGCTTTCATCCAAGGTTCTTACAAATCTAATGGAAATAAGGGAACTTCTATATCCATTAGAGGAAAGAGATATACTACAAAATGACATTTCAACGATTAATGACTGGAGACAACCAATACTAAGTTATTTGGAAAATCCAAGTCAAGATGTGAATAAAAAGCTCAAATATAGAGCGTCAAAATTTGTAGTATTAGGGAGAGCCTTGTATAGAAAGTATGTCGATGAAAATTTAGAGGTCTGCCTGAGTGAAGCAGAGGCTTATATTGCCTTGGCAGAAGTCCACGTAGGAATTTGTGGAGCTCATCAGGCAGGTGAAAAAATGAAGTGGGTCCTTCGACGTCAAAGGTACTATTGGCCAACACTGGTTAGGGATTGTATAATGTTTGTCAAGTCTTGTGAAGAATGTCAAAGACATGGCCATATACAAAATGTTCCTACTAGTGAGTTGCATGCTATAGTTAACCCTTGGTCTTTCAGAGGATGAGCTTTGGACTTGGTTGGCCAAATTCATCCTGCCTCGTCGAAGGGACATAAATATATTTTAGTAGGAGTCGATTACTTCACCAAATGGGTTGAGGCTGTAGCCTTGAAGGATGTGACCCGGCAGGATGTGATTGACTTTATTGAAAATAATATAGTTTGTCGGTTTGGAATACCGCAAACTTTGATAACCTACCAAGGATCAGTATTCATTGGAAAGAAAGTTGTCGAATATGCCAGTTCAAGGAAGATTAAAATGCTCACGTTGTCACCATATTATGCTCAGGCAAATGGGCAAGTAGAGGCCATGAATAAGATAATCATAAGTTTGATTAAAAAGCATATTGGTCGACAACCTAGAAATTGGCATAATACTCTTAATCAAGTTCTTTGGGTATATAGAAATTCACCAAGAGAAGCGACGGGCACATCACCATACAAATTGGTATATAGTTATGATGCAGTTTTGCCTGTCGAGATTAATCTTCAATCAATTCGTATTCAGAAGCAAGATGAGTTACCAGTCGAGCATTACTGGGATTTAATGTTTGATGAATTAAATGAATTAAGTGATGAAAGATTAATTGCTTTGGAACATTTGATTCGACAGAAAGAAAGAATTGCAAAGTTTTATGATAGTCGAATTAAGTATTAATCTTTTAAAATTGATGATTTGGTTTGGAAGGTGATTTTGCTCATGGATAAGAAGTGTCGAGAATATGAGAAATGGTCCCCAAAGTTGGGAAGGACCATTTAAAGTGACTAAGGATTTTTTAGGAAATGTTTATGCACTTGTCGAAATTAATTCTGATTTAAGAATTAAGTCGATTAATGGTAAATATTTAAAGTCATATCGACTGACAATGTGTGAAGTAAAGATTGGCAGCGAATAAATAAGGAAAATTTTCATGTTCCTTCAAGATACTTGGCAATTACAAGTTATATTTTCGAGATAATCTAAGTCAATAGAAAACACAAATGTTTGTCGGATAAACTAAACTGACAAATATTAAATATATTTCAAAGCTGCATCTTCCTTAAAGCTTCCCAAGAGGTTTATAGTGATTCTTTGTCAGCTAGAGCGGGTAAGTAGTCAGGCTCTAGAGATTGTATTTTTGTAATAAGGGCCTTAACTTTACTTCCTAGTTGACAAAAATCACTTTTAATTTTTTGTTGATAATTGAGTTATCTGTTATAAAATTTTATCTTTCTCCAGAAACTGTCGAAAGCTAAAACTTTGGGGGGTATTGATGTTCACATATTTGATGCATTAATAAGCCTTCATTTTTAGTCATTTACACTCTCCGTGCACTTAATAAATTAAGTTTGGTTATGTTTTGTATGTTTTGAACTCAAAATAGATTTAATTGAATTTTTCAGCATGATTTACGTCTTACACTAATCCTGTATTTGGGTCATATCTTGGGCTGTAGGTGGATGTTTAAGGTGAATCTTATGTCATTTTAAAGATAAGAGAGAGCTCTACAATCTTCATGAAGACATCAAAGACTCAATCACACGTTTGGATGGCTCAAATTGGCATTGAATCAAGAACTAAAGTGTTGCTCCTGGCAGAATGACCTATGCGTACTGTTCATTATACTGCTCGTGGTGAAAGTTGTAGAATGGGCTGAAATTTTGATGGTTGATAGTTAAGACTCAAATCTACAACTTTCATGTTGTACACTTTTCTCGATTCAGACTCCTTGGAAGTGATATTGGGCTTGGAAGTCAGAACAGAGGAGCTGCGTTTGGACCTGAGCAGTGTGCAGTAATTTGAACATATCTAGAGCTATAGAAATGATATTGGGCTTAAACCAAAGCCATTTGAAAGCTAAGATCCAGACCTACAATCTTTATGAAGACCACTTGGCTCAAAAATGACGAATGCAATGACTTCAGAGCTGCATGATTTCGGAGACAAAGAATCTCCATAATTTTTCACTCACCAAAAGTCATTCAACATTTTCCACTCATCCACCTACTCCACTCATCCACCTACTCCACTCAACCACCATGACTCAGCCCCCTTTTGACATTTTGTACCTCTAAATCCTCTATAAAAGAGAGGCTATGCAGATCATTGTAAGATGTAAAGCTTTTATGTAGTAGTGTTGTTATAATTAAAGTTTTAGTGTTTCATTTTGGAGAATTCTCTTCTTCTCTTCCTCTCCTCCTCCCTCTTTGTTATTTTCATTTTTGTATGGTTCTTGAAGGTTCTCCAATGGTGATGGCTATGGAGAGCTAAACTTCTTTAATCAATCCAAGAGATTGACAAGCTTGATGATTAATCCTGAGATCTCGTTTTAATCGTTATACGTTCATCTATTAATCAAGTTTCTCTTTCTTTTCTTCTATTGTTTAAATTCTGATTTAATACTTAATTTGATTGGGATTTGCATATGTTAATTGCGTAATTATCATATGCCAAGAGATGAATTCAGAGGTTATATAATTTATCAAAGATGTTTGATGAAATATTTAGCTTGGTTGGATCTTGGTTTTTAAGTTAATTTGGGTTTTGGATGGATGCTTAATTTGTCTAACCTTAATTAATTGAATTTTAGAAGCGTTTCTAATAGAAGATCCATGGATCATTGAGAAGCGTCTTGATGTGATCTAAGACCAAAGATTTGGTTGATAGTTGACGGATTTATAAAGATCAAGGATGGATTAAAATCAAGATTTGTTAATTCTCTTGGATTGGTTGTTTTCTCAATCTTGTTTACTCATTTTAATTGTTCTTTGTTATTTAATCTTGCAAAACTCTTTCCCCCTATTTATTAACCTCTTAATCTGACTTCATAATTAGAGTGATCTACGGGCTCGACACTGGTGTTACCTTATGCTATAAGCGTTTTGGTAAATCGGTTATAAATTGATTTAAATTTGGTAATCTCGGACAGTTGTCAAATTTTTGGCGCCGTTCGGGAGCATTCTGATTTTGTTCAATCTTATTAAGAGTTTATTTAACTACTAATCTCTCACTAACCTTTATGTTGCTTTGTGTTTTGGTGGATTTCGGGCAAAAACGGGTGATTACTGGTCATTTTACAAGAATTTCGTATTGATGAGAAAATGTGCCTAGAATGAGCTGAAACTTGGTCGATTGAAGGAAAACGGCCTAATAAACAAGACTCACAATAAACTGTGAGAGGTCACCCCTGGTTTTTCCAAAATCCATCGTTTAGACCAGTTTTTCAATTTTTTAATATTTTTATTGTATTTTTTAGTTTCATTTTTGTGTAGTTTTTATGTTTGTACAAGTCCCATAATTTTTAAAAATATTTAGATAGGTGAATTATATTTATTTTGGTATATTTTTAGAGTTGTCTAGTGTATTTTACTTGTTTACTTATTTTATTTTATTTTTGTGTTTTTGCATGACTAGGTCTAATCCTGATATCTTGCTTGAATTTGATCCTGAGATTGATAGAACATTGCATAGGTTGAATAGAACTCGTAGGCTAAGTGAAAGAATTGAGTCTGAATTTAGTTGTGACATTGAATCTGAAAGTGCACTTGAGATCTTAAGTGATTCTAAAATCATGGCTGATAACAGGCAAAATAGGACCCTTAAAGAACTTCTTTGCTCCTGATGTAACTTACAGTCTTTGTGCATTCAATATCCTAATCTTGATCTTGACTTGAGTTAAAATCTGGATTGATACACTTGTTGCCCAAGTTTCATGGTCTTACGGTGAAGATCCCATAAGCACTTAAAGGAGTTCCATGTGGTCTGTTCAACCATGAAGCCACATGGAATCTCGAGGAGCATATCAAGTTGAGGGCATTCCCTTTCTCTCTCTTGATGTAGCCAAGGATTGGGCGTTCTACCTTTCACCAGGTTACGTCACGAGTTGGGATGATATGAAGAAATTATTCTTGGAGAGGTTCTTCCACGCATCCAGAAAGCATTTGCCATTAGAAAAGACATTTGTGGTATAAGGCAAATGACTGGTGAGACCTTGCATGAGTATTGGGAGAGATTCAAAAAGTTATGTTCGAGTTGTCCCCACCATCAAATTAGTGATCAGCTCTTGATTCAATATTTCTATGAGGGCTTCTTTGTCGATGGATAGAAGTATGGTGGATGCCGCATCGGAGGTGCATTGGTGGATAAAACCCTACTGCAAACAAAAGATTTGATAGCAAATATGGCGACCAATGCTCAACAATTTGGCACAAGAGTCCTTACCTCAACCGGAGGAGTTAATGAAGTTCAATCGTCTCATGTAGATCAACGAGATGGAACATAGACTTGATGAATTGACTTCTTTGGTGAGGCAATTAGATGGGACAACATGTACCGGGTTACGTACAAGAGCACTGCGCAAGGGTGTGTGGCATTTGCTCTTGCTCATCTCATCCTCGATTCATGCCCCACACTTCGGGATGGTGGTTCGCGTTTCCAGGCGATCGGTTACGGCGGTGGCATTTTTCCTAGTAGACCTCAATATCGGCGGTCCATGACCAAGATATGATCCATTTTCTAATACTTATAACCCTGGTGGAGGGACCATCCTAACTTGAGATATGGGAATTCTAGTTAGCGGAACAACCCCAACAAAGAAGAATTTAGATACCAAGCATGTAGGTCCTAGCAACAAATACCAACCACCCGCATTCGGACAACAACAAAGCGTGCGGACCACGTGCGGCGGCCCCTCATGTTGCCAAGTCCAAAGAACCACTCCATCCGAGCCATCATTGGAAGATTTGATGAAACGGATGGCTACAAATAATGTTCAGTTCCAACAAAATGTCAATGCCACCATTCGAACACTCGCAAACTCAGATTGGGCAGCTGGCCACCACCGTGAGTGAATTGAAAAGCCAAGGATCGAACCAATTGCCTTCACAAACAGTCAACAACCCAAGAGGCAATGTAAGTGCCATTACCTTGAGAAGTGGCAAAGAAATTGATGGTCCTAGTCTGCCACAACCAGAGCTCCCATTGCAGCAGCCAGAGATTGATCAGACACAACAAAATTCGCATGATGCCCCAGTCCAGAAGAAATGTGCAGAGAATTCGGACTTGAACATTCCACTACCCTTCCCAAATAGAGTGACACAATCAAGCAGATAGCGCAAGCAAAAATGGAAAAGGAAGTCATGGAGACATTCGAGGAAGGTGGAAATCAATATTCCCCTCCTAGATGCAATCAAACAAATTCCCAAGTATGCCAAATTTCTCAAGGAGTTGTGTACTCACAAGAGAAGACTTAAGGGTACCGAGAAAGTCAGTATGGGCGAAATGTTTACTGCGATGATTCACCCAAGCATGCCAAAGAAATGTAAAGATCCGAAACTTTCACAATCCCTTGCACTATAGGTAATTCCAGGTTTGACCATGCAATGCTAGATTTGGGTGCTTCTATTAATGTCATGCCTACGTCGGTGTATAAGTCTTTGAACATTGGCACCTTACACCCCATTTGGTATAGTGATTCGGTGGCAAACGGGACTCCGCTCACCTGCAGAGTCTTTGGAAGATGTGTTGGTGCGAGTAAATGAGCTAATTTTTCCGGCGGACTTCTACATTACGGACATGGAAGATGAGTCTTCAACAAATCATGCTCCATTGATTCTAGGAAGACCATTCCTCAAAACAGCCAAAACCAAGATAGACGTGCATCTTGCCGGCACCCTTTCTATGGAATTTGGTGGAGATGTGATCTGATTTAACATTTTTGATGCCATGAGACATCCCCTTGAGGAGCATTCGCTTTTTCATGTTGATGTGATTGAAATCTTTGGTTGATGATACTTATCTTTGATATGAGTGTTGAATTCCCTAATATTGCTAACTTTCTCGGATTACATCACTTGTGATATATGTGTTAAGCGTGATATTGAACCATGTCTTTGCATGTCTTGAGATTTATGCGATTGTGAGTGATGATGTAGTCTTGACTTGAATGATGCGGCATGTGAAAATGAGAGTCGGGAGTATGTCGAATTTAATCTTTCTTGAGTTGCTTGTTTCAAATAGCTTGCTTGCCTTCTATTATGCATCCCCATCCTTAGAGCTAAAGACTTTGCGGACCATCTTAAATATGCATATTTGGAAGATGGTGAGAAAGCGCCGATGATTGTCGCTAAGAATCTGCAACCTGAACAAGAAGAAAAATTGCTGCAGGTTTTGAGGCAACATAAGCGTGCTATTGGATGGACACTTGCGGACATTCTGGTATTAGTCCTTCCACATGTATGCATAGGATTTTATTGGAGGAAGGTACCAAGCCGGTGAGGGACCCCAAAGGAGACTAAATCCCACGATTCGGATGTGGTGAAGAAGGAAGTGACCAAGTGCTACAAGTGGCATTATTTATCCCATATCCGACGGTAAATGGGTGAGCCCGGTGCAAGTGGTTCCAAAGAAATGCGGAGTCACGGTAATTGCAAATCGAACAATGAGCTCCTACCCACAAGAATCCGAACGGTTGGCGGGTGTGCATTGATTATAGGCGGCTTAACCAAGCCACTAGGAAAGATCATTTTCCATTGCCTTTCATTGATCGGATGTTGGAGAGGGGCCGGCAAGTCGCATTCTTGTTTCTTGGATGGATATTCGGCTATTTTCGGATTCATATAGCCCCAGAAGACTAGAGAAGACCACTTTCACTGTCCATTTGGAACATTTGCATACGAAGAATGCCCTTTGGTGCGTGCAACGCCGGGAACCTTTCAAAGGTGTATGATCGTATCTTCTCGAATTTTTAGAGAGTTGCATGGATGTGTTTATGGATGATTTTCTTGTCTATGGCTCTTCCTTTGATGCATGTTTAGATAGTCTGGATAGAGTCTTGCATCGATGCATTGAGACTAATCTTGTTCTTAATTATGAGAAGTGTCATTTTATGGTAGAACAGGCATAGTCTTAGGCCATATCATCTCTCGAGAAGGGTATAGAAGTAGATCCTGCTAAAATTGATGTTATTTCCCAATTGCCTTACCCTCTTGCGTGCGAGAGGTTCGTTCTTTTCTTGGCCATGCAGGTTTCTACGGGCGGTTCATTCAGGATTTCAGCAAAAAGGCCCTTCCCCTGTCTAACTTGTTGCAGAAAGATGTTGCTTTTAATTTTGATGGCAAGTGCAGAGAGGCTTTTGATTGCCTTAAAGGAGCTTTGACCACCACTCCTATCATCCAACCACCAGATTGGATACTCCCATTTGAACTCATGTGTGATGCCTCTAATTATGCATTGGGAGCTGTCCTTGCACAGAGAGTCGGCAAAATACCTCATGTCATTTCCTATGCTTCGAGGACTTTAGATCTCCTGCACAAGCCAACTACACTACAACCGAAAAGGAACTTTTAGCAATTGTTTTTGCTTTAGATAAATTTCGATCATATTTGCTTGGTTCTAGAGTGGTTGTATTTTCAGATCATGCAGCTTTGAAGTTTCTCCTGAAAAAGCCCGATGCAAAGCCAATGTTGATTCAGTGGATGTTGCTCTCACAGGAGTTTGATATTGATATCAGAGATAAGAGTGGAGCAGAGAACCTGGTGGCAGATCACTTGAGTCGGATTGAAAGAGAAGCAGATTCTTCTCCTATCCATGATGCCTTCCCTGATGAACAACTTTTCAAGATGCAAGGTAACATCCCTTGGTTTGCAGATTTGGTTAATTTCTTGGTTGCTAAAGCACTACCTGCACATTTTACTAAGGCACAGATTGATAAACTGAAAAGTGAGTCAAAATATTATGTGTGGGATGACCCTTATTTGTGGAGATTTTGTAGTGACCAAGTCATTAGGAGATGTATTCCTGATCATGAGTTTGATTCTGTTCTTAGTTTTTGTCATGCACTTACTGTGGGGGACATTTTGGACCTACTCGTACAGACTAGGAAAGTTTTGGACTCGGATTATATTGGCCCACTCTATTTCGTGATGCATATTTGTTTTGTAAATCTTGTGAACAATGCCGGAGAACAGGGAATATTTCTCGTAGGAATGAGATGCCCCAACAACCTTTGTTGTTCGTGAAATATTTGATGTTTGGGGTATTGATTTTATGGGTCCTTTTCTGTGTCATTTGGTTTTGTTTACATTTTGCTTCTTGTGGATTATGTACCTAAATGGGTGGAGGCAAAAGCCACTGGATGATGATTCCAAGGTTGTTGTGGATTTTGTTAGATCACATATTTTCTGCAGGTTTGGAGTCCCAAAAGCCATCATTAGTGATCGGGGTTCACATTTCGTAATCGAAGCATGGAAGCCTTGATGAAAAAGTATGGAGTCTTGCATAGAGTTTCTACACCTTATCATCCCGGACTAATGGGCAAGCCGAGGTTTCCAACAGAGAGATCAAGCAGATACTTCATAAAACAGTTCAACCTAACGAGAAAGGACTGGAGCAAAAGGCTTGAGGATGCTTTATGGGCTTATAGGACCGCCTATAAGACTCGATTGGGATGTCTCCTTATCGGATTGTTTTTGGCAAAGCATGCCACTTGCCGTGGAAATTGAGCATCGTGCATTTTGGGCAGTAAAAAGGTGTAACTTGGACCTCAATCAAGCAGGCATGGAGCGGAAGCTACAGTTGCAAGAATTGGAGGAGATCCGCCTGGAGGCTTATGAGAATTCCAAACTTTATAAAGAGAAGACTAAAGCCTTCCATGATAAGAAGATCATGAGAAAAACATTTAAGATTGGTCAAAAAGTTCTCCTTTATAACTCCCCGCCTCAAACTCATGCCCGGAAAGCTCGGATCTAGGTGGCTTGGTCCATTTGTTGTTACTAAGATTTTTCCTTATGGTCTTGTCATGGAGTTACAAGTGAGACTACTACAAAAGCTTTCACAGTCAATGGACATCGCCTCAAACCATTTTATGAGGGAGCTCAAGAGGATATTTTGGAGGAGGTCCACTTGCAAGAAGTCGTCTACCCCACTTGATGAGTAAGATGCCGCCTCAATGGACAAAAAAAAAATTTGATTGAGTTAAAAAAAAAATTTCTATTGTGCTGACCCATATTTGTTCAATTATTGTCCTGATCAAATCTTTTGGAGATTTGTACCCGACAATGAGGTAAGTAGTGTCATTGAATTTTGTCATTCAGAAGCATGTGGAGGTCATTTTTCTTCAAAGAAAACAGCTGCAAAATCTTGCAGTATGGATTTTATTGGCCATATTATTCAAGGGCAGTTATACTTTTTACAAAAGTTGCGAACATTGTCAAAAATTGGGGTCCATTTCTGAAAGAAAAATGATGCTCCTAAATTACGCAAATTGCACTTGCATGACTTGCGGAATCAATAAATGATGCATAAAAAAAATATAAAAAATTTTATAAAGCAAAAAGACTCAAACCATTTCTGGAACATCAAGCTGTTGAGGTAGAATCCATATCCCTTTCTAATCCTTGTTATGAGTAGAATTTATTTTAATTTGTTTCTTCTTTTTGCAGTTCTTTCATTCCTGGTTAAACGGCGGATAACGGTACTCGTGACTCTTGAGTCGGTTTGTCTTTCAGTTTCCCATAATAACTGATTTCTTGTCTTTCAAAATGGATGTCATTCTTTCAAATCTAAAAAAGTATTTCCCTTCTGTTCATAAAAATGTTCTAACCAAAATTTACAAAGCTAGGTGTGAGAGATTGAGACTGTTAATGTACAAGGGCATCCCAAGATATCTATTTGGATAATCGAAGCAAAGGTTCGTTTAGTGGTGAATCTTCCGATTCATTTGTCCGATACATGCCTGGTCTCGGTAAAAGTTCATTTTCGAAAAAGAGAAGAGCAAAAAGAATGCACGTTTGTTACAAGTGTGCACGATGGAATTGCAACACGCAATGTCGTTCTTTGGGAATGGTTTACGTAAACAGAGAAGATAAAATATTCTTCATCAAGAATGGTCGAGTAAGGAGTCATTAGATAATATCTTATTGACTCTTGAGACGCATTCTTGTGGAATTGTGCAGCGTGAACTTCTTCGTTTGTGGAATCTCTTCAAGGACGAGCAAGAGCGTTATAGTCTTGAATCGACTCAAAAAGACCGTGTTTGCCAATTTATAAGAAAATTGGATGGGAAGCCTATCACGACTCATAGAAGGCGTTTAAGCATTTCGGACGTAAAACCAGAGGAAGATGTGAGCCACAATCACAACAATCTGTATATATTATCTTATGCATTTATTATTTAAAAAAAACATTAAAAAAAACAAAAAAAAAATTCAAAAGTTTTCTGACAACAGCCAACCTACTCATATAGGAGCTATTATTTTTTCCCTATTTAAACACTCCATTTTCTTCACTTTCTTGCAACTCTTAATCATTCACAGAGATTGTGAGTGTAGAGATGGAGGGAGCTTCTTCTTCTTCTGTTCGTAGACTTGTTAGTATCTGTGTATTTTGTGGGACACATTATGGGAAGAGTTTAGAGTTTGTCAACGCAGCAACCACTCTTGGTAGAACACTTACTGCGAGGAACATTCGTGTAGTATATGGGGAGGTTGCCTTGGGTTAATGGGGGGATTTGTATCACTGTCTCGCATTTCTAAGAGGTGGTCAAGTTTTAGGTGTCATTCCTGAACCTTTAACTCGAAGGAACTTCGTTGGAAAGACAATTGGACAGGAAATTCAAGTATCATCTATGCATGAACGAATGAAGGCAATGCTTGACAACTCTGATGCCTTCATAGCCTTACCTGGTAGTTTTGGTACTTTGGAAGAAGTCTTTCAAGTTGTTTCTTGGGCCCAACTGAACATCCACCATAAACCCATAGGTTTGTTGAATGTTAATAATTTCTTTGATAATTTGTTATCTTTTGTTGACCATGCTGTGGAACAGAAATTTAGAAATTTGTCACACCTTCTGAAAGACAACTCCTTATCTCGGCTTTCACTGTTGATGAGTTAATTGATAAATTGGAAGCCTTTGTTTATGAACGATCCAGGTGTGACCCGGATAGATTGGTCGAGGAGGCAATGAAAAAGCGAGACAATAACAAGGGAGGCAAAGAAGAAACAACGAGTGTGACGACACTTCATCTATGACTTTCCTTTCTCTTTAGTTTTATTCATCGTACTTTGTTTTGTTTATATTTGTGTAAGGTTTCTCTTTTCCGTAATTGCGAATGTGTACTATCCTCTATCTTTTTCCTTTCTATTTTTTTTTTTAACATTGAGGACAATGTTATAATCTAGTTGGGGGAAGGATAGTTGTGTGACTAAAAAAAAAAAAAAAATTTTAAGTGTGTTTATGTTTGTCGTGTGTAGAGTTGTGAAAAAAAAAAATGTGTGAATATATTAATATGTTTATTGTATTTATATGTTTGTCAAGTAATTTTCTAACCGATTAAGGATGGCGAGTAAGGAGTAATTCTACTCTTGAGACGCATCTTAATTGGTGGCGGAGAGGTCGATGTGGCAGCGACAAGTGTGCTTCTTTTCCTGCTTGGCGTTGATTCACTTCTTATCAGGTTGTGTTGCTCTTTTCTATCTCTCTCTTTCACATTAAGGACAATGTTATATTAAGTGTGGGGAAGAGATTTTAGCATTTTTTGTTTTGTTTTGTTGTTAAAAAAAAAAAAAAAAAAAAAAAAAAAACAAAAAAACACAAAAAAAGGGTTCATTGCATGATTGAATAACTTTTCTTCCTTCTTGAACTGATATGCTTGGTTATGGATGATTGAATTGATGAATTGAGTTTGATAGATGCATACCTTGTGAGATTTTGAGCCTAATGGATGGATTCAACATTTATGTCATTCTCTTCTTTCTTGTGTGATTTTCACTCATGTTAATGATCACTCTAGAACTTGCTTTGACTCTTTTTGAGGCTACGTTTCACTTGCATGCATGAACATGATTGAGGCCCTCTTTCTTAATCACCTAGTTTAACCAAACATGCCAACCTTGCATATTTCCCGCTTAACCCCTTTGAACTTATTTGATTATTCTTTGTCTCGAACTCATTATGTTTCTTAAATGAAAAAAAAAAAAAAAAACCATGTTCTTACTTAGTCTTAGGGAATAAGAGAACATTAGCTTTGCCATTGGATGAGTTCATGAACAAGTGTGGGGGTGTGTATGCGAGAATGGTTGAAAAATGTATTTATGATGTTCTTTTTGTAAAAAAAAAAAAAAGAAAAAAAATATATACATATAAAAAAAAATTCAAAAAAAAAAATATATATATATATATATATGTAAAAAAAAAAAGGGTCAACAAGGCAATAAAGGAATAGAAAATAATATGTAAAGGGAATTTGTATTAGATGAAGTTGGGATGAACTTTCATGATCGATAATTAAACTCAAATTTTCATGTTCTTTTATTCTCTTTGGTGTTTAACTTGTCATATCCATATTACCTTCTCCTTTACCTTGACCCCATTACAACCTTGAATAAAGTCCTCATGATTTGTGTGTGCATGTGTTCGAGTAGTGGAGAAGTAGAAGATAAGCAAGCTTATGGTAGTGCAATTTTCATGAGTTGAATTGAGTGTAATACCTACCTTTTAAACACTTGAGAGATTGAGAGTGAATTCTCGTGAGGATCTATCATTCTTTACTTATGCTTTTCAATTGAAGTATCCCTGCTTGTTGATTTAAGATGTGAAGATGTGTTACCTCATAAATGTTTTGATCACTTGAATTATCAATTGCTCTTCATTCTTAAATATTATTAGAAATTGAGTCTTTTAGAATGTTTAACTTTTGAGTCTGTTTTATTTTGTTTTTGTGTGTTTTGCCCAGGAGTGCAAAAAGCTAAGTGTGGGGGAATTTGATGTTCACATATTTGATGCATTAATAAGCCTTCATTTTTAGTCATTTACACTCTCCGTGCACTTAATAAATTAAGTTTGGTTATGTTTTGTATGTTTTGAACTCAAAATGGATTTAATTGAATTTTTCAGCATGATTTACGTCTTACACTAATCCTGTATTTGGGTCATATCTTGGGCTGTAGGTAGATGTTTAAGGTGAATCTTATGTCATTTTAAAGATAAGAGAGAGCTCTACAATCTTCATGAAGACATCAAAGACTCAATCACACGTTTGAATGGCTCAAATTGGCATTGAATCAAGAACTAAAGTGTTGCTCCTGGCAGAATGACCTATGCGTACTGTTCATTATACTGCTCGTGGTGAAAGTTGTAGAATGGGCTGAAATTTTGATAGTTGATAGTTAAGACTCAAATCTACAACTTTCATGTTGTACACTTTTCTCGATTCAGACTCCTTGGAAGTGATATTGGGCTTGGAAGTCAGAACAGAGGAGCTGCGTTTGGACCTGAGCAGTGTGCAGTAATTTGAACATATCTGGAGCTATAGAAATGATATTGAGCTCAAACCAAAGCCATTTGAAAGCTAAGATCCAGACCTACAATCTTCATGAAGACCACTTGGCTCAAAAATGACGAATGCAATGACTTCAGAGCTGCATGATTTCGGAGACAAAGAATCTCCATAATTTTCCACTCACCAAAAGTCATTCAACATTTTCCACTCATCCACCTACTCCACTCACCCACCTACTCCACTCAACCACCATGAATCAGCCCCCTTTTGACATTTTGTACCTCTAAACCCTCTATAAAAGGGAGGCTATGCAAATCATTGTAAGATGTAGAGCTTTTATGTAGTAGTGTTGTTATAATTAAAGTTTTAGTGTTTCATTTTGGAGAATTCTCTTCTTCTCTTCCTCTCCTCCTCTCTCTTTGTTATTTTCATTTTTGTATGGTTCTTGAAGGTTCTCCAATGGTGATGGCTATGGAGAGCTAAACTTCTTTAATCAATCCAAGAGATTGACAAGCTTGATGATTAATCCATGAGATCTCGTTTTAATCGTTATACGTTCATCTATTAATCAAGTTTCTCTTTCTTTTCTTCTATTGTTTAAATTCTGATTTAATGCTTAATTTGATTGGGATTTGCATATGTTAATTGCGTAATTATCATATGCCAAGAGATGAATTCAGAGGTTATATAATTTATCAAAGATGTTTGATGAAATATTTAGCTTGGTTGGATCTTGGTTTTTAAGTTAATTTGGGTTTTGGATGGATGCTTAATTTGTCTAACCTTAATTAATTGAATTTTAGAAGCGTTTCTAATAGAAGATTCATGGATCATTGAGAGGCGTCTTGATGTGATCTAAGACCAAAGATTTGGTTGATAGTTGAACGGATTTATAAAGATCAAGGATGGATTAAAATCAAGATTTGTTAATTCTCTTGGATTGGTTGTTTTCTCAATCTTGTTTACTCATTTTAATTGTTCTTTGTTATTTAATCTTGCAAAACTCTTTCCCCCTATTTATTAACCTCTTAATCTGACTTCATAATTAGAGTGATCTACGGGCTCGACCCGGTGTTACCTTATGCTACAAGCAGTTTTGGTAAATCGGTTATAAATTGATTTAAATTTGGTAATCTCAACAGTTGTCAGGTATCTATTAGGTGATAAATCTTAATTTTGGATTCGACAGAGAAAATGCCTCAAGTGTATAAATGTGAGGTTACCTTTCAACGAAAAATGACTTGATAGAGAATGATGGAAGATGTCAGCCATGATGTGACTTGGTGATGAAAATGACTAAGTTACAATTTGACAAAATCAATGCTGACAAGATAACATTATTTGACAAGAATGACTAGAAGACCAGTTCTGTCGAATGATGCATAAAGTTGTTGAAGATACTAGAAGATTAGTTCTGTTGAATGAATACATAAACCTGTCGAATATGCTAGAAGATCATCTCTGTCGAATGGTGTATAAAGCTGTCGAAGATACAAAAAGATCAGCAAAAATTCTAATTCGACGGATGAATGTTGATATTGAAAAATCTTCCTAGTGTTGAACCGACGAAAGTACTAAATGGTCAGAAGTTGGTTTTGTCAAAAGTTAGGCAAAATACTAATGTCGAATATGTGGCATATAACTGCCATATACGTGTCTAATTTTTAGGAGTTAGTTATTTTAATAGTTTATCTATAATATTAGAATTCACGATGTACAAATGGTTGGATATTTGATTGAAATCCTAAATATCACACTCAAGCAGATACATGGATACAGATCAAGTATGCTTTCCCTTTTTCATTTCAAGTTATTTAAAGTTAATGCAATGTTCTTTTAAAGTCTTCTACTTTTCAGTTTTATCTTTTAAATTTCCTTTACATTTCTTCGCACTTTTACTTACTTTTCTTTACTGTTTTCCATTTAAAATTATGCACTTTAAATTCACGTCATTTTACATTAACGTCTTTTACTTTCACTGCACATTTAAACTTTCTGTACTTTACATTTTTGCACTTTAATTTTGTATCATTTACACACTTTTAGTTAATTTTCTACATTTTCTACTTATTTAATTCAAATTTCTTTAATTCCTTTTTGTTTACTGTAAAATATTATTTTTAAAACAAAATTATCACATAACTCAAAATTTATATTTATCTAATTTTTATTATTTATTTTTCAAACTTGATCCTAACCAAAAATTCCCCGTAAACAATATGGACCATTAACAATATTGGACTTTCTTTTAACTTATTAGATAGAAGCATCATTAAGGAAGTGTACTCCCACTCCTGACTAAGTGCACCATGTTAATGTAAAAAGTGCACTATCAGTCGTCGATGAGAAACTTGATCTTGGTTAACGTAAAATCAAACCCAAAAATATATAAAAGTCAATGTCGCCAAATAAAGATAATGTCACATAAGCATTATACTAATATGAAAACTAATTGTATCAATTCTTCAACTTAAACTATCATAATAAAATTGTTACAATTAAATCAGAGAGAATCGAAATGAAGTGCTTTTAAGAATTAAAAAGTACAATTAACCTAAAAAATTAATACAATTAAATTATATTTAATATTAGTGAGTGTCAAAGTTTAAAATGTCATTGTTGTTGGATTAGCGGCTGCAATCAGAAGGGTGAGTTGGATGGTTCAAATAAAATGGATGGGGTAAATAGAATAACATTTTTTTTCACTTCCACAGGTATTTTCTGTGGCCGCCACGGTATTCCTGCTATGATAATGCCAGTGCCCCACCGCCGCTCCTATCTATCTTTTATTCCTTCCTTTTAAATTTTAAACCCAAGATTAATTCATAATTTAAAAAACTCCGTCTTTTTACTATTTAAAAGTAATTTTAGAATCCGGTCAGGATGTATTAATTAAAATTAAAAATAATTTGATTTGAATTAAATTGTATTAATTTAATTTAATTTAAAATTATTATAAATAAAATAAAATTTAAATTGGTTTATAATTTTTTTATATTTAAAATTCATTAGAATGTGAATTAATTTAATTTTATTATTTTATATTTCTATTTTTATAAGAAGTAATTAATAAAAATAAAATAATCTATTTATTTAAAATTAAATTAATTCAAAAAAATTAAAATCAAATCAAATTTAATAGATTATATAAATTTCTACTTTATATAATTTGATGAAATTTTAAATTAAAACATTAAAATCTATAATATTTTTAAAATTAAATTATTTTCTATTTTTTAATAGTCCAAATATAAGATTTGATTTAAAATCATTTCCATTCCTCAGTATTACAAACACGCTCTAAGCTCCCTAAACCCACCCTTTTTTCTGTCCCACTCCTCTTCTTCCTATATTCTGTCTCTAGAAAAGAAAAAGAAAAGAAAAGAAAAGACGGGAAAAGAAAAAGAGAGAGGTGTAGGTAAAGAAAGGTTTCGATAGGATATAAACAAAAGCAGCATCACCAGAAACAAAGTGTTGGACTTGGTTGGTTGCTAGATCTGGAAGAAAATGGGGCATAACCAGAACCAGAGATCTCTGATCTACGCGTTCGTTTCTCGTGGGAGCGTGATTCTCGCGGAGTACACCGAATTCAGCGGCAACTTCAATTCCATCGCGTTTCAATGCCTTCAGAAGCTCCCAGCTTCCAACAACAAGTTCACTTACAACTGTGACGCTCACACCTTCAATTACCTCGTCGACAATGGCTTCAGTATGTATCATTTTCACTTCCCCATCAATATAATGGTTCTAAACATATAATAGACAGGTTATTTTATTAACTTTTTTATTAAATAATATTTGATTTAATAATCTTTAATTTGATTTGATCCAATTGTTCAAATTGTCGAATAGAAACTCCCTAATAAACATACCAATAACCGAGACACTAATAATATAACTATATGCTATTTTGATAAGGGGTTACATTAACTTTATGCTTAGTAGGTAATATTAAATTCCTGCATTTCTGTTTTTGTTTTAATGGTTGCCTTGTGAGTTTTTCAACCAATTCTTATATTTTTTTTAGAGGCTAATCTTAACAATTTTGAAGTTTGGTATTATTGTGTTAAAAAATGTCTGTCTCACTTACTTTTGGGATGTTGTAGCATATTGTGTTGTTGCAGATGAATCAACTGGGAGGCAGGTGCCTATGGCTTTTCTGGAGCGTGTTAAGGATGATTTTGTTTCGAAATATGGCGGTGGAAAGGCTGCTACGGCTCCCCCCAACAGCCTTAATAAGGAATTTGGGTATTAGGATTGTGTTATATGAGCTTAATGTTATAGGATTTAGTATGTTATTTAAACTTAAAGCTCATATGATCTGATCTTTGCTTGCTGCAGGCCAAAATTGAAGGAACATATGCAGTACTGTGTTGATCATCCTGAAGAGATAAGCAAGCTTGCAAAGGTCAAAGCTCAGGTTTCTGAAGTTAAAGGTGTCATGATGGAGAATATTGAAAAGGTACAGATTCACATTATTTATCTGCATTGACTTAAGAGGATGATACCGCAGAAATTGAAGAGATCAAATTGTGCAGTAAAGTACAATAATTATATTTTATAAAAGACAGTATAAATGTGGTTGTGTTCAGAATTTCGAAAACAGCAATGACAACAGAACCAGAGTGGATGTTTGATAAAAAACTGAACAATTGAATACTTTAAGCCTCATACTTGAGACCATTAAATTAGTTTGGCCAGCATTTTATCAAATTCTTGCATTGTAATCATGCTGCATTGATACTCAAGAGTCTCTGTAGATTTGTTTTAAGTTGTAAAGTGCTGATATTTCCACGAGTCCAGCTTACATTTAACAGCCCGGAAATTACTTGTTTCATGATATATATTTATTTTATAATATTTGTGATTTTTGTGAAATTATTTGATTATTTTAATATATTTCTCGATTTGCATGTGGGCTAAGCTAGGCCAGGAAAATGAAATATTTTTCTCGAGGCTGGAAAACCTTGGACTGTGAAAATAGTGACGGGGGATCTTACTAAATCCGAGGTTGGACACAGTTTACGAAATTTTCGTTTTTCGATATTTTTATCTGACAGATAAAAATTTGGGTACACTCTATTATCCATCGAACAATGGATACTGACCTTAATAACTGTGACTGTTATTCATTGGAAAATAGCTTGTAATAAAAAAATCTAGTAGATTAATTTCTATCTAGTCACTTTTGTGATGTCATCTAAGTGACATCACTCAATGACATCACACTTGACTTTTTGGATAATGTGAGAAGCTTCTCAAGGAAGCTTTGGGAGAAGCTTGCAAAGGAAGCTTTGCTCCTTCTCCCAAGTGGTGCACGGCCATAGAGGGTAGGAGAGCTTCTTGGACAAGCTTCCATGCACATTTTCATTTTCATACTTTCTATCACTTTCTCTCTCCACCCAAAAGCTTTTCTCTCATCTTTTTCATCTTTTTTCTTCCATTTTCTCTCTTCTACCTCACGGTCACCACCTCAAATACCACCATCTCATCTTCTAAAATTCTAACAACTACATTTCTTGAATCAACATCCTTTCCTAAGACCCTTTGAAGTGAAGATTGTTGGTTGTTCATCACTGTTCAAGCCTTCCTTCAAGCTAGGGCTTGGAGATTTCTACGGTAAAAATCTCATCTTTTTCATCTTTCTTTCTTTTCTTCCTTCCAAGATCTTGATTTTAATCCATAGTTACTCTTTCCAAGTCAAAAGTGTTGATCCTTGGCTATGTTGTTTTCGGTTTCAAGAGGCTCTTGGAAGTGAAGGGTTTCTTCAAGAAGTAATTGGATATCTCCTAAGGTAAGAGTGAGATTTCTCTTATCTACCTTCTATGGTGGTGAGGGACGTTTGGTTGTGTTGAGAGTGAAGAATCCATGTGAGGATTCTTCACTTGATTTGTGTTTGATCCTTGTTATCATTTTGCCTATGTGATTTTGTGACTTGGTGATATTTATGTTTTTAGTGGTAAATGAAATTCTTGATGGTTGATATGAATTATTTGCTTGAGATTCCTTGTGGAAGCTGAAAAATGTGAGACCCTAGTGTCCTAGAGAGCTCACGGCCAAGAGGCCTAAATAAGGCATTCAAGATAAAAATGTTATGTTAAATTGAAACCTAAGTGTTGAGATGAGAAAAGAAGTGGATTGAGGATTGATAATAATGAGTAAGTGGTAAAATAAATTTAGTCCCTTAGATAGAGAGAGGTTTCGGCCTTGAGAGGGAAAAATGGGTGAGGAAGAGAATTCACAATAAATTAGAGTACCTTTAGGGCTTATGGAAAAAGAGAAATGAAATTGTGAAGTTAATACTATGTGGTTTCTTTTAGGCTCTTTATGAAAAATGTGGGGAGACATTACTTAGTGGAACTTGACTAGAAGGGTTTTAAAATTTAAAGTACAATCTCACATTTGTTCTTGAAAATTTTAATGAGTATGGTTTGTGAAGATTGCCTCATGAGATTTGAAGAGAATAACTTTCTGAAAATTGTGCATTTGAGATGCCTTGTGATCGAATGTTATGTTACTATGCTGTTGAGCTAGTGGATTGGACCCTGAGTGGTCAATAGTTGAGTTAAGCCTGTTGTGGCTCCTCTTGATGAGGTTAATGTTGTTAAAGAATATTATGTATCTTTATCATGTGATCATGCATTGTGAAAGTCGGAGTGACTTGTTGTTAAGGCTGTATGCCTAGGAGATGAATTACACCTTTGTGTGGGTGCGAATTGCGTATTGTGGTTCACTTGTGGTTGAACTTGGAGGCGTCGGAGCGCGGGTATCCCACATGTGGACAGTTGGTAGCTCCACTGGGCCGTGGTGACTGTGCAACGCACTGACAATCTCGACCAGGCACTGTCCTATTCTCGATTCGGTTGAGAGTGTCTTGTATAGCCATATTGCGCATATTGATTATATTGAAAAGCACATGATTTGAGGCTAACGATATACAGACAGTGGTTCTCCCGATCATTCTCTCCGATGTTGGTTTTAGCTCCATGGAGTAGGTGTCTGTCCATTGTGCATACACATAGCATATGGCATTTTATCATGATATATCGGTATTGCGAAATTATCTGTTACTATCCTGTGGATTTATCTGTTGATATGTTAATGAGATATCTGTTGAGGAATATTATGACTGTAAATTGTCGCGTGCACTCTATGATTTATTTGATGTTGCTGTTTCTTGCTGCCATGTTGATAACGATATAGAGAGTCTCACCTCTTTGTATTGTTGTTCTACCTGTTTCTGTTTTATGTGTTCCTGTGGATAAAGATTAAGAGGAAGAGTTGCAGTTTGCTGTTGTTTTATTTTGGGATGGCTGGTAGAGGAGATCTTTTTGGTTATGTCCGAGTCCAATTCCATGGTGGCGCGGACGCTTGGCGCATTGATTGGGGTACTGAGCGCATTAGATATATAGGAGATGTAACTTTGACCATCCGTAGGACCCGTAATAATGTTCCTTTCTTTTCTCTTATTGTTTCTGTATATTTAGAGTTCTTCATGCCGATTAGGGAGCTGTGGGGTGACTTACATTACACCCCTAGGAAGGATTCGGACCCTGTGGTGTCTTCTGTCAGGACACCAGTCCGTGAGCTGTTGCCTCAGTTGAGGAACGTTGTTGACTTGGGGTTTGAAGAGGAGGAGGATCTTGAGGAGGACCCCGAGGAAGATCCTATGGAGGATCCAGGGGAAGACCCTGCTCCCTAGATGTCTAGACTTAGGCCGGTTAGGTTTTGTTGTCAGTGAGTATTATATATCTTTTGGGTATAAACTTGTATATTTGACTTGTATATTTTGGGTGGATTGTAATCCATGCCACTGATATGTATATAATCTTTTTGGTGTATAATATTAAGTATCTATATCTTGTGCTGTTAAGTCTACTTTAAAGTTTACGCTCTTGAGAAAGGAAAAAAAAATCCGTATTTTATTATGTTACGTATGATATCCGCAAAAAGGAAAATTGTAACGTTGAAACTTATACTTTATGACATCAAATATTTTATAACTTGGGTAAAGGGTTTGAAAGGAGATGGTCGAAAATGTGACACCCAAAGGAGGGTGTTACATTAGTTGGTATCAGAGCCCAAGTTTGAGTCTTTTTGGTTTGTGAATAGGTCTATTTTGTTTGTGCTGTGTGTTTTCTCTGAGACTGAACATAGAGATGTATTGTTTAGTTTTCGAAAGGAGACAAAATTGATTAAGATGATTTCATCTGACTTTCATTGTGTGTGGTTTGGTGTAACTTCAGAAGAGCATAATGGCGCGAGGCGGAGCTGCACGTGTGAACCCAGAAAGAGATAGCATGAGTATGGCTGCAGCGGCAGAGGCAATGCAAAGAATGGCAAAAGTTATAATGCAACAAAATCAAAGAGTCGTCCAACAACAAGAAGCTGCTGCTAAGACTCAAAATTTATCGGAGTTTCGTCGCAACAATCCACCACAATTCAAAGGAGAATTCGATCTGGAGAAATCAAGTCTTTGGATTCAAGAATTGGAGAAAATATTTGAAGGAATGGGATGCACTGATGCTCAAAAGGTGACTTATGCTACCTTTATGCTCATGGGAGATGTCGAAGACTGGTGGAAGAGACTAGAGAGCCCAACGGTTGATGGTAGCTAAGGGAACCATAATCACTTGGGAAGCCTTCAAGGACAAGTTCCTGGAGAAGTACTTTCTAACTAGTGCGAGACACGCCAAGGAGATGGAGTTCCTAGGCCTGAAGCAAGGGAGCATGTCAGTAAATGAGTATGCTGCTAAGTTTGAGAGCTTGTCAAAGTTCTCACAGTATCTTCAAATCCAGCCTGATGAGGTGTGGAAATGCCGTAAGTTTGAAGAAGGTCTAAGAGTTGAATTGAAGAAAGGAGTACTGCCAGTGAGAATGAATAAGTTCTCAGCCTTGATGGATATGTGTTGCAGACTCGAAGAGTTAGAACCACCTTGAGAGGCAAGAAATCGTAACTTTGGACCATCTAAGTTCCAAAGGGGAGGAAACAACAACAACCGATTCCAAAGGAAGCCCTATTTCCGACCACCAAGTAGTCAACAACAATCACATGGTGGAGGCTCTAGTGGAAATTTTGGTGGCCATCGAGCTGGTCAGACTGTGGCGTCTTCACCAAAGTGTTTAAAGTGTGAAAGGAACCACTTGATGAGGGATTGCACAATCAAGGGGATCATTTGTTTCAAATGTGAGAAGCCCAGACATATCTCGAGAGATTGCAATCAGCTCAAGGCGGAGCCCTTTGTTGGCAATGTTCATGCTGCAAGACCCCAAGCGGGAGGAAGAGTGTATACCATGAGTGGAGCGGAAGCCTCTCGATCTGAAGATCTGATGCAAGGAAACTGTGAAATAGGAGGTAATCTTTTAACTGTACTGTATGACTCAGGGACAACTCATTCTTTTATTGCCTATGACAGTGTGCACCGATTAAGATTGCCTGTCTTCCTTACCTTTTGATTTGAGTATTTCTACTCCCACTGCTAAACCTGTTGTTACTACCCAAGTTTGTTTGAACTGTCCTATTTTTGTAGAAGGTTGAGTCTTTTCAGTCAATTTGATTTGTTCACCCCTTTCTCAGATAGATGTTATTCTAGGGATGGATTGGTTATCCTCTAACCATATTCTCTTAGATGTGAATCTAAGATAATTTCAGCCACATATTCTTTGTCATTACGTTTGGGATTTGAAGTGATTATAGAAACATGTGAGCTATGTTCCAGTCTATGAAGCACCGGTACGGCTCTCCGGCTGCCGTACCGGTGTCCAGTACGTTTCGGGTGCTGGTATGCGTTCTGAACGAGATGGAACGTACGCATCGCACCTTTTTTTTAAAATAAATTTTTGATTCCATTTGAAACGATTCTACATCTTCCTTCTACAGCTCTCTGCCTTGCCGTGCCAATTGCTACTATTCGCTGCATCTGATATGGTGCGTGGTGTTGGAGTTTGAAGCAGGTGAAAGAAGACTGAGTCAAGAAGTGTTGTTTTAACCATTGGATAATAGTGACTTTTGTCTGATATGACAGCCTTTAGATTTCGTTATCTAATTTATCCTGCCTTTTAAGTGATTCAAAGATTTATCAATTAAAAAATATTTTGTTGAATATTATTGTGTGTTTTTGTAGTTAGATTAATTTGAGCAAATTATTATCTACGTTTCTTTTCTTATAAAAAAATGATAAATGATTGTTCTTATAAACATTTAGTAATATATTTGTTAATCTTCAAGTTAATTTAATTTTTTGATTTAATTTTTAGTTTTTAATAATTTTTATTTAGTTGCTTTAGATATCTCAATCTTTAAATAAGTCTAACTCTTAAGAATGAGTTAGGGAAAGAGTTATTATCCACATATAATAAATAGTTTAATTTTTATTTGAATTTGGTATTTGATGAGATTATTTTAATTTTAATTTTGTTTAGATTATAAATACTGAGTTATTTTAAGTGACATGTTTAATTGTATAATGGTTTTATTTTTTTTTTTAATATTTTATGAAATTATATGTATATATACCTTTATATGTAATGTCGTATCTTACCGTATCCGTATCTTAATTTTTTTAAAAATATCGTATCTCTGTACCATACCCGTATCGTACCGGATACCCGTACCCGTATCTGTGCATCATAGGTTCCAGTTAGTTATCCCCAACAAAATAAACTGCAAATAAACGTGAGTGCATATGTGTGATCTCAAAATTTTATTGAATGTAAGCAGTAAGAAAATGGGATTGTTTATTGATGTGCAAGTAGCTTGGCCACCTAATTTGAGGAAAAGGAAGGCTCAGGGGGACAAGGGCCCAGGAGGAGCAAAGAAAATTTGAACCTAATAGGTTTTCCATTCCCCTTTTCAGATTGAACCCTTTCCCATGTTTTGTTGTCTACTGTCTAGGTTGTAAGTATTTGAATTGAAATTTTTTTTTATCAGAAACCATTTCAAAAAACCGAAGTGCCTTCATTGCAAATGAAGTGGTGGATGATGTTAAAAGAAAGAATAAGCAGCTTAGTTGTCAAGTTGGATTATGAGGAATCATATAATCAAGTGAGTTGGGGTTTTCTTAGATAAGTTTCTTGACAGGAAGGACTTTGGTGCTAGATGGAGAGAGTGGATTACTGGATTCCAGGATGTCTCTCTAGCTACCATTTTTTGTGATTGTGAATGGTGAGCCTAAGGCTCACTTTCATGGACAACAGGGAGTTAGGAAAGGGGACCCTCTATTTTGTTGTTCGGGAGCTGTTGATAGGGACCAAGAGTCTTAAAGTTGGTTCAGTTAAGGTAATGGTCTCCCACCTCCAGTTTGCTGATGATACTGTTATCCTTTTTGAAGGAGGACAGCGACACTTCTTCAAATTTTTTGTCTATCCTTAAGTTCTTTAAGGCTATCTCTGGCTGAAAATTAATCTAGCTGAAAGTAGTTTGGCTGAAAACTAACACAATGTTTACACTGACTTCTCATGATTTCTTCTTGTAGAAAATGTATGAAATTCATATTTTATGGAAGTTTTGAAGGCACATAATTGTTCATGGTACTTCTATTGTATTTGGGTTGAGCTGTGCTGTGTTTTCTGAATATGACATTTCAAGTTCAATTCTTTTATGAGCCATTAACCAAATCATTATAAATAAGCCAATATATATTTTTGGCAGTTAATTGTTACCAATGTTTATTCCTGTGTTCTCAAAGACAGAAGAAATTTTGTGCATTTCAATGACATATAATGGAGTGAGATTCTGTGTCTTTTCTTTATGCCATAATGATATTCATTATAATCTATGTATGCTATAGAAAAGCAGAGATCACACGAGTTATACATATCAGCAGAAAATAAGTAAAGAGAAAAATGTAGTCAAATTTTGGTATTCCTATACCTTGGATCGGATTAAGATGTCTAATGCATAAGGACATTTAATCAGATTTTATTGACATGTTTATAATTTAATGTAGGTTCTGGACAGGGGGGAAAAGATAGAGCTTCTGGTTGACAAGACTGAGAACCTTCATCACCAGGTTAGTATGTAGTATATGTTCATCTGCCAGTTCTTGTGTGCTTGGAAGGTCTTGAATTTATGAAAATTCTTGTATGTTTCAGGATCATTAGTAAGTATTTTACTGTCCTTGTATATATATATTGCTAAACTACTATTTTCTATTTAGTTTCTAAAGCATTGTCTCCATATTTGATGCCATATTGAGTTTACTGATAAGATCTCGCTCCCTTTCACCCCGCAGAAAGGCAAAGGTTTAGGGCTGGGAATAGAAAACCAGAAAAGATTGGTTATTATTTCAAAGCCATCTGTTTTTCACTTCTTGTTTCTTTTTTGCCATTTTTTGAGACAGGCGCAAGATTTCAGGAATTCGGGGACCAAAATCCGTAGAAAAATGTGGCTGCAAAACATGAAGATAAAGCTGATTGTATTGGCAATTTTGATAGTCCTGATCCTCGTAATAGTCCTTTCTGTCTGCCATGGGTTCAACTGTGGAAAATAAGCACCATTCTCCAAAGCATTTTATCTTCTTGTTTCGACCTTGTGATTATATGAGGAGAGATATCAAATGTATGACATGATTTTGTATGTAGTAAAGACATCAAATCCCGTATTCACTTTGTTCTGCTTATAAGATTTTACAATATGATATAAGAATGCTTTTGAAAATATAAATTTGGTTGTCTATTGTAGTTTGATTTCCATTCATCAAATGTATGACTATGACATGATTTTGGATTTAGTAAAGACATCAGATCCCGTATTCACTTTGTTCTGTCTACTCGAGATGCATAATTCATGCAAGTTTTAGAACGGTGCAGAATGGCAATAAGCCAGGCATTTTTAGCAGCCCCCTTGTCATCTTCTTATAGGAAAATATTAAATGGCCCAGAAAACATTGTCCCGGCTCAGCCCGGATAGTATTAAAAAGGTTAAAAAAAAAAAAACTTAAACTACCTTGTGTATGTGGGTTTTATTTTTTTTATTTTTGAGAATATCCTCTTCCTTCACTCGATAGGTTAGTCAGGTTACAGTTAGGTACTTAAGTGAAAATATTTTTTAACAGTATTATTTTTATATACATAAATTTTGATATATAACTTAAGATCGTATGTTTAAGGAATATAAACTTTTTTCACTTGGATCAACACACATTGATGGGCCTCAATAACATAATTTCGATGCTTGATGTCTTTTTTTTTTTGTTATTCCAGAAGCATCATAGGTAATCTATGTAGCAATGCTCCTCTTTATAGTAGGACTTATAATTCATTTTAGTTACATTGATCTTCGGATATTTGACATCTATTAATTTAGTGAGTTAAGATCATGATAATTTTAGATTAAATTAATAATACGCTTATTTGTTTACTTTAGAGAAGTCATATCCATTAAATAATATCAAAAGAACTTGATGTCATTTGGTTTTTGTTTATATTGAGATGTGAAAGTTTGTAAATCAACCAGTTACTTATCGTCCAGAATTCTTAAAAGATGAATGGTTAGACTAGTATACGAGAAAAAGTATTGTGAAATTAATTCTCTTTACTTCATCCTAATTAAAATGGTCTTTTAAGTAGAAACTAATATTCTATTCGCATAATCCTACTTGTTTTGTCCTCTACTTGAGGGGTAGTCACTGGAGAGATCCAAGTAGGTCATCTGGTAGATCGCTGGTTGGAGACAGGGTGGAATACTCGCAAATGTACTCTGACCAGTCAGTCTTGAAGTCAAGATAGTGATAGAGATATAGGTAGAGAAAAGTGAACATGTCTAGCTTAGGCTACCAAGCTAGTTTATATAGAGATCTGGAAGACTGACTCTTCAGATAACTTCCATTCATGTCATTTGTGATTCTGAACGTTATGTCTGATCATTATGACACTAAGCCGTTAATGACCATTGGTCATGATGGCGCCAAATGTCCAATGACCATTGGTGGGTTGTATTAAGTACATATTTGTCGAGCCGTTACCCATTCAGGTATAGGCCTGTCGAATCTTGCAAAAATGACATCAGTCGGGTTGACCCAAACTTTCATGGGCTTGACGTTCCGAAAAGGGCCTACCTAGCATAAATGTTAGCCTTGTATGGTCGGTCCATCAAGGTCTACTTTAATCATGATAGGCCTATTATGTCTTAGGCCCAAATGGTCCATAGCATCCCAACTCGGTCATCTACGAAGATGGGCTGAGCTTATGAATGATTGGATGCCAATTAGATCAGGACGGTCTACAGCTCCCCAACTTGGTCATCTGTTAAGATGGTCTGAACTTATAAGTGTCTGGATGTCAATTAGGTCAGGACAGTCCACTATCAAAGCACAAATCCAAGTTCCTAGAGCTAAGACTACTAACCACATTTGGGCTCAAACTTTCGTATAAATAAATTACTAACCATGTTTACGTTTAGAGAATTACTGTGTCCTTTTTTTTAGTACCAATATTATCAAATATTTATTGGTTGGTTTCTTCACCAATAAAAACTATGTTAATTATACGTAGTGAACTCCAATACGGTTACAACTCCCTTATGTTAATAACTAAGTTGGAAATATAACTTCATCATATCTATAAACAATACAACTACAAATGATGTTTTTCTACTGCTCCTTTGCGTGTTCATTTGCACGTGTCGTTCCCATATTGATTATAGGTGCTTCCATTTTCCAATGATTTTTTTATGCTTTTATTCTTTCATTCTTTTATTATTTTATTCTTTTATTTTTGTGCTGCTATCATAACAATCGAAGTGGTTAGAAAGAGAAATGGGGAGATAGTGCAATTGGTATAACACAAATCGACTACTCAGTCAACCATGATGAGTTTTTTTTTTCCAATTATAATTCCATTGTTTCATAAATCTTCTAAATGTTTGAGTTATTGATATGACTTTTACACGTAATTTTTCAATGGTATTTCTTACTCTTTTTTTCGTATCAAGCTTCTCCTTCTTCCATCAAGTTTCTGTCTTAGCTTGTTGCTTCAGCTTTCATCAAGTTTTGGTTCTATTTTCTTCAAGCTTTTTATCGATTTCTTGCTATCTTCGATTTCGATCTTTCAATTTTTCATCAAGTCTTATCATTATTTCTATTTCTACTACGCTCTGATATCATAACGGAAGCAGAAATATCGAAAGATCAAAATCGAAGATAACAAAGAATTGAAATCGAAGATAGCAATAAATCAAAGAAAAACCCAAAGGTTGACTCTTATACTAACCTCTTATACTAACCCTTTAAACCAGTACTTATCACACATTATAAATAACAAAAATCTAAAAGATGCATCACAGGCACATTTGTTTAAGCACAATTCTTAGTTTAAAAACTTTCATTGGCCATCATTAGGGAAAACTAAAACCTTGAACAGGTTGTGAAAATGATGAATCTTTCTCAATATAAAAAATCACGTCCTCACAAGGTAACTAACAAGTTATTTCAATCCTAAACTACCAAACTTGACCAGAGCAAAACCTCCTATGCATCAAGTGTAGTCCAGTGATAAACACAATATAAAAAAAAAATCATCTCACACATATCAGTCTTTCTTAATTTTCATTTCCTTGAGGACAATCGAAAAAGCATCATCACTTGCACTGTCAAGACCTCCATCAAAACTTCTCTTTGCAAGAGTCAACTGTGCACCAAAACATTCACCCACTGATTGGCCAAGACACAACTCAAGCTCATTAAACTCATTCAACAGAGATTACAAAAAGAAGAATGTATAAATTAAACAAAAACACATATCAAACAAAAAATTAAAGGAATAATAACTCAAGAAAAACAAACTAGCACTTTTATCATTCATATTATCTATTTAATTTCAAATCACAAGACACAGAAATTAGAACCTTGTTGTGTATGAGTTAAGTTTAAATGTTATTAGTGCAAGGGTTGTAACAGGTAATCATGTTGGAGAAAAATTTTATATTCTGCAGATGAATTTAATACCCTCTAATGCTTGACTACCGTTAAAATTTTAAAGAAGACAATTTTCTTTATCTCTTTGTTTTGCGATGACAAATAACAAAAGTGAAGGACAAACATTATCTCATGTTGATTTATATTTACCTCAACTAATATTTTCACATGGATAATTATATTTTGTTATATTTCAGGTTAAATGTAAAAGCAGACTAAAGATATTGATTTGCAATGATGATGAAAATTTTTGTTCAAGAACTAAGAATGTAGTATTTAAAGAAATTTTTCATAATATTTAAATTCATGTTTGTAATATTTTTTGTTAATCTGCAATACATATATTGTTTGATCGATTACTATACAATACGTGATTTGATTCATGAATTAATTAATAAATTTATTTTCTATTAAAATATTTATTTATTGTGTTAGATAATTTTTTATGACATTATACTTTTTTGGTTCCTCTCTATATTTTAAATATCTATTATAGATATAATTTTTAAATTTTAATTTTTCATCATATGAAATAAAATATATATATATACGTCATTTGTTTCAAATAAATTAATGTAACAACTAAAGAAAAAATTTATTCAAATTTAAAATATGATCTTAATTTTTATAACAATTAAAATTTTACCCGTAAAGATTAATGACATATTTTAGCTATATTTATACAGGTAAACGTCATAGTAGTTCCACACTCGGACTCGATCCATCCAAACGAAGTCTAAACGTACCACGACAATAAACTTGAAAAAAGAGAACCTCCTTTAAGGGTATGTCCCAACTTTTGAATCAAGCAAATTCAACCCCACAACGCTGTCACTGATGTCCCAAAATCCAAAAGATCTAAACCTTTATCAACTCTCAAAAATTTCAGGTCTTAATTTTTAAAAGAATTTTTATTTTACCTTTTTCATAAAATAGAGTATACTTTATAAGAACTCGAGAAGACATAAGCTTGACTTAACCTCACCTATAATATAGAATTCAATTATTTAGAGAACTTTTTTTTTGAGAGATGCGTCGGACATTTAGCATACTCTTTTAGAGAATCCATGTTCATCACATCACAAATAAAACAAAGTGTATGAAGAATTAAATAGACTATTCATCCTAGCTATACCCTCTACCAGACCTAATTCTTTGTGTTTGCTCTCACTTCCGCCTTCATGTACGCTTTACACTCTGCAATCTACACCAAATAAAACTAATGCCGCGTCCAATTGAATATCTCCATGAAACAAAGGATATAATTGAACGCAACAAGCAGGCTGAGTATTCAAGAAGAATAAAAGTTATGACAAAGAATAATTAATTAATATATTCCACCTATTTCGCCAAGAGTCCAAGCCTATACTTCCAAATCGAAGTACCATTACATACCTACCCATCCATAATATTAATAGGAACATAACCTTATCAAATTATAGCAAAAACAAAGAACAAATTAGAACAGAAAATAAAATAGTATGAAGATGAAATAAGAAAGCATATGATCCAGCGTTGAAGTTGCATTTTGAGTGCGCCACCTGTATCAGACTTTCTGACGTTTAGCCCCGCCCCTGAAGCAGCATATGGATACGTACACGTCTCATAACCTGCCACACCCACACATCCCAACATCACATACTTTTTCTATTCCCAACAAGCAAAAGACAAATAATAATACCAATAATATAAAATAAATCAAATTTTAATATTCCAATTCCTTGCTACTTTATTTATACTTACTAGGGTCGGTGTAAGTGATGACTCCAGTGTGACCAAAATCACAGTCGAAATCGTGTCCACCAGATGACTGGTAATATGCGTTCATGACGTAGGCCGCGTGGGCCCTGACATTATCTGGCTTAAAGCATGACCCACCATCCTTTATGGGCCCACAGTCTATTCCACTGCCGCATGCGTAGTCAATGTTGGCTTGCAACGCTTCATCGCTAGCCTCCGTCTTCGGCACGCACCATTTCTTTGAAGATGATGAAGGTGCATCTGACCCAGACGGTGCTAGCGCCGTGGTTCCAGGCGTGGGACCCAATGCCTGCACTTACACACTAATCTAAGATAACTTCGATTCCATGACCCAAATTACCCAAGACACAAATAACTTGAAAAAAAATTGTCGATTTATAGAAAGTAATTCAATATGGCTATTTTGGTATTTTCGCTTAACGACAATGACATTTTCTGACTTATTATTAGCATGTGGCTTTCACCCTTTTTTTTCTTCTTCCGGAATCAGAAAAGGAGAAATACTTTTATTTTTTTCTTCCAAATGCCAACTGGAAAAGCATCCTCGTGTTACTAAAGAGAATGACACAAATTATCATAAGACATTTCATTATTTATATGAAGTTCATTAATTTTAATTGTGTTATTCTCTCTTTACATAACTCTCCCCTGTTAATGAAGAACATGAGAAAATTCTCCAACTCACATCATGGTCTCATTTGCAACCAACGTAGCCATGCCATATACCATTTTATTCAGTCATCAAAGAGAAGCTAGCTATGCCTTGAAATTTTAAACTAAAGCTGGCAAGCGTCAGAAAACATTTCTCAACATGCATAAACTTGCAGCAAAAAAATAATTAATAATTAACAAAATTTTGTTAATAATAAGTACTATAAGAAAGTCAAAATAAATAATAATTAATAAGGTTTCGCACTAGAATAAACATTTCTCAACATGAGCTAAAATATAAAATTTTAAATAAAAATAAGATAAATAATAAATTTTTTAATTTTTAATTTTATTAATATGTATCCTTCACAAAACCCTAATTAATAAATTAATAAATACAACAACAAATGCAAACTCACCCTAAAGCGAAATCAATACATAATAAAACATGTCACGTACACATGTACTATTCTGTCAACTTAAAGTCAAAAACAGAAGCTATCAATACATTGAATCAAAAGCTGGCAATCCTCCGAAAACAGAACCCAAGCGTCAACATGCACGGAAGAATTTCTGTTTTTTCTAATAAAAAACATAAAATAAAGTACCTGTTGGCGCCTCAAAACGCCGACGTCGTAAACAGGGGTGAGATCGGGTTTGAACAACCCGTAATTCCGCTCCGAAAGTGTAGGCTTCAAGTTCTCGTTGAACAAGGAGAAAACGTAAGTCTCAAAGGTCCTGTTAGGCATCAAAGGCGTCCCTTTCCCTGAGTTAACGAGCCTAATAAGGTTCCCATTATACGACGCCGCATTGTCCAAGCTCACACCCGGTTGGTTCGGGTCACCCGCCGAAGGCCAACCCGTTTCCGCCACCACCAACTCAACGTCGTCGTATCCCACCTTCTTCATCGCCGAGAAAACAGCATCCATCTGAGCATCAAACATGTTAGTGTAGTTAATCCCAGTGACATTATCAAAAACGCCGCCGTTCGGTTTGAACAGCGCGTAGTTAAGAGTCTCTGGTCGGGCCGGGTCGAACCCGAAGAACGGGTACGGGTTAACCATGAAGGAGGACTTGGTTTTTCGATGGAACTCCAGAATGGGAGCGAAGATGGCCACGTCGTACCCGCGTCGGAACCGACCCGAACTGGGTGGCTCCGAAGCTGACAAGATACCCAAAGAGTGAGGTGTGGAGACTTGAACGTTTGTGAGGTTTGCGAGGGTGAGAGCTTCATGGAGAGCTTCCATGGCGGGGAGAGTGTGGGCGATTAGGGTTTTATCGGAGGTGGCGAGGATTTCGTTGCCAACGGCGATGCGGTTGATGACGGTGTTGGGATGGAAGGGGAGGATGTTGTTGGAGACCCAGGTTTGGGCTTCGGGGAGCTTCGTGAGGGAAGGGATGTCGCCGTTGCCGACGGTGACGGTGCCGGCGAAGGCGCGGAGGATGTCCGGGTTGGCGTCGAATATTTTGATGCGGTCGATGGTGGTTTGGGATTTGAGGAAGGTGGCCACTGTGGAAGGTGGTGGGAGGTTGTCCGCGACGGTGCCGTAGTTGACGCCGATGTTGTTGGCGGCGTAGGAGTGACGGAAGAGAAGGTGGGAAGCTAGAAGAAGTAGAAGGAAATCAAGTGTTTTCGCCATGGTTTTAGAGAGAGAGAGAGTGCAAGTGTAAGTGTAAGTGTAAGTGTAAGTGGGGTGTCAAAGTGGGGAGGATCATCCGTGGTAGTGGAGATTCATTCATTCATTAGATCAATTATCAAACACTGACATTTAGTGGGGTCCACCTTCAGGTTCAAACTCGACATCGTTCTAAGCTTTTGCTTTCGGTTTGATGCTGTAATGGTTATAGATAGATTTTGTACCACATATTATAAGATGTTATTTCATGTATAAAAATGTACGTAAAAATGTCTGTATGTGTTTTATTAGAATTTATAAATTTAAGTTTGAATTAATTTAATTTTATAAATTTAAGTTTGAGTTTATTTAATTATATAAATTTAAGTTTAGTTAAAAATAAATTTATATTAATATGATTTATGTTTAAAATTTTTTATCTTAAAAGTAAATTTAATAAAATAAATATTATTTAGATGAAAGATTAAAATTATTTTTTGAAACAAGATTGAAACAAAATTTTGCCTAGCAAAAAATCAAGAAAATCTGCTTACACAAACTAAAGTTTGAGCTTCAAATTGTGTTTAATAGTGTGGATGGAAAAATACTCAAACACCATTGTTGCATCGATTGGGAAGTTAAAATGAACGTTAGAGCAAATTAATTCCAAATCAAACATGCACTTAGTTTTTAAAAGAGTTCATTAATATTTTAATAAATTGTATTGTTAATGTCTTTTTTATTAAAATTAATGTAAAGTATTAAATTATTAGTAGATGTTAATATAAAATTTTTTACATTGTATTTTATTTTAATTCAAAATGAGTATTATTTATTTAGTAAAAAATAAATCATAATTTTTATTCTTTTTGTTTAACATATAGTGTTTTTATTTGAAATAAAACAAACTGTTTTCTTTCATGTTTTAGATTTTTTTAGTCCGAAAAAATGAAAGCAGTTTTTTATGATTTTTATGATATACTATATACATGAAATAGAAAGATCAAAGATATATATAAACATCTGGTATAAATTTTTTTTTATCTTTATACTTATACATTAAAAATAGAAAGATCAAAGATTAAAATATTTAAATTATCAGGTATAAATTGTTATATGAATAAAATAGACACCTCGAAAATGGCTAAACATCAGGACTTGTGCCGGGATGGGAATGGGATAACCAAGGCAAAAAGTGGCTGCAACCTCATTAAATGGGATGTATCAAACCGTCCTTTCCCAAGAATAATGATAGGCACCTCAACCTGGGTTCACGGATATTAAAGCCTAGCTCGAATGAAGCTCTTCTATCGGGCTTTTTTTTATTTTTTTGGTCTTCCTTCCTCTGGGCTTGGAGGGTTATCTAAAATCCAAATTCAATGTAGGCCTTGATCGCTAGGTCCGTTTTATTTTCCAAATTCTTTCTTTCTAAAGTATTGAGTGTCCCTTTAATGCATCATGGGTTGAAGGACCCTTCCCTTTCTTTATATTCAAACTTCATTAAACTTCAAGATCCCTAATGATGAACATGCAGACTATCCTTTTCAATTTGTTGATGAATTGGTGGGGGTGGAAAAGGAGTTATATCTTTGTCTTAGTGGACAATGAGTTTTTGCAGTGGAATAGCCAATTGATTATTCTGGAGATGTTGGTAACCCAATTTGTTAGCTTGGGCCAACGGACCAGTTGTTAAGGTTGAATTCACCTTGCATTACCGGCCAAGAAGAATGGCCCAGCATTTTGTCAATCTAATTTTGTAGACTGTGGGCTATAAACAAAAGAGAAGCTTTGTTTTCAGATATTAGGCCAAATCCGGCAACCGCAAGTATTCAATTAAGACAAGTTAAAGCCCCTAAAAAATAAGAAAGAGGGAACATAACAATTGCTTCATGTAAGAGTGGGAGGATGCGTTTTGACTTGGTATTGAAGAGGAGACTACTAGCAGTTGGCTTTAATGAGGCAAAGGTTCCTAAAACATAGGACTAGAAGTGGCAATAGCTCCAACATACACAACTGGAAAAAATAATCGTTTTCTGCTGCTTCAAATATATAAAAAAAATAATCGTTTTCTGCTGCTTCAAATATATAAAAGGACTCCAAATAGATTGAAGAAGGGATTCATACCATCACACAACCAAATTATCCAAATCCCCAGTTATTTCACCTTTACATTTTTAGTTTTTATTAGCTTTTCTATTGTTTAGGGTTCTTTTATAAGTTGTTTTATCATATTTTTACAACTTCTTTGCTGCTTTTATGTTTAGTTTGTGCCATTTACCATTATTCATCTTGTATTCTGATTTCTAGACCATCGTACTTCAATTTCGTTCATGTACTTGTAGTGCTGCTTGCTTCTTTGAGGCCTTCTAATGAAATTCTTAGTTCCTTCCACTTACGAGTGTATTTACTACACATTTTGATAGGAGGACTTTCTTTAATGCCTTAAGAATTCACACTAAAGGGAATTGTTCCCTCTTTGCTAGCTTTCAGGCGAACTTCATCTTTTTAAGACAGCGGTGGAAGTGCGGAAGGTAAACTCATTAGCAAAGCAAGCTTAGCTTTTTTCGCGCCACTAAGAGGTAAATAGAGAAGCACTTCTTAAATTTCCACTTGCGTTAAAAAAAAGGACGAGGAAAAGACTTCTTTGGCATTTTACTTAGTGACTTTGAACATTAGGATCCGCAAAATAATGAAAATGGTATATCTAGAAAGCTTATTTTATATATATGATAATGGCCAAATTTCAATATGTTGTCATACTTTAACTACTAAACTAACTCTCTTGGGTTACTCTTAAGACTCTTTTTTGTTAGGATGTCAGAGATGGATATACTTCAAGTATTTTAAACATTTTATAGATGTGAGCAGAAGTGTGAAGAAGATCCAAAATAAAATAAGAAGGACAATTTTAATAAACACATAGAAATTTAAGGTAGTTGAATCTACGGGAGAAACAACGTAGAAATTTATTATGCAGAAACAAAAGTACAACTTCTTGATCTTTGTTGTTAATTTTCTGCTAGCGCACAGATCGTACAAATAGTAAATAAATATCGTTCTCACGAGGATCGATTGATTATTAACTCTTACGACTATTTTGATTGTTTAAGCGAATAAAATCAACAGAGAATGTTCAATTAAAATTAATATGAAAAACAAAGTAATAAAGTAAACAATTGAAACTATAAAAGATGAGATTTAATAAGGATTTAAAGTTTTACGATTCGAAATCCACTATACTACCCCCTACGATAAATTGTAATCCTATCTTTGTTAATGTTCAATTATGTTTTTGAATGCAATTTATCTTAAATTATTTAAAGCTCAATTTCTTGGCATTAAAAACGTGTTAAAACTTCACTAACCTCATTCTCATGACAATTAATCCAAGTTCCAACTCATTAAGATTCATGACAATCATTTACTTATCGAAGGATTTAAGTCTATGTCTAGGTCTTAATTCCTAAGTTCAATTCTTGGATTATCAAGTAATTAGATTTCATCTTTCGATCATTCACCTAAAGCCTAAAATCATGTAAATATGGCGCGCAACATATCACAAGCATTAAGCATATAAAGAATGAATCAAGAACAATAATTTCATTAACAAAGAATCAAATTAACAATTCATAATAGGAAAATAGAGAGTTTCATCATAATCCTAAAAAAGGATTTAGCCGGTAATGACCATCATAACACAAACAAGAACAATGATTAAAGAAACAACCATGATTGATAAACAAAAAGAAAAGATGGGAAGATGGAGATCGAGAAAAGAACTTCAATGGTTGATCTTCAAAGAGTCTTGCTTTTGCCTTCAAAGCCTTCACCTTTGAATCACTGTGCTTCTCCTCACAAAACTTGCTGTCACACAAGTCTTTAGCCAAAAGTCTCCTATTCAGTTTAGTATTTTTGCCTAATTTATAATGATTTGGGGATAAAATTTCCCTTTTTTTCATGTCAGAGGGACTCACATGGCCGTGTCTCCCTTCGATACGGCCGTGTATTGTGAAATCTAAGTTTCAAGATTTTAAGTGAGACAACGGCTGTGTGTCATTGAGACACATTTGTGTCTCATACTCAGAAGCTTTACTGAGATAAGACAGGGTCGCGTTTGGTATCAGAATTGCGTAATTTCATTGTTGGGGGGAATACACGGTCGTGTGATCAAGAGACACGACTGTGTCTCCTAGTCAGAAGCTTTCTTCAAGTTAGACAAGTCGTGTCTAACTCCTAAATCGCTTCTGAGTTGACGCAGGGCCCTGTCTAAGCCAAAATTGTCCTCTTTTGGTCTGAAATGAGATATCTTCTCTTGCTTTCACTTCAAATATGTTAAATCTCTCTTATTCTGCACAAACAAAGATAATTGATAAGAATCCATCTAAAATTCATCAATAATTACAATCAAATCATCACAATTCATCCATTTAATGACTATAAAATGCAGGCTTATCAATCTCTCAACCCCAAAACCTAGTATACCCAAAACTCACAATATTAGGAACACTCTTTTGGAATTACAAGAGAACTCACTGATTAAAACTTGAAACCAAACCTTATGAAAATGTCAAAGAGAGATCTACAAATTAACGAGAGTAAAATATAAACTTTAATCTATGCATGTTTCATGGACCATGCCTTGCCTACCATTTCACCTTTTGACTTTTTCTGTCTTTGTCTTTTACCTTTTTTAAATAAAAAATTAATTTAACAAGACAATAATTGTTTCAAAATCAAGCCACACTTAACAATTCTTCACCTTGACTTGTATTTTGCCAATCCTAATTTCTCTTTCATTGTTTCTTCCAACAGGCCCCAATTGTGCCTTAACCTCTACAAGTATTGATTAAGTCCAAGCAATAGTTGAACTTATCAATCGGCAATGATTTTGTTATTATATCTGCTGGATTCTCAGCAGTGGTTATCTTCTACACTGCAACTATGTCATCACTTATATTTTTTTTAACAAAGTGAAGTCTCTCACATCAATGTGCTTAGTTCTTTCATGGTAGGCTGAATTTTTAGCCAGATGTATAGCACTTTGACTGTCACAATGTATGATCGGTACTTGTCGACTCAACCCAAAGCTACTTAAGAGACTTACACCCATATGCTCTTTTTGACCGCCTTTGTTAATGCCATATACTCAGCTTCGGTAATTGATAGTGTAATTGTAGACTGCAATGCCTCTTTCCAACTAAAAGTACAACAAAAAATTATAAAGATATAGCTTGTCAATGACCTCCTATTGTCCAAGTCACCTACATAATCAAAATCTACATAACTAATGACCCCACGAGTTCGTTAACTATCAAATACCAAACAAATATTAGTGGAACCTCTCAAATATCGCATGATTCATTTCACAACATCTCAATGTAGCTTTCCAGGTTTGCTCATATATCTACTTACCACACTTAAAGCATGTGAAAGATCGAGTCTAGTGCATACTATGACATACATAAGACTGCCAACTGCACTAGAGTAAGGTACATATGACATACGCTCCACCTCTTCCTCAGTTTTCTGGACAATCGTTTGATGATAGCTTGAAATGTATAGCCAGAGGAGTACTAATTGGTTTGAACTTATCCATATTGAAGCATTGCAACAACTTCATAATGTAACTTTTCTGTAATACATATAGTCTACCACGACATCTCTTCCTATCAATCTCCATATCAAGAATCTTCTTTGTTGCACCTAAGTCTTTCATCTCAAACTCTTTTCCCAACTGAGTTTTCAACATACTAATTTCAACCTTATTGCGAGTTGTAATTAGCATATCATCAATGTACAACAACAAATAAATACGAAAGCCATCTGGAAGCTCCTTAGAGAAACATAATTATCATATTAGTTTCTGGTATATCCTTTACTAATCATAAATGCATCAAATCTTTTGTACCACTGCCTAGGCGGTTACTTCAAACCATATAATGACTTCTTTAATTGGTATACAAGGTCCTCTTTATCAGATACCACGAACCCTTCTGGTTGACTCATGTAGACTTGTTCCTCGAGCTCTCTATGTAAGAATGTTATCTTTATGTCAAGTTGTTTTAGCTCCAAGTCATACGCACTCACAATAGCTAATAGGATTCGAATAGAACTATGTTTTACAACATGAGAGAATACTTCATGGAAGTTAATGCCCGCCTTTTGAGTATAGTCCTTTGCTACCAGTCTCGCCTTGAACCTTGAAGGTTCAACATTAGGATTTCCTTCTTTCTTCTTGAAAATCCATTTACGACTAACTACTCTTTTCCTTTTTAGAAGTTGCACTAGCTTCCATGTTTGACTTTTATGAAGAGACTCAATCTCCTTATTCATTGTTATCGGCCACTAATGTGACTCCTTACTCTCGATTGCATCGCGGTAGGTAAATGACTCATCACTTATTGCATCATCTGTTGTAGCCAATGCAGAGGCTATAGGATCAACATATAATAAATCAAGAGCGCATGCGATAGAATTCAAATATCTCTGAGGTCTTTGAATTTGTCGCCTCTTTGTACATGTAGCAACATTGTATGACTCTACTCCTCTGGTATCAGACCCTCTATCCATGCTATCACCATTTGTGCTACCTAATTCATCTTGTTGTTCTACTTTAGGTTGAGCAATGCCTAAAGTGCTTGGTTGATTTGCTTTATCTTCATGTTTTTCCTTCCTTGAGTCAATCTTCAACTCCACTTATTTTCTAGCACCATGATCTGTCTCTGCTTGATCTCCTACAGATTCCCGCTTCTGATTTAACATTGTCGTCTCATCAAATATGATATTTTTGCTGACAATGAACTTAGGTGAACTTGATTTTTTGGTGCACCACAACTTATAGCTATTCACCCCTCGTACATACCCTAGAAATATACACCTTCTTGCCCTTGCCTCTAGTTTACCATTTCTCATATGAGCATATGCACGACAACCAAATATCTTCAAATCAGGATAACTTATAGGTCAACCAGACCATACCTCCTACGAGATCTTTATATCAACTGTAGTTGATGGAGATCTATTTACCAGGTATACACTTGTGTTGATCGCCTCAACCCAAAATGATTTAGGAATTTCAACATTAATTCACATGCATCGTGCACGCTCCAAAAATGTTCTATTCATACTTTCCGCAACTCCATTTTATTGTGGTTTCCAAGTATGGTGCCTCACTATACCTGCCTTCTTATAGAACTCCTCAAATTCTTTGTTGCAGAACTTGCCACCATTGTCAGTTCTCAATCTCTTGACCGACTGTTCAGTTTGTTTCTCGACTATAGCTTTCCACTATTTGAATTTGTCGAACACTTTATCCTTGTGTTTCATTAAGTAGACCTAGACCTTCCTATAATAATCATCTATCAGAGTAAAAAAATAATGAGCACCACCGAGTAAGTTAACAAGAGTAGGGCCCCAAACATCTGAATCGATATATTCCAAAATGTCCTTACTACTATGTGTTGCAGAACTAAACTTTACACATTTCTGCTTCCCAAATGCACAGTTCTCACAGAAACCAAGTTTACAATTCTTTATGCTTTTTAGCAATCCTTTGCCAGCAAGTATTGACATTTCCTTCTCGCTCATGTGACCAAGCCGCATATGCCACAATTGTGACATATTATCTTCTAATTTCTTTGAGGATAAGATAACAATCGTCCCACTATCTGTGCTTCTAAGCAATAGGTAGATTCTACACTATAGCTTTCCTTTCATCACCACCATGGAGTCTTTAGTCACTTTTAACAAGCCACCTTCTCTAGAGAACTTGTATCCTTGACTATCTAGGGTACTTAAAGAAGTCAAATTCTTTCCCAGCTCTGGTACATATCATGCATAAAATGACCATGCAGTTCCACCATCCAATCTTAGTTGCAACTTTCCTCCACCCATAATAGAAATTATCTTGTTGTCTCCCAATTTGACCTTTCCCTCTCGCTTTTGATACGAAGAGAAAATGTTTTTATTGGGAGTTATATGAAAAGATGCACTAGAATCCCAGATCCACTCGTTGCTCCAGTTGCTAGTAAAAATTGCTAAAACAAATTCAGCATCACCATAGTCAAAACTCTCAATTGTTACATTGACATTATTCTTTGTTTTCTCTTTTCTTTGTGGGTAGCTTCTACGAATATGCCCTATTTGATGGCAATGGAAACGCTTTAGGGACTTGTGATTTCTAGACTTTGATCTTCCTATGCTTTTATTTCCTAAACCTTTTTCTCGATTGCACCCCTTTGTCACTAATAGCCCTTCTACTACCTTTTCAGAATTGGATTCGGCCAGTAATCTCTATTGCTCCTTTGTCATCAATGCCTCCTTAACATTTTTTATGGAGATTGTGCCTCTACCATACATTAAGGTATCACAAAAATTATTATATGATGAGGGCAAATAAGTCAGCAAGATCATAGCCTGATCAACATCATTATTCCAGTCACCTCCACATTAGAGATCATTCAATTGAAGTCATTTATATGGTCTCAAATTGGTTTCTCTTTTGAGTGTTTGAATGTGTACAATCGCTTTCTTTAGTAAAGTTGGTTTGATAGGGTCTTTATGGAATACTTTTCTTCTAAAGACTTCTATAAGCCATTTATAGTCTTTTCATTCATAACCTCTTATAATACGTTGTCTGCTAGGCTCAACTATATTGCATTGCGTGTTTTTGTCTTTATCTCCTCTTTTTTATCAGGAGACATGGTTGTAGGCAACTTGTCATCACCCTCCAATGCCTTTGACAGGCCTTACTAGTCTACTAATTCTTGGAGCTTCAGCTTCGAAAGACTAAAGTCGTTGAATCCATCGAACTTCTTTGCATCAAATTTTGGTATCAACATTTTGAATGTGAAATTTGATCAAAGTTAAGAAGCTTTGATATCACTTGTTAAAATATTAGAGATAGATATACCCAAGTGTCTTAAGCACTTTATGGATACGAGCAGAAGCATGAAGAAGATCCAAAATAAAATAAGAAGGTCAATTTTAATAAACACTAAAAAATTTGATGTGGTTGAATCCATATGAAAAACAGTGCATAAATTTATTACGGAGAAACAAAAGTATAACTTCTTGATCTCTTAACCCCAAAACCAATACACCTAAAACTCACAATATAGGAACACTCTTTTAGAATTATAGGAGAACTCTCTGATTTTTCTTACAATCTTGTTACATCCAAAGCTCCTTATATATAGAGATCAAACTTAACCAAACCTTATGAAAATGTTAAAGGGAGATCCACAAATTAACAAGGGTAAGATATGGCCTCTAATTTGTGCATGTTTCGTGGACCATGCCTTACCATCCATTTTCACCTTTTGACTTTTTCCTTCTTTGTCTTTTACTCTTTTTTTAATTTTAATTTAACAAGACAATAATTGTTTCAAAGTAAAACCACACTTAACATTTCTAACATACTCCCTGGTCATAAGGGAGCATGGATACTCCTATATTGAGAGTCATGAGATAGGTGAAAGAGTATATCAATGGCATATGTGAATGACTGGGAACGGTGATTCAAGCCAAATAAGTGAAATCTGAAAAACAGTAAAAAAAAAGTGGTAGAAGTGAAATGGTTTTGAGTGACTTGTCTGTTATTTTCTCTTCATGACTCATCTTTAGAATTGGCTGATATTAAGTTTCCTGGCTTTTAGTTTTATCTCCTCATTAAATACATCTAGCAAATATGGATAACTCATCCAATGCCAAAATGTATAAGATAATGGAATCAAAGGAAGAGATCATTTTTGAGTTCAAAATAGATGAAAAGCTTGAGAGTAGATGTGTCCATAAATCTTGAAAAAAATTATTCTATAGAGGATGATATTGATTGTCTTTTCCAGGCTATCCATATTAAAATTTCATCTAGAGGTCTTAATACACCATGTTCACCAAAGAGTGCTCTTAAAAAGCCAATAAAAATCAATTCATCTCTAGCATTAGGAATTGGCTTCTCAAAACCTATAAGTTTGAAGTAGGCATTTAGAGGGTTGTGCATCTCATAGGCATAAAAAATGGTTGCTTTGAAGCGACTATCAAACCCATCCAGTCCTCAAGAGTATCTGAGGCTGGAACCATCAAAAAGTTTTATACAGCAATAATAGATGAGGGGGCAAAGGGACTTGGTGGAATTCACCCTTGTGCCAGAGATACCTAAACCTTTTGATAGATTGCACAACAACGAGAATCATGAGATATCAATTCATAGTGCTCATCATTCTACTCATTTTGTTAATGCAACAAACTCGAAAACAATGACAACCAAGTAGTATCTGCCCAATCAATGCCAATGGTAAATCATGTTGAATGATGCTTCAATCTCAGATCTATGTTCTCTTAGTGTAGCTAAAACACCTCTAGATGACGGCGTCTTCGACATTTAAGTTTTAAGGACGACCATGCCTTCCCCAACGAACTTGTCGAGATCCATGAACTTGGAATTGCCGACGACGACGCCTTACTCAACGACCTCATCGAGTTGACCTCCCACCAGGTTAAAGAGGACGATACAGACTATAGGGGTGGGGTAATGCTCATGGTGCACCGTAGAATTAGCCCTACTCTTAATGTTAAACTAAGTGTATCGTATATGATATAGTGTTATCAATTTAAAAGATTTTAAAAATCAGTTATTGAAAAGAAAAATATCTTACATATTTTAAGGATTTTTTTTTTAACTCACAAGGGGTCTATTTCTATTTGTTTATAAGCGATTAGTTGGCTATTGCCTTTATTACGTAGAAAAACTTTATGATCAACTTGTCACAATGGTTAGGTACTTGCAAAAGTACTTCGATATCCAGGAAAGTGAGATTATAAGGTAGGCTGGAGGTTTTAGCTTGTAGTAAATATACCTTGAGAGATACCTCTAAGGGTGCTCCTAAATGGAGATTATTTCTCCTCAAGAATATTGCAGGAGGAGCATCCTACCTTGTGCTATGAAATTAGGGATCTAATTGAGCTGTCCATGAGAGATCATAGGAGGTTCAAAGTAGGCTAGCTGCATGTGGTTGGGTCAATGGAATTGGGCATGGACCAAGTAGAGAGTATTGGGCTTAGGCCTAATGGATCTGTATAGCCCAGTGTCCCACACTTTTGAGTGTAGAATTTACAACTTTTAAAGATCAAACATATTCAAAATTCTTATTTCTTAATAATAAATAAAGTTAGATTTTAAATTTAATTATTACTTTAGTTTTAGAAGGGATTGTTTAATTTTTCATTTTTTTTATATTTTGAAACTAATTGATAATTATTGCATTAGTAACTTTACAAATTGGCATATTATTTTTTATTTTACACAGGTAGAATGGCACAGTCACAAAATTATCATGTACAACAATTTTCAATCATTAAATGGTGCAAGTTTTTTAATTAGAAATATATTATTTACACATTTATAGAAACACAATACCTTTGCACCACAAATCAAATATATATATTAAAAAAAAACCTTTGCACCGACACATATAATAACATCCAGCCTAGATCTATATATAAGTTTGAATTATATATTTTAATTATATTTTGAATCCGTACTTGTACTCAATTTTTACCTTGATTCCTATACTAAAATTAACTAAACATTTTAATTAAATCACTATCGTCAATTATTTATAAGATTAGTTATGTAACATCTAATTGGTGTTGGGCTACATTGACAGAGATCCAGAGTGTCACCAGTGTCTTGGGGGCTATATCAATAGAGAATTGGAGATCCACCTTCACCTACCACAATATCTTTGGGAATCTTAAGCGAAGGTCGGAAGAGAAATCCAATAAGAAAGAAAACAGAAATGGAAAATGGGAACTGTCTACCGTACTCACTTTTGAGTGTGAGTATCGATATCCACAAAACTTTAGATGAATTGATTATCGTTGATATAATAAAATAAATAAATAAATGAGAGATTTATAACTTGCAACTTATTGAGTAGGTAACATGTATGATTTATATGTACATACAAATAAATGTGTGTTGATATGAGTGGAAGGGGTTTGAGTTCTTTAAACATGTGATTTTGAGTTTGATATTTGGATTAATGTGTATGTAAATAACACCGTTATAAAGGGTCTCTGCTTATGCGTCTGATCGTATTCTGAGAAATTAATTTTTTACCTATCGGGGGAAGAGATACTCTGAGAAACAAAAAAAAAAATGTACATACAAAAAAATTTATAAATTTTAACTGATAATATTTATACACTTAGACCCACATATAGAATGGGACCAATTCTTTTTTTTTGCCATGGATACAGTGCATACAGGAAACCCTACATAGTTGAATTGATAATATTTATACACATAGTAATAATTTTTTTTTTAAAAACTACTATAACATATCAAAATTAAGTGATGATCAATACTCACACTCAAATGTGAGTATTAGGGGTGTTACATTGGTCCAGTTGACCTGACAAATTCAAAAAAGTTGAACTAAACCGATTAATTTAGTTCTGTTCGGTTCGGATAGTCGAGTCTATTAATAATCAAGATTAGTTCAGTTATCAGTTTCTTTGATTTGGAACTCGAACCAAATCGAACTGACCCAATTAGAGTTCATCTATTTTTTTTGTATTTTTTCCTTATGATTTTGACCTGGACCAAACTTGTTTTCATAATTTATTTTTTATTTTTTTATTTTATTTGTATTTTTACGAAAATGTTCTAACCCATAGACTTAACCCAAACTAACCTACTTATGATTGGTTATGTTCGATTTGAGTTTCTCAACCAAAAAATATAAATCCTGAACCAATCATTATTGATCGGTTTGAATCAATTTGACCCAATTGCACCCATAGTAAGTGTTGTAGTCTTCTTCATGGAAAATATGTGAGATGCTAACACGAAATGAGCTCCACATAGCACTAATTAGTTGCAAGTTGCAAAATAAGTGATTCATTTGCGGCATGAGATCAAATTAGACAAGGTTATAACGCTGGAAGATACATTATGTATACTCAATCATAAAAGTTTTAATCACGTAAAAAAAATCATAAAAGTTTTAACTTAACAGACAATTAAAAAATAAATAAAATTATAAAATAATTAAATAAATTATAATTGCTTTTGGTTTTTGTGCAACTCCAATTTCTTCTTTCCACCTGATATCGACAAAGTAATGTCGGAAAAGAAAAAAAGACCCTCTTTAAAATATATTGTCCATTTGCTCCCTAGAGACAAATACCAATTTCCCAAGGTTTCTACGTGAATAAAAATAAATAAGTGAAAAAATAATATTTTAATAATTTTTTATAAGTGATTTTGAAGTCACAATGCAATTTCATCAATAGTTTGAAATTTTGCATTTTAAAGGCCAACTACACAAACTCTCAAACTCATACTCATGCACATTAAGCTGGAATTTTTTTTTTCTTAGTAAATGCTCAAATTGATCATCAAAAGATATATGGAAAATCAAGTTGCTGCTTTAAGAATTTTGGATATCAATTTAATCCTATATAGTATAAAATAAATATTAAGTTAGAAATTAAATTGATGTCTAAATATATATTGAGGACTAAATTAATATCTATTTTAAACATCAAAGGGTCAAATTAATGTCTAAAATTTTTTGTAGGACTAACTTGATATATGGTGTATTTTTGGAATACCAATTTAAGTATTTAGTCTTTTTTTTTTCTTTATATAATTGGAAAGTAGTTGCATGGGCTCATACGTTTATAAAGCCCAATACGTTTAAAGCAATCTAAATCTAATACGCAAAATGGAGGCTTAAGGAGAGTTCGTACAAGCCTACTTTTCTGAGATTCCGCTATTGTTTTTATTTATGAAACGGAATGAATCAAACACCAAATGCTCTAATTCTACCACAGTTATCTAAATCGGATAAGAGGTTAATTCGGTCAAAAAGTTGAATAATTAGGTCAACAGTTTGACCATAGGTCAAATAGTTGTTAAGATTAGCGACAACGGTTAAATTGGAAATTTCGGGTAAAGAAAAAAATATTTTTAAAAAATATTATATGAAAAGTTATTTGATATAAAATATATTATATTACAAAAATTAAATAAAAAATACTATATAAAAAAACAAATAGTGATAATAACTTCTTGGTTATATAATAAATTAAAAAATTAAGAATAATATTTAACAGAAGCATATATAATTTAATGATAAAATATTCTTTATGACAAAGACTTTTAAATATAATATTTAAATCTTATAAATTACATTTTTGTTAAGTTTCAGTTAAAAACAAAAACAAAACAAAATTATCCAATCCTAATCAACTCAGTCAGGTAAGTCATCAAGTCAATCTAGATTTAACCAGGTTAATAAAAAAATTGGTCTAATAAATTAATCGAACCGATCTAATACCTGGGTCGTGGGTTTCTTAGGTCGACCAGCCAAATCGGCACATACAACTAAAAATTCTTCCATAACCCCATATAAGAAGTATACGCATGAAAAACATTTAAATATATGCCCCGTTAATAATTCACCATCAGCAGTCAATCTCCAATAGCCAAGTTATCCCCTTCAATCAAGGGGAATTCCCCATTCAAGTATGACCTTCCCTATGTTTATGTTCAACAAAACATTAGGGAAAGGAAATATGAAGAAATCTATGTGTATATTAACTTATCTTATTTTTGACATAATGGAAGCAAAAATTGAAATGATTTTGAGAAAGTCTATATGCTTTGATCACGTTGGCTGCTTCACGGGTCAAGTTTGGGCACGAAGAAAACCTGAAAATAGCTGACACACTGGACAGGCGTTGGCAGCAAATAATAGAATTATCTGATCATATATAGTTGTAATTAACAAATAATTACATACAAAAATAAAGGACATCGATTCAGGCGGCATTTTATAAGGCACATTGGATCAGGATTAAGAGATAATTAATTATTTGTCATTGTCTACCCCATCGATGTTTCACCTAACGAAGGTTTTGATCCCAATGCTATTTTGATTCCTTGCTTCTAAAGTTAGACTGAACGTGCTGTAGATGAGAACCACAATAATATATACACAACTTGTGAGAAGGGCCAAGAACATGAAATGGTCTAAATCAACTTAAATTGATGGGTGCAGTTACTGAAAATGACACAATTGCATACCAATTCATGTCTTGTCCCTAATGGAATTTATTATGTGTTTGGATTTTGATAAACTTAAGTTTGAATCAATTTAATTTTATAAATTTAAGTTTAGTTAAAAATGAATTTACATTAATGTGATTTATGTTTAAAAAATTTTATCTCAAAAATGAGTTTGTTAAAATCAATATTTTTTTAATGAAAGATTGAAATTATTTTTAAAGTAAAATTGAAAAGAAAAATACTTTCTAATAAATTTTTATCCAATAAAAAAGCAAAAAATTTGTGTCTCTCCTATAACTGAGTTTGGAGATCATTTTCCATTGAAACTAATGGAAATGGAAAATACCCAAATAAGATTGAATGTCCATTTAGGAATATGAGAAATACGTTTGGGCAGCCAAACGTGAAACCAACCAAGCACTTACTAATTTGTACCTGAAATGACAGGTCCATCCATATATAATCCATTTGCAATGTGTACATTACATATGTCTTTGGTTTCGGATGGAAATTAGCATTACACAAACAAGCCATGACTAATCAAGTGCTTGCTGAAAGGTACTTGTTGGAGCAAAGTTAATTGCCATAAATTGAACAGATTAAAATTATCAAACCCATATACCCAAGAAAAAAAAATATCAAACCCATCTTTTTCCGGCCTTCAATTCTCCGGTTTGGTTTGTACCTGATTTGTCATCAGTAACTGTCTATATTAACTAAGCTATTCGATCATTATCATAAGAGGCTTAATAGAAGAGATATGGGTAAAATGCAAGAAATCCCTCTAACTATGGGTTATGGATAGAAAATTATCTTATGTTTTGAAATTTACAACACGACTTTTTAAACTCATCAAATTGTACATATTAACTCTCTATAAGAGGGTTTTCTGCAAATGTATGAGAGAGTCAATATATATTAATATATATTATTTGGATAGTTTAGGGATTATATTGGTGAGTTTAGAAGCACAAAATGGTTTTCTGTATATGATCTATAGTTAGAGAAGATTTCTTGTATTTTGTCCAATAAATAAATGAATTGGGCTATCTTTCTCCATTATGAAGAAAGAAAGGAACCAAACAAATTTCTATCTTTAATTTATGAGTAAAATACTCTAATATCCTTTCTATTTATTTGATTTTTCACATAACTTCTTTTATTTTTAAAAGTTACACAAAACATTCTTAATATATACACTCATTGTATTTTAAAAAAATATTATATATAAATTCAATTAAGTACAATAAATTTAAAATTGATCAACAGAATTGTTAGTCAACCATTATTTTTTACTTGAAATAATATTTCTACTTTTAAATTTTTATCCTTAATTTTATGAGTATCCCAAGTAATACCAATAAAATTAAAGGAAGAAATATTATTTTAAGATCATTAATGATTGACTAATGACTTTAATACTCAATTTTAGACTTATTGTATTTAATTAAATTTATGTGTAGATCTCTCTTAAAATACAAAAAAAAAATTATGTAACTATTAAAGAAATTTTGTGTAATATCTAAAAGTAGAAGAAATATGTAAAAAATCAAATAAATAAAAGGTAAGCTAGAGTATTTTACTCGTAAATTTATTTTTTCTTGTGGCGGACAAGCAGATGAGATGACACCATAAAAGCCTGTCATTTGGCCTCGCAACATAAGACAAAAAATTTACTACATATATTTTGCAGTACCCTTTTCCTCAACCATAAGTTGCATTACATCATATATAAAACCATTGTGTATTGGCTGATCTCATGCGAAGAATTTGCTACTTCAATTACCACTATGAATGAATTTTATTTTAACAGAAGTATTATGCTGAAGTCTTTGGGATTTAAAGGATAAAGAAAGTGCAAACCTACCTAAATCTTGTACTTAAGTTTTAAATTGATTTAAAAGAATAAAAAAAATTAATTAAACAAGTAGAGACTATAAATATTGAACCTATAATAATTTATAGAAGTTTGGACGGAAAAAAAAAATTTGTTAGCTCGGAAAAATTATTTTAGTAATGCCCCAGTGATAGCCTGCATTTAATTTCCACGAAAGGTACGGATGCAGGTTACCCTCCCCGCATAAAGACAATAAAATTTTGAATGAAGATGCTTTTCTTTTCTTTTTTCATTTTTATCTTTTACAAGGTATTGGCACACTTCATGGATGTGGGACTATGTCCAATGGTTCTACTTGGTGTGACCTTGGCCACAAGGTACTCTCAGTGAGATTAAAACTCCTATACTGTAGGTCAAGTTCATACACATGAAATTCATATTGCCAACTGAATCACACATTATGGTTTAAATAAAGATGTTCAAATGAATTAACTTGCTGCTCAAAAAACGATAAGAAATTTTTTTAGAAATAAGCCAACAATAAACTTTATCTTTAACAGAACTGATGCAGTCAAATATGGCTAATTAATAAAACAAAAAGGAAATCTATAATTCCGGGATATATCCTTAGAGATTGCAATATTTTCTACCACGTCCTCAGCTTTATGTGGAGGAGAATAGGAACAATTGTTTAAGAAAGGAGGGCAATTAAATCTTCTAGAATTTATTGCAGAGAGCCCTTGTGGACACACCATGAGTCATTATTAATGCTGCAGGATTACAGGACCAAGGCAAAGTCCAAATTTTGTTTTAAAAAACTACAAATTGCTGAGACATATCAACACCATACACATTCTCTTTCAATAGAGTCATAAAATGCTTTCATGGTTTGGAGGGTTGTACACAACCTCCATGTGACAAGCTCCTCCCTAAATCAACAAGATGGGCAGCTAGCTCTTTCCGTTACATTCAGAGCTAGTTATAGAAGCCATGTTAATGGCCTTGTGGGTTGCAGTGCAAAAGATTGAACCGATTACCAGTATTATGCTAATTACGATGCTGATGAATATTAATTTTCTATATCAAGTATTTCAAATCATGGTCTAACGACCCTGTGATTGTCCTGTTTATTTTTTTAAAAATAATATTTAATTTTCTTGAAGCATTAGTCTAGATTGATAATGATGAAAAACCATGATGAAAATCCTGCTTTTCCCGGAAGTTTCTTGCAAATTGATATGACCTTTAGTATTTGACAAACAACTCAATTCCAACTTAGTACCACTAAACAAGAACAACAATGCCTAGACGTTTGAAAACAGTTTGGCAATTATCATCTTTGTATCCATTCTTTTCAAGACAATCAACCAATGTTGGTCATTAACGTGTATCAATAATGTTACTTACTCATATTTATATTTGTATTATTTTATATTTATATAATTTTTATCATTTATTTATAACTAATCTCACATCATTTTCTTTACATTTAAACTCTAATTTTGACATATAAACAGATGTGAAAGAGATGTATGTAAAATTGATGTGCAATTAGTATTTTTTTTACGGTGTATAGGCATATTTACAATCTCAAAAAACAGCGGCTATATATATAAGGAAAAAAATATATCCAGGATAATAGTATCTGTCTATCGTAACTGTCATCTATAAATATGAAAATGATCAATATATGCGTTTCAAATAGGGTTGAAATTGCAAAGACAAAATGATATATCCTAGCAATTCCCATCGACAAAAGAGCAAATTCAAGGAAAAACACAATTAAGTTGGCCAAGACATTATGTCAAAAGAGAACAATAAATGAGAACCAAACTGATGGGGATTGGGGTGCGTCACTTTCCTGGAATTTCTCTTTTGGAGGCAGCCGAATGAGCACGATAGCGAGGAATTTGTGCGTATTATAAATAATTTTAAAAAAGATAATAATTCTAGGTGTTGTCAAGAGTCACGTACATTAGTGAAACTATTATATTCGATCCCACAAGGAAGAGGGCGTGGACCAATGTCAACATCAATCTCTGGTAGTGACGTAGATTGATGATTGTTTTCTTTGTCTTCTTTCTTAGTTTGAATATCAATTTATCTATTCATGGTAGAGTACTTGTTTGGCTTTAGTGACGAAGTTGATATGATTAAATATACGTTTTGTTTGTTTAACACAAGTGGAAACCCATGAAAACTGCACCACCCTGATATTTCTGAGAGTTGGCTCAATCTGAACTATTATTACAGTTCCTGTCATACACTAATCACATGTGCTAAGCTAAATTATTTGTTTAATTTAAAAATGGTTTCATTTTTTTTATGACTTAATTAATTGATTATGTAATCAGTGTATCGTTAGCGTGTCGAGGGCAACCACATGGCATATTGGCATGCATGCGTCAGAAGTTTAACTTTAGTAAGTTCCATAAAATAACGAAAGTAGGAGGCACTTAATTTTATCATCATGTGTTACAAAAAAATAAAATCAGCATGTGCAAGCCATTTTCTTTTTACGTATGGGAAAGTGCAAAGGGTCATGCATCGATCTTATATAGGAACTTTCAATTGCAGTAAGTTTTTTGTTTTTTGTTTTTCAGGAATTCAGTTGTCGCAAGTTATAATAGTGCAGGATTAAGCTGTGGAATAGGTCAAATCACGACAAGTTTTGTTTTAAATAAATCTGATTTATATCTCTTAATTATAAGATTTGAATTTTACATGTAAATTTGTAATTAATCGATTTTTAAAACATAGTTTAATCTTTTTAAAAGTATATTTTATAATAAGATCTTTAAATATATTGATGAATTTATCTTTAAATAGGCCAACAGACTTTTACATAAACTAACAGACTTACCTTTAAATAGGTTAACATACTTTTACATAAGTTAACAAATCTAAATCTTAAAATAGGTAAATGAGCTTACTTAAGGATAATAGGTCTTTGTTATAACTTAACACCTACCTTTTAATTTTATAGATGCTCACCACTTTCTTACTCTAGTCTTTGATCGATGTGAGATTTAGAGATATATCAAGTAGCAAACTATATGTCTCCAAAAATTTTGTAACTGGGTATATCTCCAAGTCCCACATCGAAGAAAAAGATCAGAACAAAAAAGTAGTGAATATCTATAAAAGTAGGGAGTGAGTATTAACTAATTATTTTTATTTTAATAAATATATTACAATAAATATATTAATAATTATGTTATTTTTATTTTGACTTACTAACTTAGGTTTTAGTTATTAATTTTTATTAAAATTTAATTAAAAAATATATTAATATATTATAATAAATTAATAATTATAATTATAATTTATAATTATTATAATATTATATATTATATTATATTATATATAATTAAATAGGTCAAAACAATCTATTAGACTTAAAATACATATTAAATAACTTGAAGCTTGATTTTTTTAATTAAATAGATTTTTAAAAAAAGTATTAATCTAGTATATTTAGTAAATAAGTTAAATCTTAGACAAATCAAACCATAATAGTCTGACTTATTTTACATCCTCATGCATGATGCAACTATTTAAGATTGTCATTGTCAGTGTAGAATGCACGTATACACATTCATTCATTTGGTAACGTTCCACGTCCTCCACCAAAAAGGTGGAATACCCAACTCCAGCCAATGAAAATAGTTTATTTATTATTAAAATAAATTAATAATTGTGATTAGTTATTTATTACTTGATTAATAAGTAATAGATATAATTCATATTGTACATATAGAAATTTTTATAAATTTTAATTAATAATATTTATACATATCTAGATTCATATACAATAAATTAGACTAATCTTTTTTTATCACAAATAAATATACATATAAATTTTTTTTATACATATCAATCGGTAATATTATATATACAATAATAAAATTCTTTAAAAAAAAAACTACACCAGATAAATGTTGGTGGAGGACGGTACTCCACCAACCATTCTTGATTACATTCCTTGAGGTTGAAAGTGAAAGTAATTAAGCCAATTAAAGAATATAAAAAGGAAGGAATTTCTCAATCCAAAAACATCATAATTTTGCCAACGTTTTAGAAATAATTGTTACTTATTATTATTATAAAACACCGGTAAGAGTACTCTCTTTGATAGTGATAAAATTTAAATTGTACTTTTTTTCTTTTGTAATCGCATATATTTCTTAAATGACTGCCATGTGTTCTAACAAAATTTTCTTTTTATATTTTTTTATATTAAAATAATTTGACCTAACTCTAAAAGCTAACTCAAGAGGAAAGACTGCTCAAATTATTATAAATACTTATTCGCTCATATACTCAATCAATGTGACACTTAATACTCTCATGAGTGTTTTCATTTAAAGAGAAAATTTATTCTCATTAACTTTTCTTTAATTATCTCCTTAATATTATTTCATTAATCAACAAAGATTATTCTTAATTATTTTTAATTAAATTTTAAATTTCTTCGTACTATCATATTTGATTCTAAATTATGATAGAATTTTATTTATTTATTTGTTTATTTATTTATCATTTTTTATTACTTTAAAATAAAATATTAATAATTTAAAGAGTTCAACTTTATAATATTTTGTATATAAATAATATGCTAAAAATTAAATTTCTAAAAATATTCTAAATACATATTAAAACTTTAAATAAAATTTTATGCAAATGTTTTTGCTACTAACTAGTAAAATAAATACTTGTATCCATCATAATTATAGTCAGATTTCCTAAAGCCTAATCTTTGTTAGATTCTAGTAAACTATTCAGTTAGTGGCAGGAACTAGCTAGGAAGGTTATGTTACATACATGAATCAGTACTGTCTAGTATTATAGTTGTGAAGTCTTCAACTCACCAAAATAAAATTGTAGTCTTCTTTATGCACCAAAAAAAAAAATTGTAGTCTTCTTTATTGAATCTCAATGATTCATAGCACAAGTACAATGTTTTGTTTTGTGTAGACAATTATTGGATCGCATTTTTTTTGGGTGAATCATTATAAGGATCACATGGATATATATATATGTGTGTGTGTGTGTTTTTTTTTTCCTTTTTACACATCTTGAAAAATACTAAGCATAAATTAAGGTGGCCGTGACTAATTAATGAGACCTGATATTCTCTCTAAAGCAAGACACAAAAAGAAAATACTAAAGGAATCATCAATGGCTTCATAATTAAATTTAAAATACTGTGTTCCTCTTGTCTTGAATGGGTTTCTTAACTTTCTTATACTCAGCTTTGTTTTATTATTGTAGGTGCAAAAAAAAAAAAATCAGACTTTTCTTTATTTTCATTTTTTTAAAAATGAACATCCAATCTTGAACAGCTTAATTTCATCATATACTTGTGATCGTATTGCAAAAGTTAACTTGGCCAGGTTCGATCATGTGAAAGCAATGAAGATTTCTTATCCTAAAATAACGATTTGCACTAATATAGCATTAACTTTATATTAAAGTATTAAAGTAATGGCTATGTTGTTTAAGGCAGCCTCAATGAATAAGACACGATCGATGGGGTCAAATCAGTTAATCTTGATCAGGAATTGCAATTAAAATAAATAATAAGATCAGTTTCCTTTTATTAGGTCAATATTCACCCAAATTAATTAATATCAAAAGTCCAAATCTTTAAGGTTTTTGGGACCCTCTGCTCTCCTTTAGCTTTTTCTTTTCTTTTTTATCTTTTCTTTTTCCTATAAAAGCGTGGGCACTTTATCATTTGCTTCCATTTAGCTATCATTTAGCTACCCACTTTAAACCCACTCCAAATTTGCACCAAATAAAGTGATCCTCTTTCACCCCGTGCTAGCTCACAAGATCACATGATCAGTGAAAATTTCAATAGAGGTTTTGAATTAAAATCCTATGTCCTACTTATCATATTGAGGACAATGATATCATTGTGTTTACCTTTTTCGTTAGTGAAAACAAATAAAAATAAAAATAAAGAGAAAGAGAGTGAAAAAAGAGACTACAAAAAACTTCATGACTAATTGACTATAACCAAACACATGGAAACTCCAACCACCTTCCACCCCCCCCCCCCTCGCCCCTTGCCCCTTTCAACATCAAAATTATTATTTTATACGCGGTTCACTACTTTGACAACTTTTTGAATCACCACAGGATCTTCCAAATTGGTTGGCATATAAATCCAACCTTAATTTGAATATATGAAAGATAAAGCGAAACAGCAATTGTTGATGAGTCGTGGCAATTGATGCCTCTTCTGCATTATTTCTAGAAATTGATGTTATTGGAAGCTATAAGTAATACCCAAAAAAAAACCTGTATATCTTAGGAAATTTTATGCTACCTTCAAGAAGATTTACCATCTCAAGTAATGTGATATAAAATATATTAATTTAATTAGATAAAAAATTAATTACATTATTTTTATAAGTGATTAAATTAGTTGAATAAATAATTAATATATAATTAATACAATGAAAATAAGTAATTAATTCAGTTTAACAATATTAGAAAGTATGTAATTCACCTCCTCGGGGTAGGGTAGTGTCACCCTATATTTTATGACCAATTGGAAAAGTTGTTTGTGATCCTTTCACGTTAATGATGAAATAGACATCCAAAGTAAAGTACAAAATATTAATATGGAAACACTTGGCATTTTGTGTGATGTCCATATGAGTTTTCAAGCCCACATGTAATAAGCAAATGCGACCAAACTTTGTCTCTACAGTTAGGTTTTGGAGCTGACATTATAGAGGACAGGGCTTACTTCAGCCACTAAACGCATCTCATGTCCACAATTTGAAAGTTATGCAAATATTTTTGTAGTGCAATTTAATAATTGTACTGATCCCAAGATTGGCTTTGCCTTGGGTAATCAATTGAATAACATATGTAGCATCCATGAGATTGCCAAAGTTTTGATAAGTCATTATCTATAGTAATATACGTTATCTAGTTGTGTGCTTTCTTTTAAGTACCTGAACTTTTTATGCTTTATTTTTAAAATAAAAATAAAAAAATAATTGAGCTTCTTCAATTGTTTAAGATACCTTCGTTTTCTTTCAAGGTGATTAGAAGTTAAGAGCATGTTTAGTAATGTTTATTTTTAAAGAAATAATCACTTTTTTTTAAAAAAAATCTCTAAAAATATTTTCGATTATAAACCGTTTTAATTCCAACATAAAAACAATCTCTAAAAATATTTTCTATTATGAACCGTTTTAATTCCAACACGAACTAAGTATATTAATATATGAAAAATATTTTATGTACATTAAAATATATATATTATATTTATATTATATATTAATATAAAAAATATTAAATTATTTATATACAACTATAATATTTTTATAATATATAAAATAATTTTATAAATAAATTAAATAAAATTAAATATATTTTAATTAAACGAATTACAATCTCAGTAATATCTAAACAATAGAAACAAGCAATAGTAGAGTACATGGAAAAGAGAGAAAGCGAAGGATGATGGGAGAGGTGGATGTAGGAATCCTCCATCTGTCACATTAATGTTCTCTTTTTTGTTGGCCACTACTTTTAATTTCCTTCTTTTATCCTATACACACCTTTTCATACATTTGTGCGTGTTTATGAGGGAATTTAAAAATGGAAATGTTAGATCGCTTCGGACAAGGTGGGGTGACTGTTCCTTATTATTCAACCTACTTGTCAATATAGTTGCTATTAAAATTTTTATTTTTTGCAATATCTTACAAGGGAAATCAATTTTCTAGGCAGAATATGATATATTGGCTCCCATTAGTTGAATGTTTGATGCCAGTCCATGCATGGGAGAGGTTTTCGTTGTTTGGTTCCGTGAAAGTGACAATTCATTGGTTACCTTTTTCTATGAAATATCTTACGTGAAAATCTAGTGTTAACCTTACTCACATTCTAAGAAGAGGTTGTATTCTGTCCCCAAAAATGATGTGGTTATATTTAGACTTTTGTTACACCTAAAAGACCAAAGATGCGTACTTGTGTGAAACATGAGATTAAATTTTCCAAAGCAAATGAAAAAAAAAATATTAATTTGTTGATACCCTTTATTTATTCATTTGTTTTTATATATATTTTAGGAAAATTTAAAAAACATCTTTGAATAGTCTATAATAAAACAAACTCCACACAGTTACAAATATATTTCAGTTTCTTAAATGGAAAATCGATTTAGGTTATTTTTTGTTCAAACTTAATGCATTATTTATTTTTGGGACCAAAAAACAGATCATGTGACAAAAAATGCAGGACAATTAATATACAATTTAGGAGAAGTTGAAAACAGTACATTTAAGGTAACAACGCCGAATAATGAGGTTGCTTCAATGGTGGGAAGTAATAAACTTCCTGAGGTTTTCTCGCCTAAAACTTTGCTAATATGATGGATTCTTGCGTTTGACCATCTTACCAATTGGACTATAAATGATTTCAACCAAGTAGCATTTCATATTTGAGATGTCTACCTCTCTGGTTTCTTTCATTTGATTCAAACTGCATTATAGGCGAATACTAATTACTTTGACATTCAGCCCATTGAGAATTTTGTTTTAAAATTTAATGGATTACAATTTGAAAATTGATTGATTGGGCCAGAAAGGGATGCGATTGGAACAAATGCATGTTAGGTGTTTGAAAATACTAGCTTCAATTTTCAAATCCTTTATCTATTAATATGTCCAACCAGTTTCCTATCCACTTATATATTAAATCCACTCTTATGTATATTAAATTAAAGTGCTTTTATTTGGGGAATATCTCTTCCTCAATTTTGTGTAGTTTTATTTTCCTTTTAGGCAGTTGATAATAAAAAAGTACTTTTACTTAAAATTAGCTTAATTCATTTATCTTATTTTCTTTTAAAAAATGACGTGTTATTTTTAATTTTTTAAAATAAAATATTAATTTTAAATTCTCTTTTAATCTAATTATGATATATTTTTTAAAATTTTAAACATTTTCTTTCAATTTATAATTTTTTAAATTCTGTCTGATTTTTTTAAATTTTTTTTTTACCAATTTTAATCATTTGCTCTTTTAATCTATTTTTAAAATTCTAACAAAATTTATTTTAAAAAAAAATCATACAATGCACAGAATATTTAGTAGTTTAAGAATAACGCTAAAATACTAGTATTAGTGTTACCATTATTTCTTTGATTAAGCGTTAAGAGAAATGAAAATTTCCACTTTCGTCAACCGTCTAGAATTATAATCTAGACCAGAAGTTTTTCATGACTTCATAAAATTCTAAGCTTTTCAGCCTAGCTCGCTTGCGTACGTTCAAATTACCAATTAACTGGTTTTACTTGCATGCTATAATACTTCATTCGCTTCCATAATGGTCCCTGTAGTTAGCCTACGTACGATTTTGCAGTCAAGTGCCTATTACTCCGAAAGCCCAAATGTATACAATTAATGAAGACGTTAAGTTCATTATTAGCTGCTTTTTAGAGGTAACTGACCTAACCTATTACTCAAAAAATAGGTAGGGGAGAGGAGAAGCAAATAGGATTCAAAATGCAACAGTGAGTAGTACATATATAAAACTTCTTTCTTCTGAAATTGCAGGCTTTATAACGTGAACTTATTCTACGTTTTCTTTTTATTACATCAAAGTGATTCTGCTCCATAGTAGGATCGTCTATGCCAACTGCCAAGCACATTTTCAGGTAAAAGCCAAACATGGCTATCTCAATCAATTGCACTTTAACAAAATTGTAGCAGATCATAAAACCTGTTTGCTAACGCAAAAGAAAAAGAGAAATGGATGCACTAGAGTTTAATAGGCGCCAAACTTTCTTTGCTTGAAGAATCACTAAAGTTGAGCATATACAAGTAATAATAAACAAACCCACATGGACTAAGTATAAGTTGAAGTTGTGTAAGCAGGCAATTATTAATTATATAGTTGTTAATTACTTATTCATTCATTCATTCATTAACTATTAATGAGTGAGATGTTATGATGAGAATTTGAGGGTAAAATATGTACATATATAGAGACATGTATAAACTGTGACAACTAAGCGACAGATCTTTCTTGAGCACCATTCATAGGTTTTGCGCACCTCCCCACATTATTCTTTGTAAAATAATTTTCCAATACCCATGGCATATCAAATTTGTTAGGTACTCAAATTATGGAGGGAAATGTTGTAAACTGCTGTATCTGCATGTGGGATCGAATATATTATTCATTTGGGAATGTATATCTTTTTATGCTATATATACCTGATTTTGTTTAATAGATTGAGATTCTCTATTATTTGAGCATGTTTAACTGGCTGATACCCAGTTATGTGATTCACCATTCATACAGGAATACAGTCCAGAAGCAAGTGGAACGGCTATATGCTGTGTGGCACTGTCGATCCAAAACAAAAACATACGCTTAAGAACTCCTATATATATCTAACCAAACCAACTTTACATATTTTAGACATCAATTAAAGAATTATAATCTCATATATATATATATATATATATATATATTTTTTCCGGATAGAAGTCAATGATCAATTTTTTTGACAAATCAGGAGTATAAGAACACGAAAGATCTAATGATAAAAATTAAATTGAGAATTATATGGTACTTTCTTTTTTTAAAAAAATCTGTGATTTGTGATCAATCATTCAATTATAAAATAGTTGAGTGTTCATAGATAATAGACTCCAGAAATTTCTCAATGAATAATATACAACGTCATTCAATAAATGGAATCAACATTGGCGATTGAGCGGTGACAGATGAAATAAATGCTGACCGAAGATAGTGTGTGGTCCATTAGAAATATCTTACTGTTAACTAGTGTGCACATTATATTGCAAAATTTGTCTAAATAAATATTTAAAAAATTAATAAAAATATGTACAGTAATAAGTGAGTGATACTCTTAACAAAATATTATAGGTTTAAATTTTTAAAAAAATAACTATTAAAAAAATCAAAATCATAACAATATTTCAAAGTTAATCTTATATATAACCAAATATATATATATATATATTAAAAGTAAGAAGGTATTGATTGTCGACCTTGACCGATAGCATGCCCAGTTGCCCAGCCAGAAGCCGTACACGGTGCACCTGACCCACACCAGATCATTCACACTTCCCGATTTGTCCGTACAGGGATACAACAGTTGAAGAAGGGACCAAGGCATCGCAGCGGGGAAACCGCTCCCGAAACAGAAATGGGTCCCACTATACGTGGCTTAGGGGTCAGCTTTGTTGTCCCCATTCCCACACTCACACACCTCGTACGTGCAAAACCCTTGACCCCACTTAATGGCCATGGCCCCACGTGGCCCTTTCTCTACATCGCCACGACGTGGCAAAGTGGTTGCGCGTCATTTGTTGAGTGACCATCATCACATTCACACCAGCGTAGGCACCATTTAAACCATAGAACTAGGATAATGAATCTGTGCTTCTGAAACTACCCCTCTTGCCAAAAAAACTTCTTAAGAATAAAATAAGGTAATATTAATTATAATTTGGTAAATAATGAATGCTTTTATTAATATAAAATAACATATTTGTAAATTTATATAATTAATGTGTATTTAAGATAATTACAAAAATTTAATTATTTTAATAATTAATTATTATATAATTTTTTTATTATAATTAATTATAATAAAATTAATTTTATATTTAAATATGTTAATTAAAAAATAATTTTAAGTTAATTTATTTTATTTAAATAATATTAAAAATTATTTTTATGTATTAAATTATTAAAATTAATATAAAATAATTAAAAAAATTATTTAATTAATTAAAAGATTATTTGATTAAAAACAAAATAGTAATTATATCTTAAAGTATAAAATAATCTCAATAACATTTTATAAAATGAATAAACTTTTAACTTTTAATGTAACAACTTTTTTCTAATTAAAAACTATTGATTTTTTCCTTCTTAAACTCACACATTGCATGATATGGGCAATAGTTGAAATGAAAAAAAAAACTATTGATTGAACTAAATAAGCTGAACCAATGTCCTTAGTTCTTCTAATTCCAAAGAACCAATGATCTCAAGATTCACAAATAAAGGATTGTTTCTTTGGTTAGGAATAAGGAGAAACTGTGGTGTGCTGGAAACAAAGTAATAAATTAATTTTATAAGTTATTATTGTCTTTTATTTTAATTATATTTTTAATATTATAATTTATTTATTACTTATTTTATACATAATAAAAGATTTTTCTTATTCTAAAAGTTTTTAACAATTAAAGATTTGAATGACTCACAACTCCAAGTTCCAAAACCAAGGAAAGAAGAAAATGTTAAGGGAATTTTCCCACAAGTTTTTGCTATGTTTTCATTTTTGGGTTTTTCGTAATTTTCAAAAACATAAAAGAAGAATTTTTTTTAAAGTAAAATATTTAATACATTAAAAATTAAAAAAACTAATCTTTTCAAGAAAAATTTTTAATTTAGTAAAACTTAATTTTTTAGCAATAAATTAAAAAGGGGGAAGGGAATTTAATTTAATAATGCAATTGTTTTTTTATATAATATATGCTTAGATTTTTCTCTCTCTAGAAAGATGCGTTTGACTTTCTCTCTCTAAAAACGCCCCCACAAAAAACCAAAGCCTTAAATAAACTGGACTCATTCATTGAGCCTCCCTAGTACTCGCCACCACATTTGCATGCTCTGCCTCATGCCCTTCACCCTTGTTATTCTCACCTTCCCCTTCTCTTCTCCCCATTTCCATTTCCATTTGCATTTCCATCATCAGTGCAAGAAAAAAGAAACACACAGAAACCGCAAGAGCCCAAACCAACTAACTCACACCACAGGGTAACCAACTCTCATGGCAGTTGAAGCTCAGCACATCACCCTCTTCCCTCCTCAGTTACTCACCAACAGGTACCATAACACAAACCATAAAGTATCCCCCTTTCTTTCTTTGTCTCTCTTTTTTTGTTTTTTTTTCTTTTTCAGATTTCTCATAAGGGTTAATTTTCATTTGTTTCTACAGAGAAATGATCAAACCCAATGATCATTACCCTCAGATGGATGCTGCTATGCCTCTGCCTTCAACAATGCCCGAATCCCTCTTCCCCTTTTACCAATCCACAGTGTGCGATCCAATTCCAACCTCTATGAACAAATCCGATAGCGGTCTCACCTACCACCACATCCCAGTTCCAAGGAAACGATCCAGAGACTCAATAACTGAATCAAACATTCTCCCACTCCCTCAGAAGAACAAGCTTTCCTCACAAACTCATCCATCCTTTCTTGACCAACACCTCCTCCACCATCTCCACAACCACCAATCCGAGATCGACCGCTTCATCGCCCAACACGTAATTCTACACCCTTATTTTCTTTCCATTTTCTGTTTTTGTCAAAACTTAAATTATGTAATTGTCAAGATTAACTTATTTTGTATTAAAAACAACTTATAATGAAACGGTAAAAAAAAAAGAAGCAATTATTCTCTCATGTAGTTAGATTTAGTGATTAACGAGTTTTTTATTTTTTATTTTTGGATTTGGTGAACAGACGGAGAAAGTGAGAATGGTGTTAGAGGAGCAAAGAGTGAGGCAATCAAGAATGTTACTATGCGTGATCCAAGAAGCGGTGGGGAAGAAACTGAAGGAGAAAGACGAGGAGATTGAGAGAATGGGGAAGCTGAATTGGATGCTGCAAGAAAAGGTGAAGAGCCTGTGCGCGGAGAACCAGATTTGGAGAGAGTTGGCACAGACGAACGAAGCCACGGTCAATTCGCTGCGTTCCAATTTGGAACAGGTGCTGGCGGCGCACGTTAGCGACGACCACGGCGACGATGATGCCGAATCCAGTTGCGGAAGCAACCACCGGGATGAGGCGGTTGTTAGTGGTGGTGGAAGGATGTGCAAGAAGTGTGGGGAGAGAGAGTCGATAGTGCTGTTGCTGCCATGTAGGCATCTGTGTCTCTGCACAATGTGCGGGTCCACGATCCGGAATTGCCCTCTGTGTCAGTCTGGCATCAATGCTAGTGTTCATGTTAATTTCTCTTAGGAGTTTAGGATTAGAATTTTTCATACTGGATTTTATATCACCATCCAAAAATAGAGAAAATCAGTTTTCTTTTTTTCTTTTTTGGTCCGAAGGACAGTGTATGAAAGGAAAAATAGACTTTAGAATTCTTTTTGTTAATACAGATTTGTTTTCTTTTGCTCATTTTATTCATATAATTTTTTTCCTCATTTTATTCATGTTGTTTTAAACTTTTTTTTTTTGTATTATGGAGTTATTTATTCCTTAAGTCAGTTACTACTGTTTACGTTTGGTATCGGTGGCTGTTAAAAGTTAGAATCCATCTATGAACTTTGTTATATTTTTTAAAATATTTTTTAATAATTTTTTTTTTATAAAAAATATTAATAAAAAATTAAATTTAATTAATATCTTGAAAATATAAAAAATATTCAATATTTTTTTATTTAATAATTAAAAAAGTGAATTAAGAGGATTAATTTTTTTTTTATCTATTGGCTGTTTTAATTTTTTGAAGAGATTTAAAACAATAATAAGTACCGAATTTTATCGGAATGAATGGAAAGAAAGTTTTATTAACAAAATGTCATAATTGAAGCGAAATTCAATATATCAATGTTATTCACAAAAATGTTTACCAAAAAAAAAGTTATTTACAAAAACTTTGATATATCTCAGATCAAAAAAAAAAAAAAAAAACCTTTGATACATCATTTTTTATTGCATTTATTTTAGTTACTAAGATAATCATGTCTAGTGAATTTGTAAAATTCCTTATCTCCCACCATGCATACCAGAGAGAAGAATGGTACGTAATTTTTTGTAGTGTCTATATATTTCATTATTTCGATTGATATGTACTAAAATTAATTAAAGGGGAGAAAAAAAAGGAAGAAGCAAGAGGTATATGTCCCCCACTTAAGTAAATATTTGAGGGAATGAATCGTTGGAATGGAAAGAGTAGAGGAATCCCACTACTAGGAAAGTTGTGATGGGCGGTGGTGGGTGTGAACAGAAAGGGCACAGAACAGAAGAGATCAGGAGGGTGCGTGCATATGGCCATAAGCAGGCATCAATTCCGGAAACCGCTGTGGATGTGATAAGTGTTTTCCTTTTGTTTGCTTTCATTATAATGTTTGAATGGGCACCAAAAGTCTATAAAGTTGAGAAAGACCTAAAATCCTCAAAAAGTGAAAGCAAACAGAGTAAAAAGGAAGCCAAGATTAGTCCCTGTTGGTTGCTGGAGAGTGGAGACGACTCTGTAGAAGCCATCATAACGTGGGCGAGGGATTAGATAAAGTTTCCCATGTCAAATATAGCCAATAGGCATCATTTTGTTTGTTGTACCACTGCCCCATTATGGGATGCTTCCTCCCCCTTCCTCTTGAATTATTTTTCCGCTTTTTTTAGTTCTTTTTCTTGCCTAGGCTTTTACTTCATCCCTTCCTCTTTCAATAATTCTTTGTCCCCACTCTCCTACAAAAGTATTTGTGTATTGCTTGTACCACCTTCCCAATAATATTAAGCTTTATTCTCCTGTCTCATACCCCCGATATAGCATCAGCATATCAAGGTAAGTATAAACTTTTGCTATCAATAAAATAAATACTACTTCTTAGGAGAATTCTATGGTGCACCTAAAGGAGTTTTGATATACGATATACCACTCAAAATGACTCGCAGCAGCAGATTAACTGGTTGATTTTTTTTTTGGCAAAATTCCCAAACACCAGGAATTCACCCTTCGTCCAATTTCTCTGCAGAAATTGGTGGTTCATTTGGCATGGAGGCAGAAAAATTGCAAGAATGAGGAGTGTGTGTGGGTTGTGAAACTGAGTCTTGATTTGGGTCTCTCTGCTGATCCTGGCTTGTGGTTGTTCAAATAGTATTGAGTGTAATACTCTTAGTAGTATGTTAGACTTGTTTATATGTTCAAAAGATAGCATATGACTTACTTAACATGCCAGTGAAGTTTTGTAACAATCTGAGTTCGTTTAGGCACTTAGTTGCAACACAGAAGTTGAAAAGAAACTTAAAATGACTCATGTAATGACTTTAAAGGTAAAGTTGAGGGAAATAAATATAGAGAGTTTGTTTCTAGGTCACAAATGAGCTAAGTAAGCAGTAGTTAAAGTTTCAAGAGAATTTGAGTTAGTTTGGTATTTTTAGGCATACTAGTTGTATTTTTTTAATACCGGATTGACTACTAACAGATATGAAAAATGAGAATATATGTGAAACAATAATTTAGATGAATCTTATAATTTATTCTAAAGTTGTTAAAAGTTGAAAATTTTGAATTAGCATAATTCAAGTATTATTAGCAAATAAGGAAGTTCTAACAAAATATCCTAAGGGACATGATGATCATTCTCTCATTTCTCTCTCTCGCATATAAGCAGCAGAAGCTGCAAAAGAAAGAAAAGAAAAGAAAAACAAAGAAGAAGAAAACGAAGGAAGAGAAGAGAGAAAGGGGAAGAAAGGAAGAAAAAGCAGGAAAGGAATATCAAGATCAAAGCATGAAGCTTGAAGATTGATCATCCAGCTACCAAGGTAAGGGGTTCTATTCATCTTTCTCCTCTTTGATTTTCATTGAATGAGATTAGGGATTTTGAGTAGAAATAGGAGTTTGGAGAGTCAAATTCATGTTCTTGACTTGGTTATTGATTTCAAGGACTAGGTTAGGATAATTTAAGCTTAGTAAACCTAAGATGGTCATTTATGGCTCAAGATCAACCATTAGGATCCATAGATTTAAGAATTAGACAATCATTTGAGTTATGTGATTTGGACTTAGATCTTTGCCTAAGAGAATCGATAGCTTGTAATTGAGTTACAACAAATTTAAGAGCCTAGATTGGTGTTAGAAATCACTTAGAATCCATGATTAGAGATTTAAGGATTGGTTTGGAACCAAGAATTCTACAGAACACGTTCTGCAGAACTCAGTCTGATCTACGGGCGCTCAAGCGTTGGGACTTGGGCGTCTAGGCGCCTAGAGACCCAAGAGAAATTACTGGGCGATGCCCAGTGAGCGCTTAGGCGCTGAAAAACAGGAGTCTAGGCGCCCAAATATCAGCAAAAACCAAAACAGGGGAAGCATTCTGAACAGCTTGTGGTTCTAGTTGCATAACTTGAGCTACAAACATCGGATTGACCTGATTCTTTGCATTTGAAAGCTAAGATGTAAGGCTTCAAGTGGTAGAAATTTCAGAATTCTAGAAGTTAGGATGTGCATTTGGTGCATCCTTGAAAAATAGCCTTTTTAGGTGACAAACTAGAAAATATCAAGATATGAATATTGTTGAAGTAGGGTTCCCTATTAGATGGGACCTTTTATAAATCCTTTTTGGAGTGTGTTAAGATGCTAATGGGTATATTTCAAGAGAGGAATATTATCACCTAACAAGCATGAGAAAGCATAAGCCTTTGAGCATCCAAAAGAGGTGGTTTGCCCTAAGTAAGGATGTAGCACCTTAGGCAACCTAGTGTTGCATTAGATATCACTCAAGATATGATGATATGATGCAATGGAGACAAATATATTAGAATGAATTGTAGGGTTCACTCTAGTAAGGATAAGGAATATATAAGTCTTAGGATATCCAAGAATAATGGATTACCTTTTGAAGGTACCAAGAACCTTAAACAACAAAGAGTTATAAGTAAGAACCACTTTGTGTTAGATTCACTTGAGTGGGATGAGATTGTGTATTTAGTTCTAAATAGGGAATGTTATGTACTAAGTCTCTAGTTAAATGGGACCTTGTGCATTGCAGAATACACAATAGGATGAAAGTTGACTTGTAAGCTTGTTGCATTCATTAAGTAAGTAAAGTTATAGTGAAATGCTCATTTATTTTCTTAAGCAAAGTTGAATGAGGCATTAGCTAAGATAGACTTTTTCACTAGGATGAGTTGAGTCTTCAAGAATGTTCAAATAGTGTTTATGTAAAAGATAAACATAACACTATGTTTTTCATACACTAGTTAGTTAATCTAGTTTGTATGTGAAAGTTATGAGAACCTTTATGCAACCAAGAGTAATGGTTTGTCATAGGTGAGCATCTAACACTTCAGCAACATAGTGTCGCATAGGATTCACTTAGAGTTATAAGTGATGAGGTTGTGTTTAGATATAAGTATGTATGTATGTAAATGAAAATGGTCTAGTAGTATTGATCATAATAAGTATCCTTTGATGTGCACTCATGAAGGCCAAGAGAGATTAAAGGGTGTCTGATAGACTCAATTGAGAAAGGACATAATCCTAATATTTTGTTAATGCCAAGGTCAAAGGAGATAAGTAAGGGTCCATAGGGTTTTTCGAAATCAGGATTTAGACCGAACATCTCAGCGTGCCAGGATATTTGTGATGTGAGGATATACCTTTATTCACCATGGAATAATATACTGAACCAGTTCCTGATGATCTTCTTTGTTTTAAACATAAAACTCTGCATGTACTTCAAAATAAAGCATTGCACGAATATATCTTTAGGATCTTGCTTGAGCATAATCATATTGCATATCATTTCCATTGTATTTACAAACAATTGTATGGGCATTGTCTGTTGCTATTGGTATTTACAGTTGTATGGGCAGTTGTTTATATTTAATGGTGTGTATGCTATCGGTTTTAGATCACACTATACAGGTAGTATGCAGTTATGAGGATTAGTGGAGGAATATCTTATATTAGTAGTTATATCAATTGTTATAATTGTTTATACAATGTTATAACTAACTGGTATTGGAATTGCTTTTACTGAAAATTGTAATTTTCATCTTAGTTGTTCTTCCATGTAAATCCAGGTACAGAGGTACAGACACTGTTAAGGGAATGAAGGTAAAGCATGAAGACTAGTGTAATTTTTATATACTTTAGTAGACAAAACTTATGTATAAGTTTATCTTTGCTTTGTATGTTTTAAGTAGTATGTATTACAACATGCCCTCCTATGGCAAGTGTTGTATATATATGTATGAGTTTAAGTTTTTCTGGAGTTTAAGTTTTTTCGCATTCTCTCAAGGCTTTCTATAATTACTCAGTTGTTGTAACGCCCTTTTTTTTGGAAAAGGAACGTCACATTATCAATTACAATGCGAAAATAAAATTTTCTAAGTTAAGACCCAGTTCCTTTCGATATAATATATATTTACTTGATTATAGTTGGGTAATTAAATTGGTGAATATATTTATTATTATTTTTTTGTTGTTATAATAACCATAACTAATAACCTCGTTGACGAAACATAAATGGAAATAAAGATAAAAGCAGATGTAAAGCATACATGGAGTTAACATTGCGTCATCATATATATATATTTATCAAACTGTTTAGTTTTAAAGCCTGGTATACCAAAAAGTAAAACTATACCTGCCCCCAAAGGATTATACATACACATCCCCACGGTATCAGAATATACAGCCCACTACAATCAAAACATCAGGCCCCCAAAATAAAATACTGGTAGCCCTCAGTAGCTACAAGTAAAATCAATCCCTCAAATGAGGAGGAATCGTGTCAGGATCCTCTTCGGGATCCTCCGCGAGGTCGTCCTCAGGGACCTCCTCGGGATCTTCCTCATCAGAGGAAACCACCATAGGAACCACAGAGTTACGGGACGGGGCCCGAGCTGTGGAATGAAAAGAGTCTTCCCGCGAGGTGTAATAACGGTCACCCCACATCTCATGTATAGGAAAATGAAATTGCAGACGTAGGCTAATATAGCAGGTGAAAATAGGCGGCTTATGGCGCCTCTAGGCTAGAGATATCGATACACCCCCCAAGTAGACACAGCGCTCGGAGTCAAAGTTGATGTGCCAGCACTCTGGCCCTCCTAAGAAGGTCAGACGCACATCTCCCAGAAATCTGCGCGTGCGTGCCTCCATGCTCTTTAGCAATCGCTAGTCGAGGTGAGGCCAAAAACTGGGGAAATCGGGAGCTTCCGTTTCCTTGCAGTCGTCTTGGATGGAACGCAATATACAGACAAACAGTAATGGAGAAACAGAAAAGAGGTAAGACATCCTACCATCATTACCAATTATAGCATCAAGAAACCAAATGGCGCAAAGCGCCCACATAGCAGTTTTGATAGCAATAATGGTAATAAACATTTAGTAGCAGTTAAAATCAACCAGACAGTTTCAGGCAGTCATATATATATATATATCGGTAATGCAACAGTTCCAATTATAATAACAATAAATGTCAGATGATTCATGGACTCACTATGCACATGCATTCAATAGTCAAAATCCTACTCCATGGAGCTAGACACATCTGCAACTCGGCTGCCGAGGCCAAAGTGCTATAATTCATCAATTTATTCACGTGCACATCATGGCATTGTACAGACAGTTTACGTTAGATCATGATATAGTATAGTGTCTCGGTCCGGATCGTCAGTGTGTTTGCATCAGTCTGCCCCACGGACAGAAGAGCTACCAACTGTCCATTGCGAGGTACCCGCACCCTGACGCCCCCAAGGTCAACAAAAGACCTACACTTGTCTATTCGTACCCGCACTAAGGTGTGTTCAACTCCTAGGCAATTAGGCCTTACGACAGTCCAACGGACATTCACAATCCATACAGACTCTATGCATATTCATGTGTGATCATTATTACATACTATTCGACAATATGCCACAATTGGCCAAAGCAGGAATCAACACAATCATTGGTCACTCACATGGACCCATAATATCATAATCAATACCTTTTTAAAGTGTATTATGAATTCTTACTTAGATTTAGCTTTTCTCACGAAGTTTGTCTCTAAAGAAATTCTCTTAACTAACTAAATCCTCTTAGGTGATTTATTCACATACCCTTAGAAGGTTATTCTAAGATCTCAAAGTCTCACACTCTCTTGTTCTTACCTTAACGAAAGTTATCCTAAGCCTCATGAAAATTCCATTCTAGGTTCTTTAAAATTTATGAATCTCAATATAATTTAATTTTTTCAATTAGCTAATTCTTGCATCCTATTTCCATTGATTTAATCCCTGAGTGTTAGGTGATAAATTACACTTTTGAATTTGACGGAAGCAATGTATCTAGTATAAAATTGAAGCTACCTTTCGACGAAAAATCACATGGCTGATTGATGAGAGGTGTCAGTCATAAGGTGAGTTAGTGACGAAAAGGGTTGTGTTACAATTTTGACAAGAATGGTTAAAAATTAATTTCTGTCGAATGAAGGTTCTGTCAAATGAAGATAAAAAACTGTCGAATATACTAGAAAATTAGCAAAAATCCTATTTTTCGACGGATGGGTGTTGACGTTGGAGAAATCTTCCAAGTGTAGAACCGACGAAAACATAAAATGGTTAGAAATTCAAATTTGACGGATATTGACATTGTGCTTAACGGTTAGAAGATCAAATTCGACGAAAATGGTCATAAGATTAAATTCGACGGAGATAGTCAGAAGTCTAAACTCGACGGATTTGGTCAGAAGATCAAATTCGACGGATATGGTCAAGAGTCTAAACTCGATGGATTTTGGCATTCTACTAAATGGTCAGGAGTTCAAGTTATTACAATTGTCCACCAAAAATCCCCAAACTTTTGGGCTCAAAACCGTAGCCATCCGAGAACCAATCCGACGTCATCTCCTCCCATGTTATACGTTCCAATCCACTCAGACACATCAATATACATAAAACAACCCAATAACACAAACACATTACAAACAACATGCAAATACAGGATAAGCCTCAATGGGGTTCCCTCACTACCAATCTCAGATAACGTTTCTAAATGCTAATAGAGGTTGAGGAGGAGTGTCTTCCTCTTACCTTAGAGAAACATAAAGAAAGGATGCTCCTTTTTGCTTAGAAATTTCATGCTTAGCTTTCTGAAAGTCCTAGAACAATCAAACTTACAAAATCAAAACCAAATCCTGAAATGGATACCCATGGTCACCAAAATGACCGTGAGTCACGAAAATGAGAAGAGAGGAAGTGAAAGCCATGAGCTTTTTACCTTAAAGCTCCAACCTTTAAGCTTCAAAGGTGGAAGAGGATGAAGATAGAGAGAATGGTGAACTCCTGAAGATGACTTCCTCAAAGATGATGGTCCTTCAAACACAAAGTGGGTGCAAGGAGTGTGACAGCTTGAAGATGAAATGAGGGTGTGGGTGGTAAGGGTGCTGCTGCTGTGGAGTGAAAAGAGAAGGGAGAAAGAGAGCAGATGTGAGGGGGGAGAAAATGAGAGAAGTGAAAATGTAATATGCCCCCTTAGTCAACCGTGCAGGACCAAAAAGGGAGGAGAGAGAAAGAAGTGGTTAGAAGAAGCTTTCTAGAAGCTTCCCTCAAAGCTTCCTTGAGAAGCTTCGCGCACTTCTCGATAAAGTGCATAATAAGCTTGTCTCCTTAATTAAATACATCTGACAGATGATTAATTACATTATTAGAATTATTTTCTCAGTGAATAATAGTTACAATTGATGAAAATAATATTTTATTTTTCATCAGATAATTTTATGATACTGCGATTTTATCAAGCAGATAAGACCTCGAAAAACGCAAACCTCGCAAACTGTGTCCGGTCTCGGGTTTAATAAGATCCCCCGTCGACGTCTCCACGGTTCGAAGTTTACCGAGTCTCGTGGAAAATATTTTATTTTTTCGGCTCCACTAGGCACACGTAAAACAAAAAATATATTAAAATATTCATCATTTCTAGAAAAATCCATAAAAATTTCTAAAAATCATAAATATTATAAAATAATTATTTATAATGAAATAAAGAATTTTTGGGATGTTAAAGTTGTGATTATGGATATATATATTAGTTAGTATGTAGAAGTGACGTCTCTAGTATTGTTTATATTTATATATCTCTATATATCTAGGATATATCTAGATTTTTATATTAGGATGCTACATTGACCCAGTGGGTCGTGAGTTGCACAGTGGGTTGAGGCAAAGGCCCTATTGATGGTGGTTCACGACTATGGGCTGCAAGGGTGGACTCTTGGTGCGACTTGCAGGATTGCTGCGTTCAACACAGGGGTGTGGGTGATGGGTTCGATGCCATGGTGATATGACTAGGGTGGGCACCTGTTGGCAGTGAAGGACTAATGGTGGCATTGGTGTTGGGCGTGCAATGTCGTTGTCTGCTACGATCTCTCTGATGTCCCCGTCCAAGACCTTCCCGATAGTCCCTTGGCTTCACTGTTCAAATAGCGGTGGTTCAGCTGCAAATGGACAGGCACATAATCCAATGATGCCTTTCCTGAACCACCGTCCACCATGAGCCGCCGCCACCTTTATCCCTTGACCACTCGCAACACCCTCACCACTGTCTCTGTCGTTATTCGAATCATGGTGGTTCGATAGCAAGTGGTGGGATGGTGCACCATCTCTACCGCTAATTGAATGGGTTGTTGATTTTGATCATAATCGTTGATTTTTTTTACTAAAAAATCAATGGTTTAAAACAAATGGTGGTTGGTGTAACATCCTAATACCAGTGTCTTAACATATAGGTATACAAGGAGATACTTAGCATTACAATGTCACTACATATATACTAGTCTAATTAAAAATATACATGATGTTCATTTAAAACATTATAGAGAGTCATATGAAATGCGGAAAACATAATTATTTATAACACAATGCATCAATATACATATACAACATTAGCCTTAGTAAAGACTTGAAGTATTACATAAGTTTATACGTTTCAAAAGAAGTACTAAAAGATACAACATTTGAAATCTAAAACATAAAACTAATTTATTCTTTAGCTTCTTTCTTTTTCTTATTCTTAGAAGAAGTTTCACCTGGAATTACATGATACACAGCGGGTGAGAAACAACATTTCTCAGTATGAGTAATCAAAATCAAACATGCATATATAACATAATAACATAGTCTTAACAATTAAGAAAAAGATAAGTTACATTTCTCACAAGATTTAATTTTAATAACAAGCTAAACCAAGTTAAAGATTCATACTTTTATTCTTACACACTTAGCTCATTTAAGATCTAGTCATGTTTTACTAGAAAATTCAAACTTCTCATGTTTACCCCCTTGTAAATAGGAAAATTGAAATTTTCACACTACATGCAACCTAAGCACTTGGTTAGGAATACTTGTCCCTTTAAGAACTTCTTAACCCTCTTCCTTCTTAGATAAATAACCTCACGACATATAAGTCACATTAAAAGATAGACAATGTTAACTTATCCTAGTTTACTTATATTAAACGTCCCTCATCATTACATCTATAGTGAAGCTAAGTAATAATAAGTTACCATAGGTGCTAAACTCTTATCTATAGCAAACCCTTACTTTTGGTTGCTTTAAAGATCATACATAACTTATACATACCAAAGGATCATCTTCTTATTGATTTACCTCTAGTAGCATCTTAATCATACCCTAAGACCATCCATTGTTCTTAGATGACCAAAGGCTTAGACTTTTTCGTCTATGCTAGGTGATAATTTATCTCTCGAAAAATATCACTATCTATGTCTTAACACACTTTAGGAAATATATACTAATGATCTCATTTAGTCTAGAACTTTAAAATATCAAAAATGACATTTTTGGAGTTCTTGGTGCTCACGCCACGACACTAACTGGGCACGCCGCGGCGCCCTAGCCTCAGGTTTTCAGTACTGAATGTAACATCATTCTCACGCTGCGGCACGACGTCTTCATGTCACGACGTAAACAACAAATTCAACCCTGCACCGCGGCACGACGTACTCACGCCACGACGTTCATAGTAAAACCCAGATTCTACAAAATTCTGCAGAATCGTGGTACTGTTTCATTGGTTCTTTTCTCGGATTTTGGCCATTCCAAACTAGTTTCTAAGTTATTCTAAGTCCCTAATCAATTCGTAAACACATAGGAATCATCAATCACAAACTTAAACCTCTTAATTTGGATTATGAATCAAAATCACATATAGATTGCCTAACCCCACTATTGGGAATCAAAGGTCCAATTGACATGTTCTAAGTTTCTAACTCCAACTTATATTATGAACAAGTCATAAATGACCAAAGAAACTCAATCATCCAAGCAGAACACATCAAACACCTCTAAAACTTAATTTGGCCTATTAGGCACCCTAAGTGTATAAATGGTGAATGAAGTAAAAAGAAATGAAGATGATCATAAAATGCCCTACCTTTGGCAGCTGAGAAGATATTCAAACTTAGTTGTATCTCAAGTCTTGGCTTTTCCTTTGACTTTCCTCTTTCTTTCTTCCTCCTCCTTGGTCTTTACTTCCACTTTCTCTCTTTCTCCTTGCAAATTTTCTATTTCTATTTTTTGTGGAGAAAGAGGCCGTGAGTGAGACTTATAAAAAGGGAACTAAAGACTCAAATGACCTTTAGGTCAAAACTGATAAAATTCTGATTTACTAAAAATACTCAAATTTAGCTAAATTAAGATTTTTAGCTTCCAAAAACTTTAAAATAAATACTATGATTCATCTAAATTATTGTTCTATCATTTTCATGATTTTTCATATCTACTACTAGTCAATCCGGCATTAAAAGCACAACCAATATGCCTAAAAATACAAAACTAACTCTGATTAACTTGAAACTTTAATTACATATTGTTTCATTTATTTGTGACTTGAAAACAAACTCTCTATATTTATTTCCCTCAACTTAGCAACTTATGCTATTATCTGAGTTATTTTAAGTTACTTTTCAACTTTTGTGTTGCAACTAAGTGCCTAAACGAACTTAGTTTGTCACAAAACTTCACAGACATGTTAAGTAAGTAATATGCTACCTTTTTTTACCGTATATAAATCTAACATGTTACTAAGGGTATTACACCTGATGCACCACAAACCAATTAGGTGACCATAGACGAACCCCTACTTCTGAACATTTATTTCTAAGTCATTAAGATTAGGTTAGTGGTGAGAGCTTGAATAATTTGCATGTACTTATAAGTTCAAAATTCATTGTCATCATCATATATATATATATATATATATATATATAACATTTATAAATGGTTCAAAACTAGGTTCTGAGGGTTACTTGAGAATATAATTGTGAGTGGAAACTTCTGTGAGACAACAACTACAATAACCAGAAGATCATTATTCCCTGTGTTCAAATTCTTATTTATATGGGATATAATTAGCATTCATATCCCTCGAGAGAGTTATGCCTAACAAATAGGCAGTTTGGTGTGGTGTGGAATGCGATTAAAAATTAATATTAAAAACAGTTTCCAAGTTCCACCAAAAATATAAAAACCTTGCAACCAGTTGTAGTAAGCAAGGGTCGATCCACAGAGAACCAATTCAATTAACACTATCAATCCAATTCCTAAATTAAACTCTGATGAAAAATAAATAGTAAAAGTAAAAGGGGGTTTTGTTGATTAAAACTAAAAAGAGAAATTAAACTTAAATCAAAACAGTAAACACAAATTTAATTATCAAGTTAAAGATATTGGTTAAGAGATGGAATCCACCACTAGATTTATATGATTATGCTAACTTACATACCCTTTATACCAACATGATCAATTATGTTCTTATGCAATTGCGAGATAAATCCCATGTCTTCCTTAAGAGCTTAATTCAAGAACCGCTCAAATCAAACCCTAACCATTAGTTATTTGTAAAGCAACCGCTCTTACACATATCTAATGATTACATTAAGAATTAGAAAACCAATCACACTAAGATCTAATCACACACCGGGATTAAATTACTTAGATCATATGTCTCACTAGTCATACCACCACAACCGCGCATAGCAATCCTAGTTTTACTACTCTCGAAATTTGGCAAAAATATAAAAACCTTTATATTGATTTAAGAACAGAAATATATGAATAAAAACATAATTGTATTGATATAAAGAGGTATGCAATATTCACATAATCAAAACTAGAGTTTCATCCTCCCTTAACCAATCAAGAAGTTTAGCCACACATGGCAAATTCAAAAACAGAAGAAGAATTAAAAGAAAACATTGTTCAGAACAAAAGAAGAAAAGAAAAACTAAAGATCAAACTAGTTTCCAAGGCTTGAGAGCGATTGATCTTTGATCGCTTGAATCCGAGTCTCCAATCCTCGATCGAATCCTTCCCCTTCTTGGTCTTTGTGTTTCTCTCAGTTTCCTTCACGTCTCTCTACGTCCAGAATACCTTAAAGGGCTCTAAGCCATACTATTTATAGGTTTGGGAACCTAATTTAACATTAAAGCACGAAATTAACTTCCTGGTGCGACGACACGGGCCGTGTCATTCTACACGGCCCAACCCGTGTCTGATTCTGGAGATAAATTTTCAGCTATTCCAAGGTCAGAAAGGAACACGGCCTACCCCGTGTCAATTGACACGGGCTGTGTTCTCGGTTAAGGCTTCAAATCATCCTTCCTCGTGAAGTCAGAGGCGTACACGGCCTACCCCGTGTCAATTGACACGGGCCGTGTTGATCAAAACTTTCCAGTCTTCAAAGTCAGAATGACACACGGCCTACCCCGTGTCAATTCACACGGGCCGTGTTAATCACTTTCTTGGTCAGCCTTGATTCTTCATGAATGCTCTTCTTCCTTTGCTTCTAGAGAGGTTGATGCGATTCCCTTAAGTCTCTTAACTCTCTTCTCAACAATTTCAATACCAATGGACTCCATCACTCATAGATCTCCTAAAATCACAATACGTTTATGAGTGTCTATAACCTCATTTAAGCAAAGTTTCACAATAAACATCCAAAGACAACTCTAAATGAAACTTAACTAAAGGCAATTAAACACATTTGGAATCCAATTAGATCAAACAAAGAACATTCAAGAGCTGAAATTATTAACAGATCAAATACCCCCACACTTAACCTTTTGCACTCCTAGGCAAAAACATAAAACCAAGCACATGCTTCCCAAAAAGCAACAAAAGTATTGAACAATGAGCAAAAATCTATACACATCAGTTCTTTCAAGGAATCTAAGCATTCAGGAATTCCCTCTCTCAACAATCCAAATCAGCAAGCCAGGTCTATCCAAAATCAGGGTTAAGCCAACATGATAAATTCTCACAGATGTACTCCCTTTCACTCAAGTATCTTGGCTTGTATTTACTCTCAACCAACTCATGAAAACATGCCTTACCATAAGCTTGACAAGCCTCTACTTCTCCACCACCTAAATCACATGCACACAAAGATCAAAATGTCTTTAATCAGGTTGTAATGGGGTCAAGGTCAAGGTAAGATATATCAAGGATAAACAAAGTTAGACCATCGGAAATAGAAGAGCCAAGGGGAATAAAAACCAAACACTTTTGCACAATTACCCCAACACTTTTCAATCCATCTTCATCTTTTACTTGACTTTCTCCATTTATCAACCAACTTATTAATCTCTTTTTCTTTTCTTTTTCGCCCTTTTTTTTTCTTTCTTTTTTTTTCTTTTTTTTTTTTGAATAAAAACATAGCAAAACAGTGTAATCACCCCCACACTTATTCAAACACAATTCCCAACATAATTATTAAGCTCTTCTACTCCCTAAGGTAGGGTAGCAATGATTTTTCACTATTAGACTTGTATTGAGCTATAATAAAAAGAAAGGATATAATTCAGGCTCAAAGGGGTGAAACAATGGATCAAAGTACAAGGCTAGCTATTTGGCCAGTGGCTGAAAGAAAGAAATGCCTTTATCATCTCAAAAATGTGCAGTGATCATTTGTAATTTAAAAGAGAGTCAAATCAAATTCTGAAAAGCATATAATCACAAGTGGAATCACACAACAAAGAACAGAAATGACTTAAGATTAGTCATTCACATCAAGGCCCAAAAACTCACTAGGTCCAAATTTTATCATATTCTCAAAAACCTTTCAATTTTTAAAACCTCTCAGTGCAAGTTTAGAATCAAGAAAGTTAATTCCTTAAGGCTTAAAAACCTGTCAATAAAAATCAATCGCTTGCTCATTGCTCAATATATTCGCAAAACCAATTAGAAAGATATGCACCAGATATACTATTAAGACCAGAATGTGTAATCAAACTTCAAACTTCCCCCCACACTTAAAACAGACAGTGTCCTCAATGTCAAAACAAACACAACAGATAAAAGAATTCCACAGTAAAAGCAAAGTATATGCAACCAAATGAGTCTGGCAACAGGAAATCCAAGCAAATACAAAAGAGAAATCACTAGTAACCAAAACAATGTTCATTAAGCCAGCAAAATGAAGGACACAGCCTTAAAATGAAAATACATCAAGATGGGGGAGGGGGATATGAAAAACGCTGAAGCGAAGGTCAAGCTTGCCATCAATGACATCCATTCTCTGATCGCGTGCCTCCGCCAGAGCCTGAAAGCGATCCTCTAACCTGGAAGCGAGCAGCATGGTCCAGCTCCAGGCAATCAATACGGGCCAAGATAGCATCATAAGAAGCGGCGCTGGCTGAGTGGAAGGCCCGCATCATTAGCAAACTCGGGGAGGGAGACCGCGATATCCTCATGTGGCTCGGGGGCCGGATCGCCCCTAGGCAAGGCGGCTCCATCGGTGCCAAGCAAGACGAGAGCACCATTGAGACGAGTGCGAGCTTCATAGACACCCGAGAATGGCCCCATCAATAGCATTGGGACCACGACCGGTGCCTCCTCCACCAAATCCAAATACTCAAAGTGATTAGCAATGGAGTCCACATACCCTCCTAACACAATACCCTAAAGTGGTCCCGACATGATGAAAGCGACACAGAGCCATTACCCCCATTAATGGCACTCCCTCAATCATGCGGTGCAAGAAAAATAACTCGAACGGCTAATTGTCCCTTGACTCGGAAGGCCACACGAGTATTAGCTAACCATTTCGAATATAGCGATGGGCAGGAGACCTAAGCTGAGAAGCTTTAGACATCTTAGGATCATAGTTATCAGACTCAGGCACAGTGAGGGCAGACCACACATGATCAGCATTAAAATCACGGGGTAACATTTTTTCCCCCTCAGGAAAACCAAAAATAGCTCTAAACATATGAATATTAACAGAATGAGAATTACCGAGCAACCTAAAGGTGATTTCACCAGGCCATCTAGTTTGATCAGACAGAGGGTAAAGCTTACGATTAAAACTAGAAACAAACTCCTTAGTCAATGTAGCAAAAGTAGGCTTTTGTAACAGTGCAAAATCAACCCAACCAATTCTACCCAACAGAGCAAACACCTCATCGTATAACCCTATAGCCCTAAGGGTATCAACATCTAAAAAGCGAGTGGGAACCACTACCTTTCTGTCAATAGGATTACTGGCACTGAAGGGTGAGGGCTCACGTGGGGGTGATGGAGACCGAGCACGCCTAGAGCCGAACGATGGGGATGGAGGGAGAGCAGGACGCAGCAGTTGTCTTGACACGCTTTTTAGGACCCATCAATGGAGGAAACAAAAGAAATGAAGAATAAAGAGAGAAAATTGATGGAGAGGATGGAGAGGAGCTGCGCGTGGGGGAAGGTGGAGAATGGTGATGAAAAGAGGGTGAGAGGGTGAAGTGTGTTGGCTGCGCAGAGAAGAAGAAGAGGGAAAGGGGAATTGGGGCAGAAAATTAGGGCAGAAAGCCCTAAATGGGGATTTTAACTGGGCGCTGAAACGAGTACACGGGCCGTGTCATGTGACACGGCCCAACCCGTGTACTCTGCTGACTTAGGGAGCAGTGCGCACGATAACACGGGCCGTGTCATGTGACACGGCCCACCCCGTGTACTTCTCTGGAAAAACAGGGTTCCTGAGGATCAAGACAACATGGGCCGTGTCATGTGACACGGCCCACCCCGTGTACTTCTCTGGAAAACATCACAGACGTCCTATCCTCGAAAACACGGGCCGTGTCACATGACACGACCCAAAACCTGTGTAGTTCTTTGCGCGAAATGGGGTTCTTGTCATGAGGACACGGCCGTGTGAGTGGACACGACCCACCCCGTGTACGTTCTTCGACTCACAAGAATCACTCTAAACGTTTCCTAAGGATTTCGCATATACTCAACAAACCATGAACACAAGTAATCAAGCTAAAAGCGAGCAAGTCCAAACACAAATATCAACAAGGAAACAGAGATCAAGCAAGAAACATTTAAAAATAGGCTAAACTAAGAAACTAAACAACGTAAAGAGAAAGGAAAAAGAAAGCAAATCGATTGGGTTGCCTCCCAATAAGCGCTTGGTTTATTGTCCTCACCAGACATTATGATGCTCCTCAGGATTCTTCATAAGATGGATGGAGAAGAGGCATGTTTTCAACTTCGGCATTCTCCGGAAGTTCATGGTAAGGCTTGAGACGGTGCCCATTAACCTTAAACGCCTTTCCGAAGCCTCATTCATGATTTCCACTGCACCAGAACGAAAAACAATAGTTACTACAAATGGGCCAATCCATTTAGAGCGCAACTTACCTGGAAATAATTTGAGTCTGGATTGGTACAAGTAACACTTTTTGGCCTTGGTGGAAACTTTTCCTAGAGATCATGTGATCATGAAATGCTTTGTTTTTTCCTTGTAAATGAGGGCACTCTCAAAGGCCTCATTCCTCAATTCTTCCAACTCCTGAATTTGGAGTTTTCTCTGTTTGACAGCACCTTCCAGGTTTAAGTTAACTTGTTTGACAGCCCAGTATGAACGATGCTCTAGCTCCACTGGCAAGTGACAGGGCTTCCCATAAACCAATCGGAAAGGGGACATGCCAATAGGAGTCTTGTATGCTGTCCGATAAGCCCATAAGGCATCAGCAAGTCTAGTACTCCAATCCTTGCGCGTGGGATTCACAGTTTTTTCAAGGATAGACTTGATCTCCCGATTGGATACTCCAGTCTGGCCATTCGTCTGCGGATGGTAAGGGGTAGAGGTCTGGTGCACCACACCATATTTCTTCAACAGGGATTCAAAGATTCTGTTGCAAAAATGTGTCCCTTGGTCACTAATGATGGCTCTGGGAGTGCCAAACTTGGAAAAGATAAAGGACTTCACAAAATCCACAATAGTCTTAGAATCATCAAATTTAGTGGCTTTAGCTTCCACCCACTTTGAAACATAATCCACAGCTAAAAGAATATAGGAGAAACCAAAAGAAGGAGGAAATGGTCCCATGAAGTCAATGCCCCAAACATCAAAGATTTCCACAAAGATTATTGGAGTTTAAGGCATTTGATTTCGTAGACCAATATTACCTGTTCTTTGACAGCGGTCACATGACTTACAGAAATTATAAGCATCCTTAAAAATGGTAGGCCAGTAAAATCCACTGTCAAGCACTTTGGTGGTGTCCTCTTCATGCCGAAATGTCCTCCACAGGCATAGGTATGGCAAAAGAGAGAACGGAGTGAGTTTCGGGTCGGGATACATCTCCGAATCACTTGATCTGTATGATGCTTCCAAAGGTAAGGATCATCCCAAATATAGTACTTGCAATCACTCCTCGGCTTATCTCATTTGTGCCTTGTTTAGGCTCATTTGGAAAATCCTTGGTGGCCAAATAATTGGCAATATCAGCATACCACGGAATGGTGGTTGCGATAGTCATTAAATGCTCATCCGGAAAGCTCTCTAGAATAGGTATATCCTCCTCTTGAGTCACCAATCTGCTCAAATGGTCCGCCACCAAGTTTTCGCTCCTTTTTTATCTTTAATCTCCAAGTCAAACTCTTGGAGCAATGAGAATCCATCGGGGCAATCTTGGCTTCGCCTCCTTCTTTGCCGATAGGTACTTCAAAGCTGCATGATCAGAAAAAACAATTACTTTAGAGCCAATTAAATATGATCTAAATTTCTCCAAAGCAAAAACAACAGCAAGGAGTTCTTTCTCAGTTATGGAATAATTCAGTTGAACATCATTTAGGGTCCTTGATGCATAGTAAATAGCATAAGGAACCCTATCAACTCATTTTCCTAGGACGACCCCCTACCGCAAAGTCACTCGCATCACACATTAGTTCGAATGGAAGCTCCCAATTTGGCGGCCTAATGATAGGTGCCTCAGTCATCAACTCCTTAAGTGTAAGGAAAGCCTTCATACACTTCTCATTGAATTGAAACGGCACATCTTTTTGGAGAAGTGTGCAGAGGGGGGCTGATATCTTGGAGAAATCTTTGATGAAGCGTCGATAGAAACCTGCATGACCAAGAAAAGAGCGAATATCCCGCACACTAGTGGGTGGGGGTAATGAACGCACAAGTTCTACCTTAGCTTTATCAACTTCAATGCCCCTAGAAGAGATTACATGACCTAACACAATACCTTCTTCTACCATGAAATGACACTTTTCCCAATTTAAAACAAGGTTAGTGTCAATGCATCTCTTTAAAACCAAAGTCAAATGTTTCAAGCATTTCTCAAAACCATTCCCAAATACACTAAAATCATCCATGAAGACCTCAATGATGTTTCTATGTAATCAGAAAAAAGACTCACCATACATCTCTGAAAGGTCTCTGGCGCATTGCAAAGTCCGAAAGGCATTCGCCTATAAGCAAAGGTGCCAAAAGGACAAGTGAAAGTGGTTTTGTACTGATCTTCTGGAGCAATTGCAATCTGGTTATATCCTGAAAATCCATCTAAAAAATAATAATGAGAATGACTAGCTAACATCTCTAACATTTGATCAATAAAGGGTAAAGGGAAGTGGTCTTTTCTGGTGGCAGCATTCAATTTCCTATAATCTATACAAACACGCCACCCTGTTTGTAATCTAGTGGGAATAAGCTCATTCTCAGCATTTCTTACCACAGTAATGCCAGATTTCTTTGGTACTACCTGGACCGGGCTTACCCACTTGCTGTCAGAAATGGGGTAGATGACCCCCACACTTAGGAGCTTCAGTATCTCCTTCTTCACAACATCCATCATCGGGGGATTCAACCTCCTCTGTGGTTCCCTCACTGGCTTAGCCCCCTCCTCCATTAAGATTCGATGCATGCAAATGGAGGGGCTAATTCCTTTGATATCTGCAATAGTCCATCCGATGGCTGTCTTGTGTTCCTTCAACACAGAAATCAAACTCTCCTCTTGCTCCTTGGTGAGGGCTTTAGCAATTATTACCGGAAGTGTCTCCTTCTCACCCAGAAAAACATATTTCAAATGGGAGGGCAATTCCTTTAATTCCAACTCTGGTGCCTGCACAACAGAAGGTTTAGGGACATCAGTGGTAAAGGGTAATTCAACATACGATACCTCATGTCCTTCTGAGGTGGAAGAAAGTGTATGCAAGGCTGCCACCACTTCATTAATCTCCTCACTCCATGGCTCCCCTTGGTCATCCTTCTTTGGATCCTGAAAATCTAAACTGCTAGTCATAATTGTATCAAGAACATCAAATTGATCAGACTCGAAAATAGTAGAAATTAAAGATTCAATAACATCAAAAGAATCAACAACATAGGCAGAGTGCACATCACTCGGGTATCTCATAGTCTCGAAGATGTTGAATCTAATTAACTCTCCATCAAATTCCATAGTCAATGTTCCCGAATGCACATCAATTTTAGTTCAGGCAGTCTTGAGGAAAGGCCTCCCCAACAGAATGGGGGCAGAGTTGGGAGATTTGTCCTCCTCCATGTCCAGCACATAGAAATCGGTCGAAAACACCAGTTCGTTGACCTGCACCAAAACATCCTCAACAACCCCCTTAGGGTATGCATTAGACCTGTCTGCTAGTTGAATGATAACTCCAGTAGGTTCTAAAGGTCCTAGATGTAAAGATGCATAAATAGAAAAGGGCATGACATTAATGGATGCACCTAAATCTAGCATAGCTCTCTCAAACCTGGCATTACCGATAGTGCATGGTATAGTGAATGTGTCAGGATCTTTACATTTAGTTGGGAGCTTCTTATTAAAAACAGCTGAAACGTTTGCTCCCACTTGGACCCGTTCATTACCTTTCAACTTCCTTTTGTTAGTGCATAACTCTTTTAGGAATTTAGCATATCTAGGTACTTGCTTTATTGCATCTAACAGAGGAATGTTAACTTCAACTTTCCTGAAAGTCTCTAAGATCTCTTTATCCGCTTCTTCTTTCTTATTTCGAACCAACCTGCTCGGAAAAGGAGCCTTAGTGACATATTTAGAAAGTGGGTCAGAAACACTTACCTTAGGGGTCTTAGAATTGATCCCCTCCTCATCTACTTCCTTAGGGTTTGGAGCTTTGTCTTCAGTGACTTGGGAAGATGCGGGTCCTTCAAGTGTCTTCCCACTTCGCAAGGTGACAGCACTAGCATTTTCTCTTGGGTTTGCGAGGAAGTTTCCCCGAAATCGACTCGCACCTTGTTGATCTCGAAGCCAAGCTGTCCCACTTGGTTACGCAAAAATGCGATATGGCCCTTGTTTCTTGCTGAAACTGAATATTGCTAGTGGCCATTTGCCTCACTAGATCTTCCAACGAAGGCTCAGGTTGCCTAGGGGCCTGAACTTGTGGTTGCCTCGGAGGAAAGGGTGCTTGCCTTTGCTGAAACCCTGGAGGCCCATAAGTTTGAGGTTGCGCTTGAGCTTGGGGCTGCTTCGCATAGCTAAAGTTAGGATGATCTCTCCACCCCGGATTATATGTGTTGGAATAGGGGTTGTAATTCTTAGATGGAGCAGAAAATCCCCCCACTGCCTTGGCCTCTTCATTTGTGTCCTCTTGCAAAGTGGGACACATATCAGTGGGATGTCCTGAAGAGCAACATATCCCACATGCCTGTACTGGTGCTTTCCCATTGTCCATCAGCTTCTGGACCATGGCAGTCAATTGAGTCATTTGATGCTGCAAACTAGTAGTGTCAGCTTCTTTAACTGCTCTCACCCCTGTATCATTCCGAGTAAAGAATTATTGAGTGTTTGCAGCCATTCTAGATTTCAAGTTCCTAGCTTCTCGAGGAGTCTTATCAACTAAGGCGCCTCCACTGGCAGCGTCAATCATATTGCGGTCCATCACTAGCAAACCTTCATAGAAGTATTGTATCAGATCGAAGTTGTTCAACGATTTGATCGAGGGCGACTAGCACACAATCTCTTGAATCTCTCCCAGTACTCATGAAGTGATTCCCCATGTCTTTATTGGATGCCGCAAATTTCTTTTCTGATGGTTGCGGCCTTTGATGCAGGGAAATATTTGTCTAGGAGAGCCCGAGCCATGTCCTGCCATGTCTGAATGGATCCGGGTGACAAATAGTACAACCATTCCTTTGCAGAATCTTTCAGAGAAAATGGAAAAGCTCTCAGCTTGACTTGCTCCACTAAAATTCCCGCAGGCTTCATGCTAGAACACACAACATGGATTTCCTTCAAATGTTTGTTCGGATCTTCTCCGGCTAGCCCATTGAAAGATGGCAAAAGATGAATTAGACCGATTTCACTCAAATGCCTCCTCATTCTCAGAATTTCTATGCACAGAGGTTGTTGGTCTAAGTCCGGAGCACCCAACATCCTTAGTGTATTTTCTCGCCATCACTTCTTCTTCCTAGGTGGTTCGGATATCTCGAGATCTGCAGAAGGCTGGAAAGATCTATGTTGGGCAAACTTCAACGTCACAGTGTGAATTGCGAGCGATTTGTTTAAAGTAATGCCTCGATTTCTCAATTGCTCGTTCACTCTCTTCAGGACATGAACGCACGCAAGATAGTTGAAGAGAACAAATAAACTATTAAAATTAAAACAAAAAAGAGAGAAAAATAGGAAACAAATTAATAGCGCAATTAGAAAATTAGCTTCCCAAGAATGCCAAAATTTGGTGTGGTGTGGAATGCGATTAAAAATTAATATTAAAAAAAGCAGTTGCCAAGTTCCACTAAAAATATAAAAACCTTGCAAGGTTGTAGTAAGTAAAGGTCGATCCACGAGAACCAATTCAATTAACACTATCAATCCAATTCCTAAATTAAACTCTGATGAAAAATAAATAGTAAAAGTAAAAGGGGGTTTTGTTGATTAAAACTAAAAAGAGAAATTAAACTTAAATCAAAACAGTAAACACAAATTTAATTATCAAGTTAAAGATATTGGTTAAGAGATGGAATCCACCACTAGATTTATATGATTATGCTAACTTACATACCCTTTATACTAACATGATCAATTATGTTCTTATGCAATTGCGAGATAAATCCCATGTCTTCCTTAAGTTTCGCTTAATTCAGCAACCGCTCAAATCAAACCCTAACCATTAGTTATTTGTAAAGCAACCGCTCTTACACATATCTAATAATTGCATTAAGAATTAGAAAACCAATCACACTAAGATCTAATCACACAGGGATTAAATTACTTAGATCATATGTCTCACTAGTCATACCACCACAACACGCATGATAGCAATCCTAGTTTTACCACTCTCGAAATTTGGCAAAAATATAAAAACCTTTATATTGATTTAAGAACGTAAACATATGAATAAAAACATAATTGTATTGATATAAAGAGGTATGCAAGATTCACATAATCAAAACTAGAGTTTCATCCTCCCTTAACCAATCAAGAAGTTTAGCCACACATGGCAAATTGGAAGAAGAATTAAAAGAAAACATTGTTTGAACAAAAGAAGAAAAGAAAAACTAAAGATTAAACTAGTTTCCAAGGCTTGAGAGCGATTGATCTTTGATCGCTCGAATCCGAGTCTCCAATCCTCGATCGAATCCTTCCCCTTCTTGGTCTTTGTGTTTCTCTCAGTTTCCTTCACGTCTCTCTACGTCCAGAATACCTTAAAGGGCTCTCAGCCACACTATTTATAGGTTTGGGAACCTAATTTAACATTAAAGCACGAAATTAACTTCCTGGTGCGACGACACGGGCCGTGTCATTCTACACGCCCAACCCGTGTCGAACGGAGACAAACTATTCCAAGGTCAGAAAGGAACACGGCCTACCCCGTGTCAATTGACACGGGCCGTATTCTCGGTCAAGGCTTCAAATCATCCTTCCTCGTGAAGTCAGAGGCGTACATGGCCTACCCCGTGTCAATTGACACGGCCATGTTGATCAAAACTTTCCAGTCTTCAAAGTCAGAATGACACACGGCCTACCCCGTGTCAATTCACACGGGCCTACCCCGTGTCAATTCACACGGGCCGTGTTAATCACTTTCTTCGAATTCAGCCTTGATTCTTCATGAATACTCTTCTTCCTTTGCTTCTAGAGGTTGATACTGATTCCCTTAAGTCTCTTAACTCTCTTCTCAACAGCTCAATACCAATGGACTCCATCATTCATAGATCTCCTGAAAATTACAATACGTTTATGAGTGTCTATAACCTCATTTAAGCAAAGTTTCACAATAAACATCCAAAGACAACTCTAAATCAGAAACTTAACTAAATGTCAGCAATTAAACACATTTGGAATCCAATTAGATCAAACAAAGAACATTCAAGAGCTGAAATTATTAACAGATCACAGTTACAAGCGTGCAATAATGTCTGAGCTCCACTCTAGCGAGCTGGGTTGCTTCAGACTAGTGGACCCATAACCCGGTCTAAAACAATTGCTCTCAGCTTGGCGCTTCGGTGAGACATCTAAGTATCAAGATATAAGTTTAACTGGAGCACAAGACGTGCGATGGACAAAAAGACTCAAATCGTTGTGTTTACGTTGAATCTTAAGATGTTTTTTTCCAAAGGGACAAGATCTTTGATGTATCATAGTATGCCCCGGGCTTAATAAGTAAGGTTGGGATCCGAGTTGGATCGTTCTGGTTAAGTCATCATTCCGCTATCCGGGGTATTTAGTAAGTTGCACCCATGTGGTTTGGGAAGTTCGGCTTATGAGTGTAGTTATTTTTAGACCGAGATCCATGGTGTTATCTTATTGTGGTAGCTTGTCTTGCAGATTTCTTCTTAATATCTTCTTGCACTTAATATTTGCTTAAGTGTTGTAATGTTTTTTCTTCTTTTGCAGAAAGCATGGCTCCATAGACCGGACTTCAAAGCCTGGCTTAGAGGTTAGTAACCAAGAATAGTGGGCCATCCAGATCTCGGGCCCCAGCAGCTTCTTTAAGGGTGACTCTTACTGTTCCTCCACCTTCGAGTGGTGCAGTTCCTTAGCCCACGGCCGAGGTGGTCCCTCTGCCTCCCATAAACACTGAGGTTCGAGATGCTAGGAATAGTTCTCCTGTTGCGCCTTTACGACCCTAGAAGAGGCAGGCCGAAAGCAGTAGGGATGCAAGGGGAAAGAGGTCGGCCATTGAGGGCATCGTAGAGGAGCCTGAGGTATTCGAGGTCCCAACCTGTCCAGGGTCTAAGGGTGCTCCACTAGACCGATGTATTAATTGAACACGACATGGCAGAGCTCCTCTATGAGGCCCAAATCCAAAGTTTGTGCATCGCCTCTTTCCTTCGATTTATGGAAGAGGCCTAAGAGTCTGTCTAGGAGGCTTCTACCTTGGAGAGGGAGCTTAACACCCTTCAAAGTGAAAAGTAAAATCTTGAGCTAGAAGTTGCTCAAAAGGATGAGCATCTAGCCAAGGCTAACAAAAAGCTTAAGTTGCGCGACTATGAGGTTGGTAAGCTTCGGGCTGAGGTCACCTGTCTGGCTGCAAATGCTTCTGGGGTCACTTATCTTCGGGCTTAAGTTATTGAGGTGGATTTGCTCCGAGCTAAGGCTACTGAAGCCAGTGTGCTTTAAGTCCAATTTAGTGAAACAACGACTTAGGAGAATACATTGAGAGAGAACCTGAACTCTACTGAGTCCATCCCTACCAGTGTCCGGGCTCAATGTGAACTTTTGCGCCAGACCGAGACTAAGCTAAATGAAGAAATTATACAAATGGAAAATGGCTGGTCAAGGTCTGTGGTGGAATTATTCAAGAACGCTCTTAACCAATTATGCCTACTTAACCACAGTCTTAATGAAGAAGGGATTGGTGCTCTGAGGGAGGTTCAAGATGGCCAAATTGTAGATGTTGTTATTCCTGAGGCTGTCCCAAATGACCAAATGGATTGAAGGGTTGATGGCGGAAAAGGGACAGAAGCTACATCGGAGGTTAGATGAGAAGAGGTTAGGGTCGTCGTGGGCAAGGCAACGCAGAATGATGTGGCGCAGATCAAGGCGGGGCGGGGCGGGGCGGTCCGAGGCGGTGGTGACTTCGGAGGGATCAAGCCCTACTTTCTAATGCCCAACTTATTATTTACTTCATTGCCCCCTGTGAGGGGTTTTATTAATGTAATTGGACAAGTCTCGACCTTGGGTATCTTTTGTTTAATTTCAGTACTTGAAATTTTCTTCATATTGATGTTTGCTTTCCTTTCACTAAGATGAGTCTAACGCTCAACCTCGGTTACTTTATTTTATACTTGTCACATTTTTCCTTCGCAATGCTGAGATGGGTCCAATGCTTGATCTCGATGTTCATTTTATACTTAGTAATTTGCTCGTGTAGTTCACCGAGACGGGTCCAACGCTTGATCTCGGTGACAAGGCTTTGGATTGTTGAATCATTTAGGGGTCCACGTCCTTGTTGGGGTCCGTGGTTCGACATTCGTAATTTATCATTTGGAAACTTAATAAGTTGGGGTGTGAGGCCCTATAAAGGTTGGGATCTATGGCCCATAATCGTAAGTCAATGTCCAATGCATGCCTCTGTAGTTTTTCTGTTGATTGCTACTTAAAGAAGGGTAGGGACTTTATTACTCTTAGAGATCTAACGTCCCTTTCGCAACCTTTACCCTGCCATGTATAGCAATCTATGCTTACTCGGGAACCGTTACTTTGAATTTATTTGAAATTAAAGCCGCTTTAATGATAATAGTAGTCTTTTACTCCATTTCCCAATTGCCCACTGCTTTTGTAGTCAATCACAGGGGAGGAATAATTAAATGTGGCTTCAAATATGTGGCCGATTCACCCCTTTGGGAGCCAATCAGAGCGCATTACTCCCTTTATAAATAAGAGATGTTTACAGTGGTGCAAAGGGGTAGGTACCTACAAAAAGGCACTCCGACGCTCAAGTCAGTTTATGTGCAAGGAATGTAATATATAGAATTGGAGTTAAATTCGTACCTTCTAGGCCTTGTAAGGTATTTGTATGAGCGTATGAAGGCGTTGAGAATTTGAGCATTCAATATAAATTGAATGTTGTTGAATAAAATTTGAAAGACCATTATTCCTTGAGTCCAAATTCCTATTTATGTGAGTTATGATTAACATTCATATCTCCTGAGATAGTTATGTCTAACAAATAGGCAGTTATGAGCAAACAGTAATATCTAAGTTCTACTCTGACTGATCAAGTTATTTCAGACCAATAGACTCATAATTTGGTCCTGAACAAACGAGATATAGAAAATGGTTAATAAAATGAATATTGATTATTATTTACCTAATTCACAAAACAAATGTAAGTAATACTTTTATATAAACAATAATGATTGTTTTATTATTGTTATTGAATTAAAAAAATAAATAATCAGACGCACACAAATAACTTGAAAAGTTCTAATCCCATATTCATCCCTTACTTAATGCATTAATCAATAATAATTTTTTTTCATAAACTATGTCTTGTGTTTGGGCATTGATAAATCGAATTTACAAGCTCTACCAAGCTATGTTATAGCCACTTGCATCCTATTAGTTTTGTTCATAAGTCTCACATGAGACTTACTCTCACACTAATCAAATGTTGTCAGCCTGTCACCGTATGCAGTTAAAGTGTTCCTTTGAAAAATGTTTTTTATTCGACGTAAATATAGTAAATATATATTTATCGTATGTTTATATGAGATAAATATTAAATTAAGTTATATATAATTATAATATTTTTATAAAATATAAAATAAATTTATAAATAGATTAAAATATAAAAATTGAATGAATAACGGAATGTATTCTTCTACTAAAACCTTCAATTATGCAAATCACTTAAGCTAAACCGACAAAAACACTTTCTTAAATATATATACACGGTACACCACGTATGGTGCAGTAGAGAATTCAGCCATACTTGTGCAAAACCAATACGACTGAAATTTCAGCCACACTGCAGCTGTACATGGACAGTGTAGTAAGTAATTTCCAACCTCTTCACAAATTTACAGATATTCCTTAACAAATTTTCTATCATACTGCTTCTTCTTAGGTTACTTAAAGGCTAGTGTTGGGATTTATGATCAATTTCATATTTATCCTCTAAGTGTTGATTAAAATAAAGTTGAAATGCCAAAGGCACTTCAGTTTAATAAATTGAACATCACCTCAGATAAAGTCATAGAGATACTGATACCGTTCCCACTACATTTTTTTTTAATTTGTCAAAACTTTTATGATTGATACTATTATTAAAGTCCTAGCTTAACAGGGGTTCAGTGACCCACATGTTTATTGATAAACCAAAGATCCAGATAGAGTCCTCTTTGTCACTATTTCTTAACTTTTTCTTTTATCTTTTCCCAATACATAAAATCTTCTCTTGTGACTTGTCTGTCGCCAAAAAGAAAAGAAAGGTATGGTTTAGGCTGTACTTCTCTTCTCAATTGGGATGGAATGATTGAAATGTTCATAATTCTATCTTTTCTCTCCTTTCCTATTCAAGTGCCTTTTGATTCTTTTTCTTGAGTCCACCACCATCTTGATGTTTTTTGGAATAAAATCCATTCTTGTGCAAAGAAGTAAAAGACACTCTTTTCTCATGAAGTAATCAGAAATTCCCCAAACCACTCATTCAGATGCCTCTCTTTCTCCTCCTTATTTTAATATAAAAATAAGAGTTTACTTAATCATGTTTTTGTAAAGTTTAAACTTAAAAAACCTCTTAAATAAACATTTTTTAGGTTTTTAATGTGTTTAATCAGTAACATGAAATGCTATTAAGATAATTGGTTGAATTAACTGAGAAATCAAATAAAATTCTAAATCCGAATATTTTAAAAATATTTTACTAGATATAAACTTTTATTAAAAAATGTCATTATAAAAGTGACAATAATTCTAAATATGCCATAATCTACAAAACATATTTAGGGAGGGGGCCCTTGGTAATTGGCATGATACCTTACCTCCATAAAGGAGGTAGAATTCATTAATTGCTTGGATGCTTCCAATTAGGTGTTTGGAAAGTGGCTGGACTACGAGTAGGACTAGTGTCCAAGCCAATATAAGGTCGGTAATGGTACATGTGTTGTTGGGCATTAACGGGCGCATGTGCTAAGTAGAGACTGACACATCATAATCAGACCCCTCAAAAACCAGAGACTGACAAAATTTCAGTACTCCCACTATGTGTGATCAAAACCTGATGGCCTATTATTGTAGCTTGGCTTCTGAACCACGTCCATTGGAAAACACCACGCCAAATTAGTGACATATCACAGTACACTAGAAAGAAAGCACAGAGATAGATATTCATAAAACGATGATAATGCAGAATAATTGAAGATAAATAGTAAAAAAAAAAAAAACCAAATGAAACAACAAAAGGACATGCACGTTTAAAGAAAGAAGACCGCGTCAGCTGGGCACTGATATCTCATTAAAAAGGGTCAATATCACCTTCCCGTACAAATATTTCTCTGCACGCGAAACCGTATAATAAAAGGAGCACAACTGATTGCCCGAATTCACAGACAATATATTCAATGAATGTGGGGATGCCCAATTGTACCCACGTCACTCTCTTGCAATTAATCAAATAATTATTATATTTTTACATTAAATATTATATATATATATATTTTTACATCTTATTTAATATTATTTATTATATATATTATTATTATTATTATTATTTAATTACATTTTTAAAAAAAGATGTAAATAATATTTTTTAAGAATATAAGATGATTATTTTTCTTAATCAAAAGAAAGAGTTTTTCAAATAAAAAAAATCTGTCACTTCGCGGCAAATTACCACTATTCAGTATTCACATTCCACAAGAAGCTCTCTAGTCTCTACTATATAAATTTGCATGATCTTCAATTCACATAACTATAAAAGATAATAAAAAAGTTTAGATGAGAAGTAGAATTTTTTAATTCTTAATACATTAAAATTTTATTGTATTATATATATATATATATATTGGATGCAAAGCAGCTAAGGCACTTTCAAATTGGTTCGCCATGGAAGATAATGAAACTTCAATTTATCGACTTGGTCCATTAATTCCTCTAAGTACTCACGGTCAGGAGTGAACTTTTCATTGCGGGTCTTTTATTTCCCTAAGATTTGTCCACTAATTAGGAATGAATGTCCAAACTCTGCATGCTATGTATGTGGCCACTCTCTTCTTGGATACTTTCCTTATGGTTCCTTTAAGGATGCTGCTATACGCTCTCACCCCAGTTGGGCATGGGGGATTATTTTGGAGGGACGAGTCACGACTCCTCTTTCAAGGTGAGCGTTGGCAAGTTGGTTTTGGTTCTATCACAAGAGACTCTTGGGATGTTATGTATCTAATATCATTAACTTATGAGATTAAGATCACTTGTCCTTATTTTTTATTTTTTTTGTCTCTTTATTTAAATTATATTAAGTAAAAAATAAATTAAAATATGTAATTAAGTTTAGAACACTTGATAAAATTTAAATAAATAAATAAAAAGAGACAAAAATAGAGATTAAGAGGACAATTGATCCTCATCCTAACTTATGAAGCACAGACACAAATGTAAACAAGTGACAAAACACGAATATAAAAATACATTAAATTTAAAAAATTATAGGATACGAATACGGTATATATATATAAATTAAAGAATTTGGTTTAGATATATATAATTACAAAATTTAATGAAAAAAATTTATAATTCTTTAATATCATTTTTATAAACTTGAAAATTTATAATATTTTAATATATGTCATCTGTGTCAATATTTATTATCTAATAAATCTCTCTTAAAAAATATGAAACATAATTTCTATTGACATTTTCTTAAAAATTTCTTAAACTAATATTTCCTAATAAAATTAATCATATACAAATATATGTACATTTAAAAAAATTAATTAGAGAGAATAGTAGTGTGAAGCAAGTTTCGGTGACGACAAAATGAATGATTTAGTGCAAGCAGAGGTAGAAGGAGCATATGAAAATAGTAATGTATGAAAAGATAAAACTTAAAAGCCTAATAGTGACGTGTGAAAAGATAAAATTTAAAATATTAATATGAGAAAATAGTAACTTAAGACGTCAGTCATGTGATTAAGTTTGAATAGATTACTTAACTTACTTAATTAGATATTAATTATGAAAGCTATTTTTAAAAAAAAATATTAATAAAACGTGTCTAATTCATGTATTATATGTATTTAAAAGTATCTAAGATGTATTCAAAATAAGTTCAAATTAAAAATAATATTTTTTTAATTAAACACATTCAAACACATAAGATATATATATCATACACATATTTTCATATATCTAATATAACTACATATCTAATTCACATACACACCTCAAAAACGACATATCTTTATTTCATATTCATAACTCATTTTCTCCGACATCGGTGAACACAAGCCAGGTTGGGCTCATCGGCATGGGTTCAACAGCGCACATTAATGACTGATATTTCTTTGATATTTGTTTATTCATGCCTTGAGGAAAAGTTGTGGACCTTAAAGCTCAAATTATTTTTTATGGATTTTGATCCAAAAATTGCTTACTAGTTACAAGCCATAAGTTAGATAGATAATATTTGCGCCAACGCATCATGAATATATATCGAGGATTCTTTCCCCATTTGGTGAAATTCTTATATCTTTTGGAGGAAGAGAATTTTTAAATCTTGAATGAGACTCACACTCAATATAATCTAAGCATATTATTTAAGTATTGTAAGGTTGTGCTAATGGAAAAATATAAAGGTAGACACAGTTTATCTCATTTTTTAAATATTTAAATTATTATTTAATATATATAAAAATATCATTAAAAATTAGTATAATTTTATGATAGTCTCTATAACTTTACACATATCAAATAATACTTTAAATATTTATGATAAATCATGTTTAATTAAAAATTACTTTGTATAGAATAGGTGTTCACGAGTCAATTTGATTTAGATTTGATAGAAAAATAAATCCAAACTGATCAAATTTAATTAGTTTGGTCAGTTTTATTCAACAATTATTATTTTTTTGCTAATTTGAACCAAACTAACCTGGATTGTCGAGTTGTTCATTTAGAAAAGAAAAGAAAATTGTTAACAAGATAAAGACAAAGAACACAATAAATTAAACATAATAAAATAAATAAATTGTTAACTGAATAAATAAAATGAATATGAAAATTAAATAATCTTTATCAAAATAGAAGTTACAGAAATTAATAAATTATACATGTAGAGAAAAAAAAAAAGGTAATGTGCAATTATGACTCATAAGGTCTGACTAGAACACGAAAGTTCATTGGTTGAGTGAGTAGATTAGTATATCATCTAATTTTTAAAGGTGTTTAAATGTGAAGTAAAATGAAAAATTTAATTTATGACTTTAAAATGCACAATATAAGTAATAGATATTTATAAATAAATAAAATGATTAGGATATTGATTCGGGTCATCAAGTTTAAAATCATAAATCTAATAACCAAACTAATGAAAATTAATTTTTATTAAATTTGATTTTAATATAACCTAATTACTCGAATCAAATTAAACTAATTTAATTAGTGTAATTTAAATTTTCAAATTGATTGAATCAATTCGACCCAATGAAGTCCACTGGCATGGAGTCCTCCCAGTGGATGGAAGAATTTCTCCCCAATCTGACACCTTGGCCAAGCAGTTTTACATCATCTTTCCTACTTGCTCCCTATGCTTTTGAGGTGCGAATTAATTCCCTTTTTACAGCTACAATCTTCAGAGCAAAGTGCTGATTCTCTTAAGTGATCTGGTTGACATACATACGTATGTTAGATTCACAGCATTTGCCTCCCACTCATACTGGTCATGGAGATCTTGCAATATTTCTACTGTGGCACATTCAGAAGCGAAGCAGTGACAAGATCTTTAAAGGAAAGCCATGGTCAGCGACTCGAGTTGTGCAAAGTTCTATCAAGGAATGGAATATATGGAGAAGTCTTCTTGTACATTTATTACGCATACCATTTACAAATACGATGATTTACGTGTAAATAGCATTGAATTGTCGTGTATTATGTGATTATTGAGACATTAATTGACATATAAATAATTAATAATTAATTAGTATATAATACACGTTAATTATTAATTATTTATACATTAATTATTACTTATTTACACATCAATTAATATTTTTAGTCATTATATAATATACGTTTATCATCAATTATTTGAATATGAATCCCCAAGTATATAAATAGTACAAAAAAAAGTGAACAAATAACATAGCTGGGAAAATATTTGTTGATATCTCCTAAGACTCTTGTTAGTTTCATTTTTTTTTGGGCCTCTTTTGTGTTATAGCCTTATAGGGTGTGAATTTGGGAGTATATTATTTTCGCTCTATGTTCTACTAGTTGTCCAGCGTATTAATTTTATTAATGAATGGATATCTTTTGCTTAAAAGAAAACTAAAGTCAGATGAAAATAAATTTATAATTGCAACTTTGGCAGTGATGACTTTATTCTTTTAAATTCCTAAATAAATTGAAGGTTAAACTTCTAATATATAAAAGGTAAATTAGGCAAAACTTGTATCCATTAACGTTTTGCACTCTATTTTCAACTATTTTAATTTTCGCATGAATACATATAATTAATATTTTAAATTATTATCTTAAGATTATAAAATATCTTTTTAGTTATTACTTTTGCCAATTAATTATGTCTATGTAAGAATCATCACTGAAAAATGTGTTTGACAAACTATAGAACTTTAATTATTACTAAAAATTTTACCACTAAAGTTTTACGTCGATACTAGTTTGTAGTCCATACGTTGTACGAGATATTTTAAAATTTTAATCTTCATTTAGAATATAATTTAGAGACTTAACTTTTAATTATTATATATATGTAATATGTTATGAATTTAAGCTCTTTAAATTATTAATATTTTATTTTAAAGTAATAGAGAAATATTTAAAAAAAATAAATATTTTAGATTAATTCAATCATATATAAAAGCATTGTACGTATAGATTAATATTTGTGTAAAGTTATGCATGGAGATTAAACAGATTAATCAAGAAAATAGAGAATTAATTGATATGAAATTAACTGTCTTGATAGTGAAGAAATATGAAATAATAATGTTGTGCATAAAAAGAAATAAATGTTGAGAGGAAAAAGGAAGGCAAGAAGCTCTTTATTAGGTAACAAACAATATTACTCTTTTTTTTTTAAATTAAGAAGTTAATGTGGCTAACTAAGAGAGAGAGAGTAATTAAATATATTTTATTAAATATGATTTGAAGAAGAAAAAAATACTCAGATAAATTGTTTATTTTCAAGTATGAGTATTTAATTTTATAATATAAAGGTGGATATAATTAAGTTTTGGCAATGTTATGTAAAGTTCAAAATGAAACAATATGAAGTCCAAAATGTGCAATAGAAGAAATTATTGGCAGTCAGTAAAACAAATAAACTTAAACTAAAAGAGTTATCATTATTTAATTAACAAATAAGAAACATCTCATAAATAAAATAAGAATTTAAAGTTTAATTATACGATCTCATGTAAATTATTTAAGTCCTTGACCACTAATCCATTTTTAATAGCATATCATTGAGGTTTCATTTAATTTCCTTCAAGAATTTATGAAACTTATATTGGCTTTCACTTATTGATTTTGGTTTTTGATATTTTATATTTAATTTCTCCAATTCTCATGCTTCTGTATTAACCACCACGAAAATAAGAGCTTCATAACTTTAATTATTACGCAATCATATGTACTATCTGATTAATTACTGGAAGAATATAATTTGGAGATATCATAAGAACTTTCCATTATAAAACTGTGCATATAATTTATAATCCCGATAATTGATGATCAAGAAAAATAATCATATATTATCTTTTGCATGTAAATGCAATGATGTATGATCCATTAAATACAAATACGTTATTTTTTAAGCATGTTTATATATTAGATATGTGTCTATATCGAAACACATAAAAATACTCATACAATATATATATTTTATGTATTTAAATGTGTTTAATTAAAAAATTACACGTCTCAAATATACTATTGACCATATAGTCCATCACATACGCAGCCTTATATATATTCAATGTGTCTTGGGCATTGCATTGCTTATTCTGTATTTCTGTAGCACTTCAAAAATCACAAATTAAGAGCCATCACACCATTGCTGATTTGTAATGGCTAATAATGACAATAAGCAATAATAATCAGTTGGCTGCTGTCACTATAGGTTTTAAAGAGAAAATATCAATCAACCTCAAATGACACAAAATGTATTAATTGAAATGGAAAAAATGGAAGAATAAAATGCGAATAAAATTGAGAGCTAGACCTTTACAAGCAATCAACAATCACAAGCAGAAGCACTCATGTTCTGTCATCCCCTTAATCCGTAAGGTGTGAAAATTGGACAAGTTGGGTCATATCATGGTGGCAGTGGCAGCACGTTTCTTCCATTGTCTATTTTACTCCGCGTCAGCAAGGTAACGGACCAAGGAAGGAGCAAAAAGTGCCAGGAGAACAGACCCATCACGTTCACCATTACACACGGCTTCTACATAACATTCTATTTCAAGATTAAAATCAGGTGTATGTGCTGCTGTGTATATTATATTCTCTTTCCTTTTTTTTTTTCCTTTCCTGTTCTGTTTTATTTTGTTTGAGTTACTCCTATTGAATATGAATTGTTTATCTTTAAAATATGTTATTTTATTGCCTAAACTTTTGTTTGATACATTCTTTCTCGTTATATATAAAATGGTGGTGTTCAATTTTTTTTTAATTTTTGAACAAATATTCTCATAGGCAATATCTCACATGCAATTATACGAGACTAATCATCAGATACTATTACTATTAGGATACTCTCCAAATAATTTTCTATTTCAAAATTTAAACTTTTGATAAACTTTGGTCATTTTCTTAATAGTGCAATTCGCTTATTACTTTTGGTGATAGTGTTCAATTGTACCAGTATGATTCTCGACTTATGATGGACTCATATATTTCTTTTCATTCTAGTTAAAAGATAAAAATTAATAGATATTAAAATTTGCAATATTGGTAACATTGCAACTGCGACATTATATTGTGTTTCAAGATTAACCAGGTGCATGTTCGTGCATATGTATTCTAGTATGTTTCCTTTTTCCTCTGTTATTCTTTATTTAATTAGCTCCAATTGAATATAAATTGTTTTAAACATGCCCAGTATTTAAATGACTTGAAAAACAAAACATTGCTCAGATAATTGCACTTACAATTATTGTTTTTCCTCTTTTTTAATGAAACAACTCTGATTTTTTTACTATTTTTTTCTCTCACATCACTTTTTATGTTTCTCTTCATATCATTAATCATATATATTTTTTTTATCACTTTCTTTCACATGATTACAACTCTTAAAAAAAGTATAAATAGTAATATACTCCTAAAACATAGTGTAAAACTAGCATTTTTCATAAAACTAACATTTTCCTTAATGAAAAATGCTAGTTGGTATGCAACGAATTTGTTACACTCTACCTTTACACTAAGCTCTTAAACCTTTAGGAAGCTCATTACGATTTTCTAGTTGGATTTGCAGCTAATCTTCCTATTTAATTAATTTTATAAGGTTTCACTTCTCTTGTTTTGAATGGTAACTGAAAGGGGTTCTGTAACACCTAGGTTACTTATATAAACTTCGACAAGTTATTATTATCTTTTTTTAATCTTTCGAGTTAGTATGGCATGTATAATTCCCTTATTCAATTATCCTAATTTCACCTTTATAAAATTATTCCAGACCTGAGTATTAGTACGTTTAACCCCTTGTTACAAAGTTTCAATCCTAAACTAGTTCATTTAGTCCTTTTATTAACTTGGATTGGGATACTGTCCAAAAAAAGTTCAAATTTTGTATGGTTCTACCTAAGCCGTCTAGGGGGAAAAAAAGATTAGGTAGAGACTTCCAAAATTCATGAGAATTTACAGATCCAATCCGAAGATATCAGACTACTTATAACTCAAATTTCAAAGGCTAATGAGTTCATTTGATCCCTCAATTAAACCTATACCTTAAGGTCACTCAACCCTCATGACAGTATGCTGTTTCTGCATTAAACAACCTGACTTCTCTCCCAAACTAGTAGTATCAGATGGAAAGTTGAAAAATTATGAAATTTTTACTGCCGAAAGAACTATCTTTCAGTTTTAAAATGTAACAAAAGGCAGATGATTTGGGCTTTTGTAGCCCAAGTTATGACACAAAAACAATATGCTGTCAGAATTGTATTTTCTGCAGAGTTCGTCTCAGTTTCAAACAGAGACTGGTATTGTTCGCAGAGTGAAAAATTTATGAAATTTTAGTCAAAGATAATCTTGTTTCTTAGCTTTTAAATGCCACTGGTTTCATATATTTTGGACCACTATATACAAAGTTATGCATGAAGACAGCATGAGCTGTTAAACCATGACAGCAGAACACGTCTCTGCAGAATTTTTGTTTTAGTCATTGTATCTTCACTTTATTCCTTAAATAATAACTCAATCTAATTAATCAATTTTAAAAGTACATCATACCATTTTGATTATAAGAATATATCAGTTTAATATGGATGTAAAATAGATAGTTTCTCATTATATCCATCAATTTCCTTACTGTATGCAGAATTATAAGTATCACATAAGTCCATAGCAAAAAAGGATGATCTATACAATGCAAGAATTCTCCAAGGATCATATCACACATAGCCAGCCAAAACTTTACACCAAGTCTGCATCATAGTTTTACATACATTGCATTTACCTTATACATATACACCTCTGGTAGATATCAACATTAACAAAACTATGGCAGGACTCATGACTTCATTGTTCTACATTTTGACAGTAACATACATATTTCACGGCCACTAAAAGATCTGAAATTCTCCTTCAAACTTCTCTCAGTAACTTAACTTGGAAATTACCTAGTCATGGAAATTCACTTATAAGATAGAAATTTATCGTCGTAGCTATCACACGAAATTGACATAAATCTTTACAAGAGTACATACTTCCAGGGAATTAAAATTCCATAATCTAATATGCAGAAAACTAATCTTCAATACAGTTCTGGAGCTAAACTACATGTATTTCAGTTCTAGCACCCTAGAGGGAACTACTGGCCAGTTTTAGAACTTAAACCCTCATTTGGGTCATTTCATTCCATTCTAGCAAGGTAAACACGCACATACCGAGAACATCAAGTAGCAACCAGAACATGAAGAGAAAATTTTTATAAATTTCATGAATTAAAACTTGTTGTTCTCTGCTAGCTACCTTCACAAGATCCCTCCCAAAGAAAGAGAAATGCTAGCCTTTGCAGCAAATTCATCCTTGATTCCTCTGGTTCTGCAGAAACCAGTTTCTTACTTGTTAAGATGATCTAGTTAGCTTCCTAAGTAGACTTTAACAGCAGCTTCTACTTGATCTTCTACCTCCCAACAATCTCCCATTCCAACTCATGCATCTAAGAAAATTTCACTACCTGAGGCTTCACCAATTCCCTCCCAACCTAGCTCAAAACGTAAGGTCTCATCATCTAGATCATTTTCCCCTTCTAGCTCAAGACCAAACTCAGCCTCTAACTATGGCAACCCCTGATAGAATTTCCCCTTAATTCTCGGAGCAGACGTGCTCTGTTATTAAAGATAGTTTTAAGTTTAAAAACTTTGCTATTTTCATGGCAAATTTGTTTTCTCAATATGGTCCATTTTCAGGATAAGTTAAATCCATTATCCCATTATCTTATCAATTGTTATGTGCAAAAATCACGTTCCCACGTTCAGCTCCTCCTTCACCGAACTCTGTGATAGGCAGAGCTTATAAATTCAATGCATTGCTCTCTGTTTTGGGTCACCAAGCCTACTCCTCTATTCAGAAAACATCACCATCGAGTTTAAGCGAGTGAGGATTTGGAAAGTCAAGGCAGAAACCCGTTTGACGTAAAGCTTGAAAAAACAGAAGAAGAGTGAATCAAATAGCAATGGCGGGTGGTTGGTTTTTCTTGATCCGTTTTGCTTCCGCTGTATTGATCTGAATGTGTTGTTTAAATCCTTAGCATGTTTAGATCGATTTTTAGTTTTATATTTGGTATCAGAGCCTGTCTATATGCCTCTGCCTTGCTTGCTCTTATCTGTTATGGAGTTTGTTTTTTTTCAGAACATGGGTGTTCTGTTTTAGACGTTTTAATTTGAAAATAAAATCGTAAACCTGATTGAAATTGTTTTTCTAAGCTTTCTGTGTTTTAAAACGTTGTTTTTTGACGTAAAAAATGGCTGGAGAACGTCGGGTTTTGGATTCGGGTTCGCGGGTTGCAACCGGGTCAGAATGACCTGGCTCAAGGTTGAAGATGAACAAAACGCAGGCCTTCTGTGTCGTTTGCCTATTGTTATATATTTGACGATGTCAATCTTTTTCACACAATACTGAAGTGACTTAGCAGTAGGCTGCTTTTCTTCAAATGCTGCGCGAGGTCCCGAGCTCGAGTTCGATTCTCATAATGCTACCTTTTGAAATTTTTGTTTGTTTAAAAAAAAAATGGTTGCTGCGTTGTGTCTCAACGGTTAGAACTTGTGACCTTGTGTTAACTTCTAAATACTGCTACCACCATGCTGGAAACTTTCATGGATACTTGAAGTCTACAAGTTATATATATATATATGCTTAATTTACGTGCTGATTGAAAATTGTGTATGTTTTTGCAATTGTATTATTTAAGCACATGAATTATTTAATAAATTTTAATGTGTATAGATTGTTTGTTTATTTTGTTGAATTGTATGTTTAATTTTGGTACTTACTTAAGCATGCAATATTAAGTTAAATAATTTATGCACATTAGAATTAATTATTAAAGAGCTTATATAGTTTCTTTTATTGAATAAATATATGCATATATTATTTATTTCTTGAAATTTGTATGTATGAATTTATGATTATTGTACATGCAATATTATGCTAAATAATATTTATGCATTGTTATTCAATTTATTTGTATTATGTTATGCAAATATTTAACTCTTTATTAAGAATGAATTAATGTTAAGTGATTGATATAATTTTAATTAATTAGGGAATAGCCACAGACATCTTTAATTAATTAGAATTATATATTAAGTTTTAGAATCACATTAAAACATTACTTGTAATTAATCATATGTGATGTAATGAGATCTACCCACAGGAATTTTGTTATATTTGTATGATTAATTAGGATGAAATATCGGATTATATTTCTTGATCTACCCACAGGAATTAAGAAATGGAACATGATTTGATAGTTTTGTCATAAGGTTACATTATGAGTCTAATTGAGTAGGACTTTAGCCCACAGGCAAGTTTTATGTCTCTAGATTCATATATTAAGGCATGATTTACATTGGTAAAACATGATATTTATTTTGTCTCAAATTATTAATAATGAGTATGTATGTTTGAACTTTACAGTTATTCAACCTGCGAATATTTCTGATATTAAGTGTGATATTTCCGAATTAAGGGGTGACAACTATAAAGTTTGGAAGGAGAGAATTCTTCTCCATTTGGGCTGGATGGACATTGATTATGCTATTAGGAAGGATGAACCACCTAGGGTATTACTGAAACCACCTTCAGATGCCATTGACCTT